>JAMXBB010000007.1:50154964-50593369 GCA_024138015.1 Lumnitzera littorea | reverse complement strand
GGGGGGGGGAGAGAGAGAGAGAGAGAGAGAGAGAGAGAGAGAGAATTCATTTTTACTCCTTACAAGCTTTGAAAAATCTAAAAACATTATTCAACATTTTATTCACAAAAAGGAGGATTTAGCAAAATTAAGTTCATGATTTAGAGATTGAAGAACAAAATTAGGGAACAATTTCAAAGTCGGTGCACAATCTAAGTATGTTAGAATTTGGATGCTTTAATAGAAATTGGGGACAAACTAAGAGCACTGCTTGAAGGAAGGGCTAATGCTTAGCTCTATTGACAACAATGGTGGTGTTGGTAATGGTTGAAGCTTCCAATTCTGGTGAGGTCTCAATTTAGTATGATTTTGTATAATTTAGTAAAATATAAAAAAATTGTTTAGAAAATTATGAAAAAAAAATTATCCTTACATAATTTCACATGTAGAATCTAAGAGAAAAATATTTTTTTTTTTGTAAAAATTTAATAGCTATAGTATATGTATTTAAGAAATCGATAAAACAGAATAATTTTTGATATGGAAATAAATAGGTATAATGATGCAGTTTTGCCTTTAAAATTTTTCTATAAACTACCTTATATTAATATTGAATTACTATGAAGAAATTTTTTGTAAATTTATTTTTTAAATTTATTTGATTTTTGAGCCCTAAATTAAGTGTAAAAAATATCGATTTTAGTGGAAAATAACCTATTTTTCCAATGGACCTTATCTTGGAATCTAAGTTTGGCTAATTAATGGAGTATTTATTGTATACTGGAGTGTTAAATTGGGTATGGTAGGAAGGAGTTATAAGAAAACAATAAAGTTCTCTAAAATGTGTATTTAAGTGATATGTGAACTTGAAGAAATAATGGATGGTGATGGGTTATGTGAAGGAGTTAGATCTAATGAGGCTAGGTAATATTGGTTGAAGTGTTACTTTGATTACTTTTATTGGTGTTTCAGGCAGAAATGAACAAATCAATGATTGTAGGGAGTTAGTTAAAGGTAGATGATAGCTTAGAAGATTCTAGAAATGAGTTTTGCACTAGATTGATACTTAAATAGTGGGTTAGAAGCAAAAATGATGACTAAAAGGTAAGAATAGGGGAAGTAGAGGACTATTTAGAGGATGACTTTATTATAAACTCTATAAATAGCAAAGTTAGAGGGCGTCTCACAGAAAGTTAGGGGTCACATGTTCTATTAGATATTCACTTAGAAGCTAAATCAGAAGTAAGAGTATGAGTGAGTGATGAAATAGGGGAACCTTAGAAGCCAAGTCAGAGGGAGTATGTGTGGGAATTCTGAAGTTGTGAGTCTTAGAGAAAAGTTCAAAGGGTGGATTCCTTGAAATTATGAAGTAGATTAAACTCAGATAATATCTTAAAGGGTTTTTTGTTAGGAAATTTAAATTCTAGTGGATGCAACAATTTAGTCAGAATGTAACTTAAAGTAATATTGGGGTAAGTATAGATATGTAAACACTCAAAAGTTATCTCAGAAGGTGTTTATTGAAAATCTTGAGGATTTACCAAACCTCAAAGATTGATGTAGAGGCTAAATTTGTGGTGGGCTTCAATGTTTAGATGGGGTAGAGGATATCTCAAAAGCTTCTTTAGTAGATATTTCAAGAGCATTTTGACTTAGGGGATAGCTTAGAAGGTATCGAAGGTATATTTTCTTAATGAAATGACTTTAATTCCTTATATTAATGCCAACATAACTTATAAATTCAATTCTAAATCAACTTAATTATTAGGGAATGAGCAAGTAAATGGTTTTCCATATCTTATATACTTATTAACATAACAAAATCAACTTAATATATAGGTAATTCTCGAAAGTAGGTTAAGTCAACAACCAAGTTGGTGAGCAACTAAGTTCTAGGTAAGTGGGATTAGTACTTCATCGTACTTTGGAGTATTACTTGAGCATACTTATAGACCTTAGTATGTGTCGTGTTTGTGATTATAGGTTATTAGCTTGTATATGTGCAGTGCATGTGTTGGAATATTGCATTTCTGTTATATAGTAATGGACTTTATGTATTGGTTGCCTTATGGTATTGCATTAATTGAACTATGTGAAAATTGCTCGATCACCTTAAGAGGCAAACTAATTTAAACTCGACCTAACTTTTAATTGAACTTGCATCACAACCCATTAGGAAAAATGACTAAGATTCTTAAGCCAAACACGGACTCTTCAATAAGGATTGTAGAAATGGTCATTTCCTTATCTTTAGTCGAACTAAGTGATAGGAGAGGAGGTCGCGATAAAGTTAGGGATCATGGTTTGAAGTGAAGTCTCTAGAAAAGTATATTTCTCCATTCGGTTTGGTTCCGATTTGTGAAGTACGTGGCATTAAACTCCTCAAAACTCGAATTAAAGCAGGCACAATTTCTCTACTCTCACAACAACCAGTTAATATCACGCGATGACATTTGCTTGAACATGCATTGCACTTAATTAACCTTGCTTGAAAACCCTGGTTACTTGATGATTGATATGTGCTATTGTCTCCGTTTTACTTGCTATTGCTCACTTCCATATAGTTGTTTTATAGGTTTCTAGTAGACTCACTAGTACTACACCAAGTCCCAAGAAGATTAGATAACGAGGTTAGGAAGTGTGATTCAAGACTAATGGGCTATGTTCTTAATTATTTGTTGGATTTATTAACTTGTACTGAAATTAATAGGGTCTCTATTAGTGACCCTTTAGTTTTCAATTATGGATATTGTTATTATACTCTATTAATCTGTGATTTTTTATAAACACTTTTACCAATTGCTCTATTTTCTCAACTCACATTGTTTTTAAAACTTTTGTTCATTGAGATTTTATCCTCTAAATGATTTGGAAAGCTTAATTCTCTCAATCATTTAATCCATGAGTTTATTTTCTGAAGCTATTTTGTAAAGTTACATCACATATTGATATATATTAGATCTAGCAATGGATGGCTCAAAGTGGGGAAACGGTAAATGCCTTGTGTAAGCTATACCTACGTTAGCGACTAAAGTGGCTAGCCGTTAGCTCAGGTTGGTTTACACAGTGGGGTTGCTATGACTCTTTAATTTAGGGTGTTACATTTTTGGATTAAGAAGTGTTGTATGGGTGTTCAGTTGTGTTTTTGGTTGAAAAGAACAATGATTTCAATGTGTTAAGTTAAGGTTATGATTGGATGTTTGATCTAAGGTATATTGTCATGACCTTGAAGAAAAGAGAAAGGAAAATTTGAAGAGGCAAGATTACGGTGCAAGACCATTGGCATGGTCCTGACTATGGTCTTCTTTAAATAGTTGGATGCAAAAAACTTTAAAAGAAAATTAATGCTGAGAGGATCATAGCTAAAGCTCATGATTATAATCTAGACCATGGTCATTTTATAATGAATCATGGCTAAGTCCACGATCGCGGTCTAAGGGCATAGACTTATGCTTTGGCTTTTACAATAGATCATGGACATGATCCCCAACCATAATCTCTATAGTTGCTTCCTTTTGTCTTTCTAACCTATGTTTAGTTATATTTGGCTTATGATTTTTATCTAAAACCCTTAGAAAACCTATAGGAAGATGTAGAATCTTATTAAAGTGATTTTTATCTATCATTTCTTTACAGATTTTCTCTTTAAGTTAGAGTAGATTAAGCTCCATCGATGAAATTTGTATGTGACACTTAGGTGTTGTATGTGATTACTAAGCTAGAATTTATACTTATATATATGTATATGTGCGTGTGTGTGTTTAAATTGACTAATTGTATACCTAGTTTAAATTATCTTTGTTGCTGTGCATGTAGAGCTTGGCATAGGGGCCCAAGGTGGAAGGGGGCAACCCTGATTATCCTTATGATGTATTATCCTTATTAAAGTATTGCTTAGAAATGATTTAGCGTAGATTTAGGTTAAAATAGATGGGGCTCAAAGTGGTGTGCTCAAGAATTAGGTTGTTATAGATAGGGCTTGTAATGATACGCCCGATGTAGATTGTAGAAGGGGATGCAGTACCATGCCCAATTGTAGATTGAGGAAGGGCTCGAAGAGGCATGCTTAACTACTAGGATGTTTCAAATTATGTTGTGGTAGGGTCATGAGGACCTTCGTCGTGTATGTGTGATTGGCTAATATGAAGATAATAAATTGTTGTGTGAATTACTTCCTTTCATTTATGCAAGTTACTATGTTTGGTTTGCTCATATACATATGTATGTATGTCACGTATAGAGTTTTAGCACACTCTTTAAACTTTTCCTAGATGTAGTAATTGTAGTTGTATCGATTGACTTCAGCAAATTATGAAGATACTTGTTATTGCTTTTAGGATTAGAAGAGCAACGATTATATGTGATAATAAAGAATGTCTTAAGAGAATTGATAACTAGAATCTTTAGCCTTATGTGGTATTAACTATTGTTTAGTAATCAATTGCTCTTATTCAATAGGAATTATGATTTTATTTGAGGAATTTAAATTTATGAAAATAATTAGAGGCTGTTGCTAGAATATTTTTGGAGATTGTAGTTGATTATCTTCCTGACGTATGGTTAGAGGACTATGGATATGTAGCGGTCTGTGGCATCTTGAGTTTTGAAGTGTTACAAATTTAGTGGTATCAAAGTATAGGTTCATGATCTATAGTAAAATGATCTTTAAAACAATGGGATGGGGAGAGTAAGCAGATAAGGGTTAAGTGGTTCCCTTTTAAAGTTCATATCATGTGTATTTCTTTTATGTGAATTGTTGGTAAGTCTATCTTGTGGTTATTACTAGATATTTTGAATCATTTTTGAGACTTTTCTTATATTGTACTCATACTTTGGAGATAATAGATGTACTAAAAGCCATAGTAAAGGTTATAGGATTAAATTACCTTGGAAAAAGGTAAGTAGTTATACATGTTTAAGAATAGATTCAAATAGTACAACAATTTAATCCACTTACCCTATAAGAGCTAATAATACGTTAGGAAATAATAGGCTTATAAACTTGAGGATATAGATTCTTGCTTATAGGTACCTTTGAAACCCCTAGTAATTAATGACCGATAAAATAGGAATATAGGATAAGAATATTTACAACAGTTAGGTAATTATTAAGTAATTGTAAAGACCTTCACGTATCATTGACAATAAAAATAACCAAAGCATTAATTATGAGTAATAGAATAATATAATAAACATATGCTTGTAAACCACCAAACGTGTCATTAATTAAGCAAATTAATGACACATGAAATCAATATTTGACAAATAAGAAAGAAGAAATAAGCAATAATTATTCTTAATTAAGTAAGATAAGATAATGAGATACAAAAATTGGAATACTAAAAGAAAAAATAGAAATAGACATATTTAAACCATAGAAATAAGAAAAGGTTGACCATGACATTTAAATTGTCAATTACGATACCTAAATTACTTGTTAAACTATTTAAGATTATTAAAGTGGAATGGTAACAAAATAATCATACATGATTCAAGCTTCAAAATACAAGTAAAGTTTGTCTATACTACCTTCCTTATTAGATGGAAGCGCTTCCATAGTAACCATAACTAAACATTAAAATAGTATTAATATTAATTATTGAATACTTCAAAGAATGAATACTAACTCTCTATATCCTTATAATGAGAAGAAACACAATAATAAAATAATAGTTGATTATCAGTGGTGATAACTGAAAGAATATAGTAATAATTATAATAATAATAATAAAACTTTAAAGACTGACAACAACCAACATAAAAATAAAAATAATAATAGAAAGATATCTATATATAAAATTGCTTTACTAAAACTCCTATAGTAAATAGTAACATAAATACCGAAAAAGGACACAAAAAGACATGAAATCCCTATACTCATAACCAACAATAAGTCAAACCTTTCACAAAATGTCCCGATAAACATGGGATGGAAAAAGAAACATATAATGAACTAAAGTGCATAATTGAAAGGAAAAAGAAGATGATTGAATGTTCTACATGCATTTTAGCACATATATGTATGAGATGAGATGGTGAGTCCATGTCCCTCTTTATTTTAATTCGTATCATCTTGTGTTTATTAAGTCTTGTAACTTGTCTGATCTCATCCTATTGTGTCATGTTGAGTTAATATGAGTCGTCAGTTATATTCTAATCATGTCCAATTTAGTATTGGTTGGATTTGCTAACTTTATTTGTATGAGTGATAGTATTAGATGATATGGAATATTAGTTCCATAATACCAAAAAAAAAAAAGGATAAAGAAACATAATGATAGAAAGAAATAAATGGAAGAACAAATTATTCAATTAACTTATAACCCAACTAATAAGCAAAGAATAACTAATTACATATGAAACAAATTTCTCAATTGATCAAACATACATATTCAATTTCTATTACAACACTACAACGAAAAGTAAACATTACCAAATGATTAATAAATAAGGAAGTAAATTAAATTGTTGAATAACAAATCATTTTAAGAATAATTAAGCCATAAGGACATGGTTTAAATAATTAAACAACAATAAAAGGTATAGCCTCTTCCTCCTACCTAAATAGATGAATAGTAAGGTATAAGGTAAGAAACAAAGAATAGCTTCGGATTGATATAAAAAAGAGTGCGGTAATATCCCTAGGCAAGAAGATCACAATTGGAGAGTTATTAAAAAGTAAGCAAGTTTAGAGTTTAGGAATGAATAAAGAGTAGAAGATTAGTTTTTTAGCAATGGATTTTAAGAGAAATTTGAGAATAAATTAGGGAAAATCTAATGATTATAATTAGAGATCTAGAATCTAAATGATGGAAAATTTTTTGGAGGCTTGTTGAATAATTAAAATAAGGAGAATGAAGGAAAAATTTGTGGATAGAAGCTAGATAGAGATAACCATTATAAATGTCATTCTTAGGAGATTAGCTATAATCTGGTGGCAATAGGTAAAATAAACTACTCTAAGTTAAATGGATGAAGAGATTAAAATAGCATAAATATGAAATGGAACAGAGTTAGAAAGAAGCGTTGTGACTTTGCTTTAGGTTACTATGAGGCAACGAAGGAAAGAGTTGAAGCTTAATGGGTTGAGGAGAGATACACTAATTTTTGGGTCAACCATTTAGTGTTTGTAGTGCTATAACAAAGACTAACAAAAGGAACATGGTGGTTTATCAAATTTAGGAATCAAATTTTGAGATTATGAAAAGTAGTAAAGTTGGAGCACATTGAATAAATATGAGGAATTGTGTTATTAGGCGTTGATTTGGTGAAGGAATTTGGAGTCATAAATTATAAAGGACTTGCAAAATAAATAGAGTGAGAAAGTTGAAAGAAAAGATTTGTGAGTAGAAGTGGAAGTGACACTAATTATAAACATTATTCTGGGAGATATTAGTGGTAGCTTGCTATTGTTAGGAAAGTAATCCATAAGCCTAAGATTCTTCGAGTCAAAGTGGATTGTCAATCAATGTGACTAAGTACAAATGGAGAATGATTGAAGGTAGAAGGATTGAAACTTTATGGTGAGGATATAATCAGAGTAGCATAATAGAAGATGAGCTAAAAAGAGAAGCTCTAAATAATTGGAGTCTTATGAATATTAATTAGAGATTATATGTATAATTGAGAATTATTTAATTAGGGGACTAATAGCAGACATAGGAAAGATCTAGTAATAGAACAGGTACTTGAAGATGAAAGGGATAAATCAAAGAGAGGAAGTGATATGTCTTCAAGGTTGTACATATGAAGAAGCACCACAATGGATGGGAATGAAAAGAAAATAAAGGGGCTTAGCAAATCCGAGCAGTTACCAATCGAATATGATGTACCAATTGATCTTACTTGACCTACAATTCATTGAATATGACTCATTAGTCCAAATTATAGGGTTACTTGCCACTATTTTTTACTAAAGGGAACAGATAAGTGTTAAAATGAAAATGAGAACACTAGAATTGCTCATGAAAGGAAATTTGTAATAATCTGATGTAATATATTGTTGTTTGCGTACAAAGGTAGTGAGGTATTTATATGGCCTCACTAGGGTTATACATAATAAGGAAAAGAAAAAATGGATAACATATAAAAAGATTCCTAAAACATTATTAAAAGGGTAAAAAGGATAAATGATACACTATATGGAAAAAGTAAAGAATCATTCTAGACTAATGTGCTAGAAGACATGTGTCACGAGGCAATTAGAAGTTAGTTGTACGGTTAGTTAAGCTATAATAAGTGTTGAGGTCACTTGATGGTTGTGGGGTTTTATTTGAACAAGTTCAGAAGAAGGTCATTAGTTAGAGCTGATTTGGTCGGGTTTCTCGACAACTTGGCTTAGATTGAGGTCTGACGTTGGTCGGCTCAAAAACTGGCTAGATCCTGATATGAGCTTGTTAATAGATGGGGGTTGTTTGGTAGGTTGACACTTCTACTCGGGAGCTCATGAATTGTATCAGTCCATGTTAGAGCTCAGTATTTGGGTTGGTAGAAATGTTAAAGGTAGATGTTAAGATAGGAGTCATTGTCTTGAATGGGGTTTCGAGCTAGTATTTTTCATGCGAGTCCTTGTAGTCCTCTAGCTTGGCTATGTATGATTGGTTTAATGAGTTGATTCCTATTATTTGCCTAGGTGTTGGAAATATTTATTCTCAAATTTGAAGTGGTTTCTTGCTCTTACTCTTATTTAGCATTTGTTGGATCTTCTTTAAGTTGGTGGGGAATCGGGTTGGACACGTTAAAGGTGGTGGAAACATCATAGTTCTCGAGTAATTCAATTTGGTAGGTGTTGCAGTTGATCTTCTTCAAGATGTTGAATGGACCATTAGCTCGTAGAGATAGTTTGCTATGTCTTAGTTGTGAAAATCGTTCTCGGTTGAGGTGAATCCATATTAAGTCACCTGGTTTGAAAGAAACAATTTGGTGGCCATGACTACTGATCTTTTGTTGGCATTAATTGAAATTAACGATATTCCTTGCCATAGAGTCATGCAATTCTTGTATTTCTTAGGCTTAGGCGACTTTGGATTGACTTGCTTCAGTAGTTGTGGGTATACCAATTAGATCTAGGGGAATAGTGGGATTGAGGCCTTAGACGACCTCAAAAGGAGTCTTTCTAGTATTATTGTGGAAAGTTTGGTTGTATGCGAACTCCATAATTGGTAGACATAAATCCCAATCCTTTAAATTTATTCCTACGATAGCTCAGAGTAGATTTCTCAGCATTCTGTTCACTACTCTAGTATGACTATCAGTCTAAGCATAGTTATTAGAGTTGAACACAAGTTTAGTTTCAAGTCTTCTCTAAAGTGTTTTTGAAAAATAACTCAAGAATTTTGTGTCTTGATTTGAAACAATTGTCTTCTACACTCTATGTAGTTGGATAACTTCTTGTAAAAATAAGTCAACAGTATATAAAGCATCGTTAGTTCGATGATATAGGATGAAGTGTGCCATTTTGCTAAAATAGTTCACTATAACAAAGATTGAATCCTTTCCTCTAAATGTTAGGAGCAACCCTAAGACAAATTCTATGTTGAGGTCAGCCTAAGGTGGGGTCGGTGTAGGTAAGGGCATGTACTCTCCACATGGCTCTCTCTTTCCCTTGGCCTTCTTACATACTTCATAACTATCGACTACCTTATGGACATCTTTGGCCAAACCAGGACACTAAAATTTTTCCTTTAACAAGTTGCCTATTTTAGTCTTTTTGAAATGGCCAGATAATCTACTACTATGATCTTTCATAAACAATAGCTCGTGTATGGAACAACTTAGTACATATATTCTTCTTTCTTTGAACAAATAGCCTTCATTGAGGTAATATCCTCCAATAGTAACTCCTTATTTGCACTGCTTAAGAATAGGGCTGAAATGGGGGTTGCGAGCATATTACTCAGTGATGAGTGAAAAACCTAATAATTTCATCTATAGGGTGTTCAGTAAGGTTTGCCGACGTGATAAGGCATTTGTGACCACGTTGGCACTACCTTTCTTGTGTTGGATTACATAAGAAAAACCTTCCATAAATTCCAACCATTTTGCTTGCCTCTTTGAAAGCTTGTTTTGACTACTAAGATACTTTAGGGACTCATGGTCCATATATATCACAAACTCTTGAAGTAATAGATAGTGTTGCCAAACAATAAGAGGTCGAAAGAGAGAGTACAACTCCTCATATGCAAAGTAGTTCAGTATGGCACCATTAAACTATTCATTGTGGTAAGTAATTGGTTGGCATTCTTACATTAGAATTGCACCAATGCCAATCCCAATGCCTGACGCATTGCATTCTAATTCAAATCGTTTGTCAAAATCTAGTAGGGATAAGACAAGGGTAATAGTGAGCTTCTTTTTGAAAACTATGTTCAATTCGATCATTCTAGAAGAATCCATCATTTTTCTTTGTTAGCTTAGTTAAGGGGGATGTAATAGTACTGAAGTTTTTAATAAATTGCCTGTAGAAAAAAGATATGCTATGAAAACTTCATCCTTCAGTGATAATCTTTAACGTCGGCCATTCTAAAACAACTTGCACCTTTTCCTTATCTGCTTAGATTCCTTCTCCTGATATTATATACCCAAGAAAAACTACTTCACTTTGATAGAACACACACTTTTTCAGGTTTCCATATAACGTTTTTACTCATAAAATGTCAAAAATAGCTCAGAGATGTTGAACATGGTTGTTTAGGTCGGCACTGTACATCAATATGTCATTAAAGTATACAACTACACATCTTCAAATCAGATGATGGATCACATGATTCATAAGTTGCATAAATGTGCTCAACGAATTTGTAAGTTTGAATGGCATAACTAACCACTCATAGAGATCATACCTTGTCTTGAAAGCAGACTTCTATTCATCACCAGGCCTCATGTGAATTTGGTTGTAGCCACTTCACAAATCAATCTTTGAAAATATCTTCACACCATGAAGCTCATCCGATATGTCATTAAGCCTAGATATTAGCTACCTGTACTTGATTGTAATTTAGTTTAGAGCTCAGCTGTCAATACACATGTGCTACGATCTACCTTTCTTTGGGACAAGAAGAGTTAGTATAAGACAAGGACTCGTGCTCTCCCTTACATATCTTCATTCTATCAATTCATTCACTAGCCTTTTCAACTTGGAAACCTACTCAAGATTCATTCTATAAGCAAGTTAGTTTAGCAGAGTTGTGTTTGGCTATAGATCAATATAATGTTTTATGCCTCAAACTGGGGGTAGTCCCTTAGGTAACCCTTTAGGGAATATGTTGGAAAATTCATTAATCAATCTTCGTATCTCATTAAGAACATCTTTAAGATCTCTTAACTCTAGTAGTCTTCTAATTAATAGAAACATAGACTCACTAGCCTTCTTAGTAGGTTGAAGCTCTCTTTGCCTCATCACTAAGGCTTTCTTCTTACAAGCTCAAGTAAGCTGGTTATGGATCCATTCACCTGGGTTGGTGTCATAGGTTGTAGCACAATCTTCTTTCCATCTTTGACAAAGGCATAGGTGTTCTTATATTTGTCGTAGGTAAAACATTGGTCGAACAACTAAGGTCTTCCAAATAACAGATGTGAAGCTCCCATGGGGACAACATTACACACCACTTCTTCCTTATACACATTCCCAACATTAAAAGGTACAGTTACATGTTTAATTACATGTAAAGCACCCTTATGATGAAGCTAATATAGCTTCTAAGGTTGGGGGTGCTTACAGGTCAGCAGTCCTAACTTCTACATAAAGGATTATGCAACAACATTGGTACAACTCCCTCCATCTAAAATGATGGTGTACAATTATCCCTTGATGGTACACTTTGTATGGAATAAATTCTCTCTTTGGTCTTCTTTAGAGCTCGGTAAGGAGCTCAGCACTTGTCTTAAGACTAGTGTCATCACTTCTCCTTGGTTGGCATAGATATAGGTCTCCTCTTCTTCCTTATATTCAACTCTTCTAGCATTCTTTTATTCCTCTAGCTTACTCTCGTCGATGCTATCTACTACATCTCCTCAAAGCACCATAGCACGTTTGTTTGGACACTTAATAGCAATGTGTCCAAAACCTAAGCATTTGAAACACTTCACCTTACTTGTCTTTGGTTCGAAGGTTTGTCCTTTCTCATATAGCCTCAGGGTTTGCCTATCCTTAGCTCGGCTCTTCTATCCTACTTGGCTGTCATTTGGTCGGTCATATTTTTCCTCAACTTGAGCAAGTTTCCTTGGCTCGGCATGAGTAGGTTGGCATGGAACTGGAGCTTAGGAAAAAGTTGTTTTAGGTCATCTCGGAGCATTTCTCCTCTAGTTTTCAACCCTCTACACTACTTTAATGGCCTCCTCTATCTATGGAACCTCTGTACTTCCACAATATTATGAATCTCATATTTGAGTCCATAGATGAAATGAGATACGGTACAAGCTTCAGGCTATTCTACATCTACTTGGATCATCAACGTTTGAAATTCCTTTACATAGTTATCAACATATTGGTTTCCTTGTTGAAGCTTTTGCAACTTAGCAAAGGTGTCCTATAGGTAAGTCTTAGGTACAAATCTTGTCATAACTTGATGCTGTATATAACATGAAGGACCATAGATTGGTTACCCTTCTAATCATGAACCCTTCATACAATATACAAAGCTTCTACAACCACTAGCTTCCTAAAAGCAAACAAATTAAAATGATATCATCACATAAACATAATTATATAAGATTCAAACTATAAAGATTACATTAAACAATAATCTAGTATATCTATATCTATAATACTATCAAAATGAAAAGTACACATATAAAAGTCTACAAAAGTGAGTTCTCTTGACACTCTGAATAGCTTACCCTTGCCTAGGTCCCTACGCTAAACTCTAACATCCTATGGCCAGCATCGACAAATAGGTCATCCTATAACAAAAGCCTAAGAGAATGTAAGCTAATGCTTAGTGAGTAAAACCCTCAACTACACTACAAGCAAGTTATAAATATATTAAATTCAATCATATGAATGAATGAGCAAACAACATGCTAAGCAATATGTATAGTTAACTAGTCACTATTTGCAACTCAAATTTAATGCTCTCTAAAGTCAGGGTTTGAGTATATACGGCACTAATCAGATTTGGGTATTATATTAAAACTTATTTTCTACAAAACTCTACGTTTTGTATTTAAACAAAACAAATCTTTTATTTTCATAAAAACTAAGTTCTAAGTATAATTATGAGTAGGCCTCTGCAGTCCACACTCACCCCTAAACGGAGGTCTCTGGACTCGACCTTAAGCTAAGTGGTTGGTACCTCAAACACCTAATATTCCTGTGGGTTATGGTAAGGTCATATCGTACTCATGCATTGTACAAAACCAATATACTTATAAATAACAACCCTCATATGGCCTCTCTTTACCTCTGTATAATGTGACAGCCAGAAATAGTGTACATGCGATGCATGTTCCAATTTCCTTTTATCATTCGAGTATAGTTAAATTTGATTTGGGTATGACCAACCAATAACACGTACAAGCATTATTTATACTACTATGGAGCAAATAATCTGTTATCGGTATTTAAGATAAATTCATAATTCAGCAAACAATAACACACACAAGTATTTCTTGACCCCACATAACGTTCAATTAATAGAATCATTTAAGTTCAATAGCTACAAACACATACAAGTATGGAATCATAGGGTAAATACTCACTCGTCCATGTTGCTTCGTGCTCCAATCATAATAATTGATCGGAAGATCCACACCCTTATCGGGATTACCTGATCATTATGAGATAGCAACGATAATAAGTAATTGAGTTAATTAGTAATTACTTTTTCATTTTATCTTCGATATTTACAAGCTTATAATTGTTTTTCATCATTTTTGGGAGTACGTTTATACAGTGAGATCTGTTTTGGACATTAAGACTCATGTTTTACAATATGAATTAAATTTATTGAAATTTTAATTATTGAAGCTTGAATATTTTTATTGTCTATTTTTATATCTTATTTTAGTACTTTATGATTTAATTAACGATTAGGTTCTTATATTTTGATGACTTTGCATTATTATTATTATTTTATATACTTAAATGAGGTTAACTCAAATTGATATGTGTGTTATGTGCTTATAGTGGTTTCAACCCACATATGTATATATGTGTCTATATTATATTTTTTATTATTTTATTACATTATTTTATAGTATTTTAAGTAATTATGTTATGATTTACTTATGTACAACTTTTATACTTATATACTTATATATTCTATATGTATTTCATGTGTATGTATACTTCGAATATACTTGTATACTTATACATATACTTGTACACATACTCGTATTTATACGCATACATATACCTATACATATACATGTATTTACATATGGTGGTATATGTATTTTCGTATGTCCTCTATACCCCTTTTAGAAATCTTCATAGAATTCATATTTTTGCATCTTATAGGCTTAATTAGTAAGATATAGGTATGTACACTTAGTATACTCTTTATTTTAAGTTATGTACATAAATAATATTCAAGTATGAGGATATCCATACATATGTATATGTAGTTTTCCTATTCTTACCCATATGTATGTATAATTACACTATGGATTTTGCTAAAATCCATACACAAATACTTCACATGGATCCACATAGTATATGTACTTATATATTTCTATTCCTATATCTAAGTGTTTCTACACATCTAAATATGGGTATAGAGATTCCTATCTTCAATAACATATATATACATATTACATGTAAATTCCAAAACTAACATAACATATATAACTAATTACTAATTAAGATGACAAGAATCATAGGAAAACATACCTTTTGCCCCTTGTAATATATATAGAAGCGTTAATTTATCTAGTGTATAAAGATTTGTTGAAATATGGAAATAGATTTGGAAAGTTGGAAGGGAGGAAAGGGAAAGGGGGTGATGGTTTGGGAATGCGGACAAAAAGGGATTTTTCTTTGTGTCTTAATTGAAATTTAAAGGATAAGAAAAAGGGGGTCTAGAATTCTCCAAGTGTGGCGGCAAGAAGAAGATAAGAAGAAGAAAAAAATGCATGTGAAAATTGAGAAAAACTTTAGAAAAGAGAAGAATTTTCTATTTGAAAGTGACATTTGTTGACTTAGTCAACTCTCTTAAATTTGTATGAAATTAATATACATAATAAGAAAATTAAGGATAATTAGGAGAAAATTTGAGGAAATGAAAGGAGATATGGAGTTAAATGAAATAATTAGTAAAAATAGCTGTTGGAATCTTTTTATAGTTATTTGTATCCCCATATAAAATTTCGTATCATGCCTAATGTAACTAGCATGAAAAACACAATTTATAATACTAACATTGCTCATATGTAGTGTAAACGTTAACTAAGCATTCAAATCTATATAATGCTAACTTAGTTATATACCTATGAGACAAACATGATCTATAATGCAATATCCTAGTTTCTAATGAATTAAATTAGTACTGTATACATTTATGAATAACTGAAAGTTATCTTGATCGTTTGCTAATGAATTTGTATGATTTGGCATGTTACTCAGGATATATTATCAATTAGGGTTTTAGAGTAGATTATAGTGAATTAGTGCTTTTATATCCTTAAAGTTATAGTTTTAGGGTTTTTATTACTTTCGAGAGTAGTCTCTCATGTTTACATATATTTAGGGTTTAAAAAATTTTATACACAATTGAATCTTCGATTATTATTTTAGGGTTTTTCTTTTAACTAGCCTTATTGACTCTTAGAGTCTTCTAGTACACTAAGGTCTACCTTAAGTATTATGTTGAAAATTTTAGGGATTTACAAATCTTTCGCTTAACAATCTCTTCATCTCTTCCTAAGTTCTTACATCTTGTTGTCCATCTCTCACCCTAGTTGCATTTAGATTCTTCCACTACATAGTAGCATATCTAGAAAATTTAACTGCAGCAAGTGAAACATTAACTACATCTATATACCTATAACTGTTAAATACTTTCTCTACTTTCTCTTCTCATTCTAAATATTCATTAGCATCTTTACTTCCACTAAAAGGTGGGATTTGGACCTTAATATTATCAAGTCTTCGAGGAACTTAGCATTGCCTCATTCTTATGCCTGGTAATATTCAACCTCTTCTTCCTCCTCTCCATCATCCTTTAGATCTATATCCTCAATAACTCCCTTAATCTCCTCTCACTCTAACTTTTGTCTAGCAGTTCGATTTGCACCTCCTCCAGCTCAATGAGGTCGAATTAAGTGATTAGCTTAGCTACCTTAGGCATAACGTCTCTCAAGAATATTCTCAGGTGTGTTTTGATGAGGTTCTCCCTATGGTGGTTGTTTGTTAGCTTGGATTACTGTAATCAGACTCTTAATAAGATTAGTGAGTTTATCAAGTTTATCATTGACTGACCTATGGGTATTACTTCCATTCTGTTCACGACCAACATGAGCACCACTACTTGGGCTACCAATAATACCTTGAACACTTGAATCCGACATAGTGTAATACTTCTCCAATAAGTTGACAATACAAGACATAATAAACACTTCTACTCACTACTCAAAACCATACTAACAAACTTTAACAACTCTAATAGCCAACACTTACTCGAATATAACAAAAATGAACTTGCTCTATTTTTGTAGTGAAAAATAGAGTAGCAATAGAAAGTATACTTACCAATCCATGAACCTCTACTTCATAGCTCATAACTCCAAAATTAATTCATATGAACACATTATGGCAGCTATGAAAGGAGCATAGTAGCCATTAATAGCAAACACGAACAAAGCTTTATTATAACTTCACACACTCCCTTTCAGAACAGTGCTTTAATACCAGCGAAGCTGATGTGTCTCCAGGGTCGTACATAAAGAGAAGCACTACAACAAATGGGAACGAAAGGAAAATAAAGGCACTTAGCAAATCTGAGCAGCTACCAATCGGATATGATGTATTGAATGATCCTATTCGGCCTACAATTCATCGGATATGACTCACTGATCTAAATTATAGGGTCAGTCATAATTACTACTTGCTAAAGGGAATAAATAAGAGTTAAAGGAAAAATCAGAACACTAGGTTTGCTTATGAAATGAAACTTGTAATAATCTAATGTAATGAATTGTTGTTTATATACAATGGTAGTGAGGTATTTATATAGCCTCACTAGAGTTATTCTAAATAGGGAAAAGAAAAAATAGATAACATACAAAAAGATTCTTAAAACATTATTAAAAGGGTAAAAAAGACAAATAATACATTGTATAGAAAAAGTAAAGAATAATTCTAGACTAATGTGCTGGAAGATACGTATTAAGAAGCTGGTTGTATGATTGGTTTAGGTGAACTGAGTGATGATGTCGCTTGACAATTGTGGGGTTCTATTTGGATAATTTCAGAAGAAGGTCATCTGTTAGAGCTGATCTAGTCGGGCGTCTTGGCAACTTGGCTTAGATAGAGGTTTGACATTAGTTGGCTCAAAAACTAATTAGATCATGATATGAGCATATCAATGGATGGGGGTTACTTGGTAGGTTGGCACTTCTGCTCGGGAGCTTAGGAATTGTATTAATCCATACTATAGCTCAGTATTCGAGTTAGCAGAAATATGAAAGGTAGATGTCAGGGTTGGAGTCCTCATCTTGAATGGGGTTTCGAGCTAGTATTTTTAATGCAAATCTTCGTAGTCCTCTAGCTTGGCTACGTATAACTGGTCCAATGAGTTGATTTCTATTAGGAAGTGATGTGTCTAGGATCTAAGTTAATCACTAAGACTTATCGTTCGAAGTAGTAACCAGGTAGGTCCTTTAAGGTATCGAAGAAAGAGGGAGTAGATAAGTTGATAAATACTGTAGCTTTCATGAAGCTGCTCATAGGATTTGATGCACCAATGAACACAACACAACGTAGTATTTCACTTGATATGATACGCAAGCTAATACTAAAGTCCACTTACCATTAACCTCAAGCTATTCGACAAGATTAGATAAAAGTGTGAGAAACGGGATGTGCTCGAAGAAAGGTATCTCACAAGAAGAAGAATGTTCATTAAATTTTAAGGTATATGATGATTGCAACTACAATAAAAAGGACTATTTATAGTAAGTCCTTTAGGATAACAATATAATAATGGAAAATTACATAAAAGATAATGTAAGAAAGAGATTCCTAGTATATATGAAAAGGATAAATACAAAAAAGGAAAGAAAGGAATATATTGCAAATGTTAGAAAAGTAAGGGACAAGTGGTGGCCTATCAATGGGTTTGTGTTCTTGCATCTTAAGGTAGTGTGGCTGAACTGAAATAATGTTGGGGCGATTGTTGTTGAGCTATGCCAAAGGCTGTCAAGGTGATTAGTTAAAGTTGTAGCTTGGTAGGATGGAAAAGGAGAGCCTAGCACATAAGGACCTCAGACTTAACATTCAATAGGTTGGCAATTGGGCAAGAGTCCAAATAGAGCATTGTGTACATGAGTTGTGGTTCGGTACTCAGTAAGTTGGCAACTATGTAGGAGTTTAAGTAGAGGAGAGTATCCAATTTGGGGCCTTAAAGAGTTCACCCACTGCTCTTCTATGTATGAGGACTTGTCCTTAGCAAGCCGACAAGAGTGTATCGTCCTTATAAGGGATTGTAGGCCTCAAAGGTGAGTACGAGTAAAAGGTCTGAAGGGCAGCAATCTATCAATCCCTCAAGGTTATTGAAGATTTGCCGTCAAATCTTGGTCTTTTTCTTCTTTCGACACAAAGGGTATCAAGTCGGTGATGTTGAAAGTTGGAGATACTTTGCATTGTTGAGATAGTTTTAGCTTGTAGACGTTGTCATTGATGTGTCGAAGGATTTTGAAAAGGGTATCTAACTTAGGAGATAACTTATTCATTCTCTTTCTTGGGAACTACTCCTTGCTGAGATGAACCTAAACAAGGTCTCCTAGGTTGTAAATAATTTGCTTTCTACCTTAGCTTCCTTGATCTCTTTGTCAGGATACTATCTTATCTAACTGTTTGACAACCTTCAGATGCAGTCTCTAAAACTCCTTGGTGCTACAGACTTAACTGACTTTCTCCTTGAGAGGTTGAACTGGTAATCTTGTTTAATGGTATTTTTGAGTTAAGTCCGCAGACGACCTCGAAAAGTCACCTTCTTATTGAGCTATGGGTAGAGGGATTGTAGGTGAACACAATGATAGGTAAGCATAAATCCCAATCATGCAGATTCTTCCCAACAGTTACTCGAAGGAGTTCCCTACGGTCATGTTCACAACCTTGGTTTGGCCGTTTCTTTGTGGGTGATAACCTTTGTCTGGCCATTCATCTTAGGACAACATGTAGTCACACAATCTCCTACAAAAGGAGGTTAGCAACAAATAAAACATTATTGGTTTGTAGCAAGGGATAAAGTGGCTCATTTTACTAAACCGATTGACCATTACCATAATAGAATCATGTTTCCGAAGTGCTCTAGGTATGTTGAGCATGAAATCTATGCTTAGATCGGTCCATGGCCACTTAGGTAT
The DNA here is from genome assembly GCA_024138015.1 of Lumnitzera littorea. Taxonomy (NCBI): domain Eukaryota; kingdom Viridiplantae; phylum Streptophyta; class Magnoliopsida; order Myrtales; family Combretaceae; genus Lumnitzera; species Lumnitzera littorea. Next base: position 50,573,866 of record JAMXBB010000007.1, on the reverse strand, counting down.
GGGTGGAGGTGTATATTTTCCATATGGCTCCTTTCTTCCCTTGTCTCTCTTGCACACCTTGTATTGTTCAAGAATTTTGTGCACATCTTTCATCATTTCAAGCCAATAAAAGTGTTCTTTCAATAACTCAGTAGTTCTCTTCTCGCTAAAATGATGGGCTATGCCCCTACCATAGGCTTCTTGAACAAGTAATTCCTTAACATAACTGATTGGCATATAAGCTTGTTTTCCCTTAATTAGAACCCTTCATTCAGATAGAACCCATCCGCTACTTCCCCAATGTTGCACTTGGCCACTGTAAGCCCCGCAATCAGCTACTTGGAATTTGGTTTGTAAAATTTAGGACGATCGAGCAAATTGCTCGATCTAACCCAAATTTTATGATGAAATTAGGATTATTAGTAAAAGTGATCCCATAAGTTTAAATTTAAGAAAATAAGTAATAAAATGATTAATTAATATAATATTGAATTTTATGAAAATTGTTCGTTATTTATCAGAAACACTTAGAACGAATTTCAATAACTAATGAATTGATAGAGATGAAATATATGCACACTAAAAATCATAAAATAACCTAAATAATATTTAGGATTATTTATTTGTACTATATATGAATTTACATGTAGGTAGAAATATGTGTAATTACATAAAATACGCGAAATATGCTAAAATAATGTTAATTAATTAAAGAAAATGCTTGAATAATTAAAGAAAAATTAGTAAAATTGAGGAAATCTCTAGAAAGTGGTCGTGGTAGCTTGGAAATGGGAGAAATAAAATTAACCAATCAAAATTTAACAAATAGAAAGTGAAAGGATAAGATAAGGCAATTATCTAATCAATTTAATGCACCAAAATTTCCCAACACCTCTATAAATAAAGAAATTTCAGAAGCTCATTTGGATAGTTAGAAGAGTAGAAAAAATAGAGAGGGTGAAAAAAAGAGAGTTAGGGTTTAGTTTTCAAAAATTATAAAAAATTTGTACAATTAGGACCTTAGAGGAGATCTCTAACTTGACGACCACCTGGGAGTGGACTGCCACCACCACCATACGGTGGTGGTAGCACCTAGTTCGGTCGACAAGGCTATGGTAGTTGGCAATGGCTGTAGCTACCAACGCTTGTGAGTCCAATCTCTCTTCCGATTTTAGTTGTTTTATTAAAAATATTAGATAGTTTTAGAAAATTATGAAATTTGGTATTATGAGGTTTCTAAGTATGTAGAGTTAGGGAAAATTTTTATTTTGATTATTTTGTATCTAGAATTATACTATCCTTAAAAAACCATGTAAACTCGTGCTTTATTGGGATTGGAAATAAATGACCTTAAGAGTGTAGTTTTAAGCCTAAAATTTTTGTATAGACTAGTTAGAACATTTAAAATAGTGATACGAAGCCCTTTTTAAAAATTAATTTTCAAAATTTTTAGGCCTTAAAATGATACATAAAATGGGTAATTTGGGGTTTTAAATGAGTAATTAAATGAGTAATTATTGACTTAATGAGTAATTATATGTTTAAGAACATTGAAATTAGATGAAGTGTGATATTTGTGGCATTTAGGGTATTAGATGTAATTATTAGGGTATTACGTAGTATATATGTAATAGGTAAAAATTATATATTTTAAGTTAATTTTGTAAATTAGGGTAATTAGGTGTAAAATTAGATTTAAGATGGATTTAGCTATTTTAAGATGTTGATTGAAGTTGAGAGATGATATTTGATGTGATGAGGATATTAGATGTGTGTATTATGTACATAATAGGTAATAATATATAATATGAGAAAGAGGAAATATAATAAATAAAAAACATTAGAATAAAAATTGATAATATAATAATAATAAAACTATATAATAAATCTGGTAAGAAACTTAAATTAGGGTCATTATATGAAAAATGTAAAATTTTTTTACATCGGGAGTAAATTTTGGTAGTTAAATTAGGATTATGATATACTGCATGGACTATAACATTGGTTAGGAACTAAAAATGATATTTAGGATACTTGAAAATAATACGATTAATTTCACATTATGGATTGGACTAATTTCCTAGGGTTTATGTATAAAATCTACAATTGAACACTAAGCTAAAAATCTAATTTAGAAATTGATTAGGAAACTTAATTAGAACCCAGCTCGAAATAAGGAATCGTTGTAAAAGACTTAAAAAACCTAAATAGATGGGTATATGAAACCCTAAACAAAAGATAACAATAAGTACTATAGGATAAAACCAATTTTTAGCAGTTATGTAGAAAACTGAAATAATATCGATGGCCAGTGTGAGTCACACCTCGAGTGAGCAAGCGAAGAGTCTAAGTAAGTTGGGATTAATATGTTACCATATTTCGGAGTACTAATTTATAGTACTTAGAGGCTTGAAATTGTATTGGATTATTGTTGTTAGATAGTTGGTTATGCACATGTGCTTGTTTTGAGCTACCGATATGATTATTGATTTATTGCTTTGGCTTGTATTTGTGTGATTTGTTTAAAATGATTGAATACTTTTGTCACATCCTGACATAGCATAGGATGCACTATCACATAAGAATACCTATTGAAAACTTAAGTCAACTTGCTCATTCATTAAAAGACAATTTTGTTTACTTAATAAAGAGGTTTCAATATCGAAGTTCAGCTAAATTTCCTATTACAACTTATGTGTATAGCATATTGTTTACATCAAAACATGAATCGACTTTTTCCTTTATCATCTTCACAACAATAGGATCCCTGACCTAGTATAAGCTCCACACAAAAGTTGCTGACTCCAACTCATGCTCTCAATATATATTACTCCTCCTTATCGTTAAGCCCTTTATGATGCTATTAACTTGAGGATAAAACATTTTATCCCCTTAGCTATTGAAGCTGAGTGAGAGTGGATAACATGCAACACAATATAGACGATATGATAGACAATATTGCATATCATAACTAAAAGATTTCAATCATAACTCGTAGGTTCAACTTCACATATGCATTTGCCTAATTAGGCATTTACTGCTAGTAATATAGCATGCTATGCTCATGCATATGGCATGTATCAGTATTGATATCCTATGCCTTCTAAACTTCTTCTAGTTAGTCGATATAACCGAGCATTTAGATACAACGTCTAGAAACTTGAGGTAATAAGGAGCTGCCTAGGAGTAGGACCGCCACCAAATTGGACTACATACTATAGTCTACCGTTATCAAAAAGGGAAACAAGGAGCTGCCTAAGAGTAGGACTCCTAACTACACAAAATTAGACTACATATTATAGTTTACCAAATCAAAGTGGTAATACTGCCAAATTAGATCATACACTATAGTTTACCAAATTTGACTACCAAAATAGTCACAATGTTTGGGTAATGTAATCTATATGCTTCCAACAACTGAGTTCATAAATCCATGCTTTTTTTTAAGATCATTTGGAAGCTTTATTCTAAAAGTTCTGACTTGTAGGTCCCTTTTATGCCATGCCATGCCATGATATGAAATAACAACTTAAGAATATCAATCAACACAATCAATCTTCCAATTTTATTCAAACTAGTGAGTTGATTTAGTTTTTTGAACTCTCTCTAGTAGAGTTCTAATATCTCATAGGTTTCACTTAGGTGAACACCTAAAAGATTGAGTTAGTAATCACTCAACTTCCTTGGTTAGTGCAATTATTCGTAAGCATAAATCATCGCCTAACATGGCAACATAACAGTTTAACCAAAATACAGTTACTGTCATTAAAAATCAACACATCAGCATCAATTATAATAGCATATCAATTTACCTAAGATATACTTATATTCAATCAACATAGCATCAAATAGCATACTGTGTTATGAGTAGCAATATATCTACTCCAAGCATAGGTTAAATTCTCTTACCTAGACTCAATAATAGCATAAAATCTTAAACTCTATCATGTGGTCTCTCCTTACTTATCACACCTATAAAAATATAATACACAGACCCTAAGCCAACTATGGGTTAATACTAAATTCTTATGCATTTTTACTATTGCACTTCTAAGCTTAATTCGATTGTATCTTATTTACTTCTTATCAGATTTTGATAAACTTTACATCATTACGATTATTATTTTGAGTACTATTAGGATATCTTAAGAATCAAGACTTATCAATTTTTATCAAAATTCCAAAAATTTGTATTATCAATTCGACTATACGTTATTATAAATTTGTAATTAACTCAAATAAATCCTAAATTTAAATTAAAAGTCATAAAATTCCTCATTCCCTACACTAGCCAGCGTTCATTATGTACTCAAAAATGCAAATCCTTTACATGTTTAACGAGTATTACATTAGTACTAATTAGTATATCATATATTAGACTAATATATAGGTTTATATTAAGGAGATACATAATAAATAGTATACAAGCCTGATTAATTCCATAAAAAATCCTATAGACTAAAAAAAATATGTATTTTAATTATTGGCCATGAATTATACTAAAATAGCTATTATATGTTTTTATGAAAATAGTGATTTTAACTCAAAATTAGTGAAAATTAAGCAAACAAATGAATTTAATCACAAGATAAAATTCAAGTGTCCCACTCATCATTATGAACTTCCAGATATCATAACACATATAACTCATACTTTGATTTTGTTAAAAACTAATTAATTCACTAAAATAGCGAAATTGCTAGTTTTATCCAAAACAATTACAATAAATAGTAAACATGATCATTTTCAAAAATTATTATTACTACAATTAAATAAATATATATTCAGTATATTACATACAAATTTTTAGCTTGAAAGAACATTATTTAATATTTCTAAAATTTAATTCGATTTTCATCCAAACAAAGCCATTTCTTAAGGACCTTATATTTCTAATAAATATTTATCAAAAATAAAATTACTAAATTAATCTACACATAAAAAAACTCCAAAAGACCAAGTTTCATAATTAAATAATATCAGTTGCTATTTTTAGAAAAATTCCAAACTTTTGGCCGAAAATTTAGTTCACTTGAACTGGACTCCTTTAGCCACCCAATATTATCAGAACAACTCCCTTGGTGGTGCTTCCTTTGACCCCAAATGGCTACTACAATTGGACACTAACAACCTATTGAATCAACCTGATCAAATTCCGTGCTCTATTTTTGCTTTAATTTTCTTATTTTTTTTTTAATTTGTTTCAAAATTTTCTTGAGTGGTTTTCTATTTATTTTTTTAGACTTCCAAAATGTTGTTTTTAAAGTGTGCATGCCCTATTTATAATTTTCAAATGGATTAGGATTAATAAAAATTGGACATGTAGCTTACACATGTCATTTTCTTGATTTTTCAAAGCATGAGGTGTCAATTTCTTATTTCTTACCGTTTGACTCATCAATTGTAATTCATCTTAGGTTGCCACATCATGGGATGTCTCATCCTTTCATTTTTTTTATTAATTTTCCCTTTTTTTATATTATTTTACCTTATTTTAATAATAATTTCTTATTATAAATGTATATCTAATACAAATAATGCATGTTCTATGTTAATACGTATATATTATGTATAATTCAACTTCATTTATTATTTTTGAAAGTTAATTAACTTATCTCTAATATTTTGCTATATTTAAAAGCTTGAATTTTACTTAAATTACTTCATCTAACTTTTCCAACTTTACTGTGAAGTTTGAAATAAAACTAATACTTAGTCTGGCACCCTAAATATAGGGGCTTGGATCTTAGGGTTATTGAATTAGCTCGAAATCTTAGGGTATTACAACCTTAAACTAGATTTAACTGAATATTTGACTCATAAATTTAAACTGGACTTACATGACAACTCATTAGGGGAATATTAGGATTATCTGGCTAAATACCGATGCCTTCGAAAGAGATAACATTGAATGACATAATTGGTCCCTCTTTTATCCTTAGTTGAATTAAGTGACAGGTGAGGAAGTCATGGCAAAGGTAAAGTCAATGGTTAGAAGGTAGTCATAGGAGGAGTGGTGTCTCCATTATACAAGCTTGGGTTTGGTTATGAGCTATTGCATTAATGAAAACTCCTCAACCTAGATTAATGCAGGTGCAATTTTTCTAATCTTATGATGAGCCAGACAACGTTGTACGATGACATTTGCTTAAACATACATTGCACCTAATAATTTAGTTGATAACCATGTTTGTGTTTGCTGTGTAGTTTTGAGCCTCCGTCCCAATTTATTGAGCTGTGGTTGTTCATATCCTTATAGATGTTATTGTAGTGTCTTCATTGCACAAGCTTGGGTTTGGTCGTGAGTTGTTGCATTAATGGAAACTCCTCAACCTGAATTAGAGTGGGCGCAATTTCTTTAATCTCACGACGGGTTGGACAACGTCGTGCGATGGCATTTGTTTAAACATGCATTGCACCTAATAATTCGATTGATAACCTTGTTTGTGTTTGCAGTATAGTTTTAAGTCTCTATCCTAATTTACTGAGTTGTAGTTGCTTACATCCTTAGAGATGTTGTTGTAGGTACTAGCGAGAAAGCGACCCATAAGTACTTTAAAGCTAGTAATTGCTGGATCTTAGGGGAGTGAGGATATGAACTAGAGATTGGATATACTCTCAGGTTTAGATTTTTCCTTTAAGCTCTTAACATTAATTCACAAATTACTTAAGCAAATTATGTTAGGTTGTTAAATCTTGTAAATATACTTCGATTAGTTTAATATAAGTATGTATTTTTATCAAGTTCATAAGTAAATAACATATTTAATTTTTGAACTATTTACTTCAAAGTAGGTCAGTCATGAATGTTGTATATAAATTAGGTTTAAGATAGCAGCTGTATAGGTAGCTTCTATTTTAGAATGGTTTGTATGGTAGGACTATTACGACTCTGTTACTTTGGGGCGTGACAACCACTAAGGGTCCAAAGTACGGATTTTGTTCATATTGATTAAATTGAGTACGAAACCCAAGTATTCTAGCTTCTAATGTCGTAATAAGAACATGCCGACGAGAAAGAGCATTAGCCGTAGTGTTAGAACTTCCCTTCTTATATTTAATGATGTAGCAAAAGGTTTCTAAATACTTCACCCACTTAGCATGGCATTAGGAGAGCTTTTATTGTCCTTTGAGATGCTTAAGAGATTCATGGTTTGTATAGGTAATGAGCTCTCTTGGCAATAAGTAATGTTGCTACTTTTAAAGTGCTCGAATAAGGGCATAGAATTCCTTGTTATATGTTGAGTAATTTAGTATGTTACCTCTAAATTTCTCATTGAAATATGTAACTAATCGATGCTCTTGCATAAGAATAGCTCCAATGTTGACTCTAGATGCATCACATTCTAGCTCAAAAGCCTTGCTAAACTCAAGTAGTACTAACACTGGGATAGAAGTTAGCTTGTGTTTTGTCTCCTCAAAACTCTTCTAAGCTATCTTATGCCATTTGAATTCATAGTTCTTCCTTATCAGCTCGGTTAGTGGTGTAGCTATGGAACTAAAGTTTCGAATGAATTTTAGATAAAACGAAGCTAGACTCTGAAAACTCCTTACTTTGATAGCATTGGTTGGTGTTGGCCATTTGAGAATAGCTTGAACTTTCTCTTCATCAACTTTGATTCCTTTACTAGAGACAACATATCTGAGGAATACTGCCTTGATCTGACAGAATACGCATTTCTTCAAATTGTCAAACAATTGCTCGATACGGAGGATATCAAATATAGATCTTAAGTATGTGACATGAGAAATGAGGTCGGCACTATATACCAAAATATTATTAAAGTAGACAACAATATATTCACCAATCAAAGGTCATAAAATATGATTCATAAGTTGCATAAAGGCACTCGGTGCATTTGTAAGCCCAAAGACAACATCACTAACCATTTGATAAGACTGTCCTTCATTTTGAAAGCAGTCTTCTACTCATCTTTAGGTCTCATTCAGACTGGTGGTAGCCACTCTTTGGATCAACCTTTGAAAATATTCATTGCACCATACAACTTGTTGAGCATATCATTCAATCGTGGGATCGGATATCAGTATTTGATAGCGATCTTGTTGATAGCTTAGCTATCAATGCACATTCTCGATGAGTTATCCTTCTTCAATACTAAGACAGCCGATATGACACAGGAGCCCATGTTTTCTTGGACATATCTACACTTGATCAACTCATCAACTTGTTTCTTTAGCTTGGTTGCCTACTCAAGATTGAGCCTATATGCAGGTTGGTTAGGTAAGGTAGCTCCAGGATGGAGGTTAATGCAACGCTTTATACCTCGGATAGGGGGTAAACTTCTTGACAGGAAACAAGTTGGTATATTCTTAATGTCTGCACCTCGGTAAGCAATGCTCTAACTTCCTTCAATTCTAGTAGTCCTTTGACCAATAAGATTACACACTCTTGCTTCTTAACATCTTTGGAAAGTTGGGCTTGCAAAATCATTAAGGACTTCATCTACAACAATCTAGTGATCTTTTCTTATGACTCTTGGACTTCTTTGGGGCTCATTAGGGTTAGTATAACTTTCTTCCCATCCTTCTAGAACATATAAATGTTCTAGAAGGACTTCATCTACAACAATCTAGTGATCTTTTCTTATGACTCTTGGACTTCTTTGGGGCTCATTAGGGTTAGTATAACTTTCTTCCCATCCTTCTAGAACATATAAATGTTCCTATACTCATCATAGAGTACCTTAAGATAAAAGAACCATAGTCGACCTAGCAGTATGTGCAAAGTACACATAAGTAGGACATTACATAACACCTCATCCTTGTATTTGTCACCAATAGTGATTGGTACTTTAACTTGCTCGGTAACAGGTAGACCTTCTTTCTTATTACGCTAGTGAATCTTATTGGGTTAAGATGAGGATAAGTCAATAGCTTCAGAGCCTTCACTATACCTTGCATTATCACTTTGGTACAACTTCTTCCATCAATGATTACAATGCATAAGTTGCCATTCACCTGGCAGTTCGTATGAAAAAGGTTCTCTCTTTATTCATTCTCATCAGTGAGAAATGTACTAAGTGATCATCACATAACCATGCAGCATTCTCTTAGTTCAGGTTAGATCTAGGCAACATAATCTTCTTGAAACTTGTCTAATAGGTGATTAACATCCACCTCTTCTTCTACTCTTTCACTAGCACTTTCCCCTTTGAATTGGGGCTTATCTCCTTTAGTGGTCGTGATGCGTCGATTCAAACATTGACTAGCCATGTGTTTAAAACCAAGGTACTTAAAACACTTTATCTCTTTGGTCTTCATACCAAAGCTCTGACTTTGATCCCTTCTGACCTTAAGCTCCTTAACCTTAGTCTTCCTTTAGCCATCTTTAGGTCTACTTAGCATTTGACCTCAGTGATTAATATTGGAAATGTGCTAAGCCCAGTCATCTCCAGGTCTACTTAACATGCCAGTTCTACTTGGTAAGCCAAGTTGGTTACTCGGTACTTGGTTGAGCTGATTTAGCCTTTGCCTTTCGAACCTTTGTGTTACTTGGATGGTTTCATCCAAATTTCTAATTCTTTGCACCTCTACTATATTACCAATCTTGGATAGTCCAGAAATGAACCTAGTTACTCTCCATGCTTCCAACTCATCAACATTACAGTGGATTATAAGTAGTTAGAGTTCTCTGACATACTTATCTATTGATCGGCTATCTTGTTTGAGTTCTTAAAGTTGAAATGTGTCTTGCTCATATTGTTTGGGAATAAATCTACTCCTTAGAACTTTTTTCATCTCATTCCAAGTTTGGATTTCATATTGAGCTCGGTAACATATATTCTGCAATCTCTTCCATCACATTGCTGTGGTTGTCAAAATTGTGATTCTATTGTTTATTTTTATACCGTATAGAATCGTACAAAACTAGTAAAATTGTAAACTTATAGAATCGTATACTTATAGAATCGTATATCAAAATTTATAATTTTACCAAAAATCTTCACTAAAATAATTTTATATTTTTTTAACTAAGAAAAATATTATAAACTATAAACTCATATAGTTGACTCGCGATTTTGACAACTATCCTGCATACTTAGAAAATTATCAAGCAGCTGCTCAAATATGCACCGAATCTTGATAATTGTAGAAGTCAAATATCTTCATAATTTTCTCCTCCCGGTTTAGGTAGCCATCAGCACTACTAGACTTATTAAAACTCGGAATCTACACTTGATGTTTGGCTCCCTTGGGAGCATAGAGCTTACATTCTTCAAATCCATCAAACTGTTCTGCCTCCTCCCCATACTCTTTAACTTCATCTAACCCAAGTCTCCTCCTTGCAAATCTGTCAACATGTCAAAGTAGAGTTGGGTTCACATTAATGGCCTTTAGTATTCTATGCTTAGCCAATTGTCTTCTTGGCCTATCTTTCACATCTTAGCCTCATTCATTAACTCTCTCTTAAGGTTTAGTCTCTATCACCCTCTGTACAGATATACCTAAGTTGGCCACAACAGTAGTAAGGTCTTGCAATTACTTGTCAGTAGTTTATAGGGTCTGTTGGGTAATTCGACTAGGACCATGAGCATCACTTTTAGCATCATTAATCTCTTCTTGAATACTAGGATTTGACATTCTCAATACAAAACTTCAAGAAGTCCATTACTCAACAAAGATTACACACAACTTTGCTAATATGATATCGCACAATGACTTTGTAACTTGCTATGTTTTTCTACTAGTGAAACAGAGTATAACAAAATATACAACTATAACAAAATATACAACTATAACAAGAAGCAACAACTACAATACTTAGCTCTTGGTCATAGCCTCAAGCTTTGATATTAGAATTATATGATATGCCTTGGAGCTGAGTTAATCACTAGAATTTATCGTATGAAGTAATAACCAGGTGGGTCCTTCGAGGTATCAAAGAAAGGGGGAGTGGATAGGTTAGTGAACATTATAGCTTCTGTGAAGCTGCTCTTGAATATGTCACATCAACAAACACAATACAACTTAGTATTTTACTTGATATGATATATAAGCTAATATTAAGGTCCATTTACCACTAATCTCGATCTATTCAGCAATACTAGATAAGAGTGTGAGAAAGATGATGTACTTAGAGAAGGCTATCTCATAAGAATAAGAATATTCATTAACTTCTAAGGTAGATGATGACTGTAGCTACAATAAAAAAGATTATTTATAATAAGTCTTTTAAGGCAATAATATAATAATGGAAAATTACATAAAGGATAATGTAAGAAAGAGATTTTTAGCATATATAATAAGGGTAAATATGATAAAGGATAAAAAAGAATATAGTACCAAGTTAGAAAAGTAAGGAATAAGTAGCGGCCTATCAATGTGTTCATGTTTTGGGATCTTGGGGAACTGTAGTTGAATTGAACTAATGTAGGGGTAGCTGTTGCTAAGTTGTGCTGAAGGTTGCCGAGGTGATTAGTTGAAGCTACAGCTTAGTAGGATGGAAAAGGAGAGCTTGGCGTATAGGGACCTTGGACTCAGCACTTGATAGGTTGGTGATTAGGCAAGAGTTTAAGCAAAGCATTGTGTACTCAAGTTGTAGTTTGGTACTCAACAAGTCAGTAATTGTGTGGGAGTCCAAGCAAAGTAGATATATTCAAGTTAGGGCCTTAGAATGTTCAACCATAACTCTTCCGTGTATGAGGACTCATCTTTGGTAAGCTGACAAGAAGGTATCCTCCTTATGAGGGATTGTAGGCTTCGAAGGAGGGCATAAGTGAGAAGTCTGGAGGTCGCTAATCCATTAGGACGTGAACATGTATGTTAAGCTCTGAAAGAGTTACATCTACTAAAGGACAACTTTATGAAAGAATCAAGAAAGGACACATACACTAGATCTAAGAAAACCTAGGTAATTTAGTAAGATGTGATAATCTTAAGTAAGTATTGGAAGGAAAGAGTTTGTTAGTGAAGTTAAGAGGAAAACAATTGTAAATTTGTAACTCAAGGGAATGGAGAATGGTGTGGATAAAAAATGTGGACGAAATGGAATAAATAATAATTGGAGAAGTCAAAGCTATGAGGTTAAGAGTAATATCCATTAATCTTGAGGATAGGTAGAAAGTTTAATGAGGTAATAAAGGGAGTTAGAATAAGAAATAAGAAGGAAATACCTAGAGCTATTTCGAGAAACTGGTAAATTTTTGAGGAAAAAATGTTCTTTAAGGGGGGTAAAATGTAACACCTAGGAAATTTAAGTCAAACATAAAGTAAAATGAAGAAAACCCATTAAATAAAATGCAAAGAAGCATTGTAGTTTACTAATTTAAGTGGAGGGCGTAAGAGAAATTACAAAAGGTTAAGGTTTCATGGTTGACTTAACTTTAACGAGCTCTCTTTTGTGATTTGCCACAGAAACAAATTGGTATTAGAGAGAAAGAGCTATTTCTCTAATCGGTTGAGCAACCCTTAGTAAGACTCTAAGGTAAAGTCCATTATCTACTCTTCTTTTATGATTTCCATAAGCCGATAAGCAATTGAATGTTGTTTGGGATGTAGAACTATTGTGCACTATCAAATTTGGGTAAAGAAAGAGATTCTATGATGGAATACAAAGAATCAATGGTAAGTGTCATAACAATTGTGGATTTTTGGAATTTGATTGATTTTAAAGAATGTACTTATGATTTCCAAGGTTTTAATAATTGAATTATTGAGAAGAAAATGAAGTTTCGAGAGAACTCAAGGAAACACTTAGGGTTTCCTCAATCAATAAGATAATACATTTCCACCTTTGCAATCATTTACCTTTTATAAGTTTTTGGATTAAGAAGTGTTGTGCGGGTGTTATTTTGTGTTTTAGGTTGAAGAAAGCAAAGATTTTGATGTGCTGGGTTAGGGTTAATATTGGATGTTAGATCTAAGGTGTATTGTCATGATTTTAGATAAAAGAGAAAAGAAAATTCAAAGAGGCAAGATCATAGTCTAAGACTATGGGCATTGTCTTAACCATGGTCTCCTTTAGAGAGTTGGATGTGAAGAATTTTGAAAGTAAATTAAGACTGAGAGGATCACAGCCAAAGTTCACAACCATGATCCAAATCATAGGTATTCTAAGATGAACCACGACCAAGTCTACTGCCATGGTCTAGAGGCATGGACCTGTGCTTTAGCTTTACAAAGGATCACGGGCATGATCCCTATAGTTACTTCCTTTTGTCTTTCTAACATAAATTTAGTTATATTTGGCCTATAATTCTTGTTTAAAACCTTTAGAAGACCTATAGGAAATTGTAGAATCTTACTAAAGTGATTTCTCTCTATCATTTCTTTATTGGTTATCTTTTCTAAGATAAAGTAGATCAAATTCTTTTGACAAACTCTAAGTATGTGACACTTAGTTGTTGTATATGATTGCTAAGCTATAATTTATCCTTATATATACATGTTTAAATTAACTAATTAAATATCTAGCACAAATTATCTTTGCTTGTTACTTGTATGTAGCTTGGCTTAAGGGCTTCGAGTGATAGATTCCTAAGGGATAACACTAATAATCCTTGTGACGTGCTGTCCTTGGTAGAGTTTCACTTGAAAATGATTTAAGGTAGATTTAAATGGAAATAGATAGGGCTCAAAGTGGTACGCTCATATGTTAGGTTAATGTAGATGGGGCCTATAGTGGAATGCCCAACATAGGATATAGAGGGGTCCAAAGAGGTATGCCTAACCGTTAAGATATTTTAGATTGTGTTGTGATGGGGTTGTGAGGACATTTGCCATATGTGTGTGACTGGCTAATATGAAAATAATAAATTGTTGTTCAAATTACTTGCTTGCATTTGCACATGTGACTATGTTTGCTTTGCTCACTTGCATGTGTGCATGTATTACGTATTGAGCTTTGGCTCACCCTTTAATTTTTTTTTTTTTTTTAGATATAGGAATTGTAGTTGCATTGATTGACTTAAGCAAATTATGGATATACTTGTTATTGCTTTTGCAATGGGAAGTGTGACAATTACTATGATATTGAAGAATGTCCTAATAGATTTGATAACTAGAATCTTTAACCTTCCTTATGTAGTATTAACTATTGTTTAGTAATTAGTTGATCTTATTAAGAAGGAATTATGCTTTTATTTAAGGAATTTAATTTTATGAAAATAATTGGAGTTGAATAATTCTATAGATTGTAGTCGATTGTACACCAAACTTGTCATTAGAGGACTAAAGACATATAGTGGTCTATGATGCTCTAGGTTTTAGAGCATTACAAGTATAATATATTTTATTACTATATATTATATTAATAATAGTTTATTTATTTTTATTAAATTGTTTTGAAAAAAAAAAGTTTAGGTTTGCCGTTGCCAACGGCAAAATTAACCAAGAAGCAACACGTCTAACACAAGTCAAACTCCAAAAGAGAGAAAAAGAATAAAAAGAGCTGTGGAGCCGGTATCAAAATAGGTATCCCAACTCCATTAAGCATCGATGGGTACAAGTAGATTGTAAAGGGTTATGGGGTCTAAAAGTGGCGATTTGACAATCATTTTCATAGTTGGTGAACTGCATATATATATATATGAACTTTAATGAGTAGAATGGACAAGGATTTCTCACATTTTACCTTAGAAAGTGTTTAAGTCGACCGTACTTAAGGGTTCGGTAAAATAAAGTCTCTCAGCATGGAAAAAGGACCTATTGAATATTTTTCCCTCCGTGTGCCCTAATGCTTGCTTACTGCTTAGGATAGGTCAACTAAAGCTTGATTTGTGTTCGAATTCCAAGCTTATGTTGCATATTCCGATTCACGTTTCTGCTCTACATTAACTTCATTCAATAATGCTTGCTTGATTACCCAAAAGTTAAATTTACAATTTCTGTACTCTATATTTCCTGCAATAGCTTAATCCGTATTCATCTCTGCGATGTTCAAATTTCAAGAAATCAAACTCTAGGTTTTTTTCTTTTATATAACAACAAGAATCTTCCTCGACCCACAGTTCTTAAACCAATAATCTCAATTATCACCCATCAACCTAAATTGAAAATAACATTTGATTTCTTACCGAGTAATTATAGTTGATCTCTAATTATGGCAGCCTCGCATGATCTTTCTTATATCTCCTTTATAACACTTGTTGTCCATATAAGTTAGGGCTATCAAATTTTTTAGAAAAATTAGGTTTCGCTTACAACTCGTGATGTAGATCTTTCATTGAAACACCGTTTCTATGATGCCAAGGATGAAGTAATATTTGTGATTGAGGATTTAATATGGGTTAATGTTAGAGGCAACTCTTGAATGACAGTGAAGGAGTGTGGATCACGGGGGATTCTGCAGAATCTTAGGTCCAATTGACGTGGCCGGTAATATTTCATTTTTGGGAGTATTTTATTAATGGGGCAATGAAATTTTAGAGATCATATTCTTTTTCTTGTATGGTTAAGAAACCTAAAACTGTAGTTCATTTTCGTAATTTTCTCGAAGAAAAAGTCGAGATATACTGTCAGTCTTTCATACACTATATATACATGATTTAATAAACACAAAAATAATCCTAGAGTTAATTGTAATTATCGACATTACAGGGGGTTTCGACTAGGTCGACGGGAAAAAGTATCTGTCGGTGGAGACGAGATTTCACCGGTCAAGGTTTTAACCGACAAAAATATCTTTCCGATCACCTTTGTTGCATATGCTTCTCTCTGCTATTTAAAAAAGAAGGAAAAAAGAAAAAGAGAAAAAGAAAAACAAAATGCCTGGTAAGGGACAAGTGATGAAGTTTCGCTACTTACCACATGGGCGTCGATGTAGCTAAGCAACGGAATTTTATCAATTATTTTCACTTTTTTCTGTAATTTCAATATTTTTGTTTATAACCAACTATGTCATATTATAACTTTTAAGGATGGAGGGATTACTTGATCCATCCTAATGAAAAATCAATGTTATTAAGTTATGATGGCCTTAACAATTCTGATTTTATTTAAATAACTAAATCTATTGTAATTTGTAATTTTAAATTAATTATTTGAAAAATCAATATAGAATATATAATGGTGACAATAATAATTGATATAATCCAATTGTTAAATTTATTTTGTTATTTCTTAAATTTAATATTATAGTGTCAAAACCTTTGGATACATGGTGCAGAATACATTTTAGATACTGAAATACATCAGGAGATCAAAAACATGATCTCCACCTTAATATGCATTCTAGTTCTATTGTTGGGGATTTGTACCGAAATTCACGATTGGATGGTAAAATGAATTTTACGGGGGTTAGAATGAGTAAGGATATCGATGTTAAGATGACAAGCCACCTTATAAAACTGTAGATGTGGGCAAGGGAGGGCATGATATGACCTAGGGCAGGATGATGCTATGAGTGGTGACTCGAAGAAGAGGCAATGGCAATGGATATGGAGGCCATGGATGTGATTAAGAGGAGGCTATTGTGGTGATTGGACCTTATGAATTTACATACTTGTATGATGTTGACTATAAAAGTAGAAAATACGAAAAATAAATACAAAATTATAAAATAATAAAAATATAGAAAAATGAAAAAAAAAATCACAAAAGGTTGTGCAATGGTCCATGTAGCTCATTATGGGCTAGAAATAATTTTTTAGGGTTAATATTATAAATGGTACCTAAACTTTACTAAAATGAGCAATTCATTGTCTATATTTCGAAAAAATCAATTTACAACCTAATTGAAGTCTTTGTGATAATTTTTACTACCTAAACTATTCTTGTTAAGTTTGTCGATTGATGTACACATGAAGATGAACCAGAAACTAAATGTTTCGACCACCTTAAGCTAACGGGTTGGGAGATGCCCAATTTTAGGGGTTACAAAACACGCATTGGGCGGCTGCTAGCCATCCCTTGGTGTTGAGGTGGCCAAAATGATCACTTATGGTAAAGTGAGTTATGATCCACTTCAAAATATGTCTTTCAACTAATTGGGGCTTTGTGTAAATTTTGTTTCATGCTTTGTCTACGGATTGAATAGAATTTGTCCATGCAATAAAAATCACCACAAAAACTTCATTTACACAGTAAATTGATCTTTTTAAAGTACATACAGTAAATTATAATTTAAGTATAGTTTAGGTATCATTTGTGATATTAATCCTAATTTTTCAAGGTCAAAGATAACTTTTTTGAGTTAAAATATGCATATGTAATATCATAGAATTAGTGTTTTTAGTAAAAAAGGCCAATTTTATTTTTTAAAAAGTTAGTTCTTTTGATCTAAGTTCAACTTATTCTTTTGGAAAGTTAGGAAAAATAAATAATTTAAGTTGATTGTGGTTTCAAAAGGTGCCTTATTTTGACTTAAATTGCTTATTTTATGAAAAATTGAACTTTCAAATTATGTTGAGCACTAGATGAAACCAAGCTTGCAATTCTATTAAATTGAGTAATTTTTGAAAATTACTTTTTATTAATTGCATGTGTGAAATATTCCTTTTTGGGTCATAAGATACTTAGACCAATTTTCATGACTCGAAGTTTATTGGGCCATTTAAAACTTGGCCGGAAAGAAGGGTCAAATCATATTTGTGCAAGATTAGATGAGAATTAAGCTTAGACTAGTTGGTTAGGGTAGGGCAAACTTAAGCAATACATGTGCACATGGGGATGTATGGATGCATAATGATTGTCATTGTTCATCATTTTCTCTAAGTATAATTGAACAGATTAGAATAGGAAAGCAAAATAACTTATCTATCCCTTCCACTTCAATAACCATTTTCAACTCAATGTCTCAATTAAAGTTTGCCAAACAAAAAGAATATTAATTGTAAGCATGGAGCACAAGTCCAAAAAACTCCTCTATAGCTTTAACAACCTTTCATCCATCCATAAGAACTCTATTGAGTAGCCTCCTCATATCTCTTAATAATGAATTTCATCTATGCTTGAGCATCTACATAGAAAATCCTTAGGACATCTACAACACATTAACATTTCCACATCATTATATAAAAGATAGACATTTTTGAAAATAACTCATCATTAAGAATAGCAAACAATCATTTGTGCAACTTCATAATAGTTGCAAAATAAACCTACCTCCAGTTGTATAATCATATGTTGTCAACATTATGGACGATGTAGACATGCTCTTTAGGTACCCTAGTTCTAAAGTTGGATACAACAGCATCCCTATTATGAATAGTGCTAGCACAACAGCATCAACCCCTTTTCAAGTCTTCCTCCAATCGTCTTAGCTTCATTACATGATCTACTAATACCTCCTAAAAAATGAGGTCAACTAAATCTACATCACTTGTTGCTAGGACATTAGGATTGTTGCAGTTTAACCTAAAGATGGTCTTTACATCCCCATCATCGATCAACTAAGAGCAACCAATCAAAGGTCAATGATCATGCCACCGGGTCAAATTGGTCTAAAATGTGAATACCTAGGTCATGTCTTAAATATGAGCTTCTAATGTTCCGTAGCAACCTAAATCCTTGATCCTCCTACACCTTAGGGAATTTCAAAATCTTCTTTACATCCATACTGGCATGTATATCTCATCTCTACGTATTCTTAGAGCTAATAAAAACAAAAGGTTAATATCATTAGGCTATTTTTTTTCAATTGGAGAGAATTACATTTAAGATGTCACTTTGTTGTGTTGGCATTTTGTTAACTTGTGACTATGCCTCTTATAGAGCGCAAATATAACTATGTTTATAGGTTAATTTTATGGATATAATAAGTCATTTTGTATGAATTTGGTACTTAATCTGCTTAATTTTCATTTTTTTTTTGGGACTTAGACATTGTTTTGTACACAAAACAAGATTTATTTGAAGAATTTGAGAAAGAAAGGCTTTTTAGTATGGAATTTGAGGGAGATTGAGTTCATGCCATGCTAGAAATTGAAGAGATCGTACTTCAAAGTATGGTTGTGCTTTTGGCCATGCTGCCTATTATTGTGCTACAATTGCAATTAGTTCACAACAAGTTACACAAGCTTTGTGACATGATCATGTCCAAATTAATGACATGGATAAAACCTTAAGAGATCCCTCCATACTATAGATATACATATTAGCCTTGTAGTTTGAAGAGAAAGTCATAGATTGAGAGCTAGAGTTTTAGAGATACAAAGAGGGCAGTATCCTAACCCTTTCTTTTTCTTCTTCATTTTGTTTGCAATGTTTTACTTTTATTTATTTTAGTATTTGAATATTGAACCTTAGTTTCTCTGTAAAGAAGATTTCTTTCTTTTAGTTCAATATATGACTTTTAATTTATTGCGATCTAATTACGTAAACTTTATTGCCTTTGAGTTGATATTTATCTAGGTTTTTAATTCATTGTTTGATTTTATGAATATAGATAAAGATATCCTATCGTAAATACAACTATGTAAGTAGAACAAATTAGGTTGGAATTGAGGGATTAGCTATAATAGTTTTTTTCGACTCAAGGCAACCTAATAATAGAATTCACAAAGTGTAATGTGATTCTACTATATGCTATCAAGGAAGAGATCCCAATACATATATTAGGCTTAGGAGTTAATTGAAGTGGGATTCTAATTAGTTTAATTAAGGAATTCTCATAGTCCAATGAGTTAAAAGGTGATTAACTATCACATAGATTCTAGAGGAAATCAATATTTAAATACTAAAGGTTACGCATTCTCATTAATTATTATTTATTTCATTTTATGATTTGATAGTTCTTTTCAATTAAGTTAAAATAGATTAATTTAATTTAATTTTAAATTTAATAGTTAATAAAATTAGGCTAAATTGTTTAGTTAGATGATAGTTAGAAGAAAGAATGCTAGTAACTAGGGTTTATTAGTCTTTATAGAATATGCACGAGCATTGAATTTAATAAAAAACTAGGAAATGGGACTGCTTATATCAAGTTCTTGGCGCCATTATTAGTTAACTAGTGCAAATACGAGGAATTTCCTCTTAACTATTATTGTAACACTTGTTTTTGTAGTTTCTTCCATCCTCCTTTTTGTCACCGCTAACTATTCAACTGTTTTCAGTGTATGACAAGAAGTTGTACGAAAGATCTTGTTGAGTTTGATCTAGAGACTAAATAAATAATTGGTTTGATTTAGAAAAGCATGTGAAAGATTGTTGAATTGATTGACTAAGGATCACTATTGAAAATTCTTAAAGAACTTGATGAGATGGCTAGAAATGGGAATGATGGAGAGACTAATTGGACAATGTCCAGTTATGTAAAACCCATACTAACGAAGGCTGATTATAGTATTGCTAGGATAGTAGTAATTGTCACCAATTTCCAAATTCAACCAAATATTATTCAAATGGTTCAACAATCCATTCAATTTGATAACTTAGTAGACTAGGATCTCGATGCTTAGATATTAAATTTTCATTAGATATAAGATACTTTTAGAATCAATGGATTCATAAAAGATGCTAAATGGTTGCAATTGTTCGCCTTCTCACTTTAGGGTAGGGCAAAACAGTGGTTGAGTTCTCTTCTAAGGGGCTCCACTACTTGAAATAAGTTAGTTGAGAAATTTTTGGGAAAATATTTTCCACCTACCAAGACAATTAAGTTTGGGAATGATATCTTAGCCTACACACAAATTGAGAGAAACTTTGTATGACAAGTGGCAGCATTTCAAGGACTTGTTAAGAATATACCAACACTATGGTCTCCGTTTATGGATGTAGTTTCAAACCTTTTTATAATGGTATGAATTACTAAAATAAGTAAATGATTAATATAGTAGTAGGGAACACATTGAATTTAAAGACATTTGAGGAGGCTCAAACACTAATAAAAGGAATGGCTATGAATGATTATCAATGGGATAGTGTTAGTACTAAGCTTAAGGAAGTAGAGAAGTATAAGGTAGACGCGGTCATTGCTTGGCAGGTTAAGTAGACAATCTTAGTAAGAGATTGGATAGAATAATGGGTTCAGTACATTTAGTTTAAGAGATGCACCTGGAGAGAATCATGAGCAAGCCAATTTCCTAGCTAACTGGCCATAAAAAACCTTATAGCAATACATATAACCTGGATGGAGAAATTACCCTAAATTTGGGAGGTTAGAATGCAAATAAGAATCATCCATCCATTGGTTATCAACCCATGCTTAAGTAGAATAGGACTTTGTAGAGGAGTGTCTTAACAAAATTATTGAAGCTTCATATGCATGGATTCAAGCTTAGGAGACCATGCTTAGGAATATTGAGGGGTTAATTCATAAATTGAAAAATTAGCTAAGTCAATTAGTTAAATTGTTGGGGGAGCGATAGCTTAGAAGCTTGCTAGGAAATACTGAACAAATCCCAAACTAGTGGAAATGGGACAAAATTGAAAGTGAAGGAAGGGCTACATAATTTAATGATGCTAAACACAAGCGCTTCTTGAGAAGCAACTCAAGCATTGAAAATTTTCAGTATGCTTTTACATCAATTTTTAGTTTGGTTTTATTTTCAATCATATAGAAAAAAGGAGAAGAAAGAAAAAAATTTAATTACTTGGCCTGCAAAATTTTTAGAATTGGAATTATTGCATATTATATGATATTTTTCTTTTGGTTTGTGTAGGACTTAGTCGGCAAAGAATTTTGGTTCAAATTGAATTTTTTAGAAATACATGTTTTCTAACAAGTCTACAAAGCTACATGACCATTGACATGGTGGTGTTAAGGTATGTGCAGATGATCAATTGAAAACATGAGGTGAACAAAAGGTAGCATAGGATGAAGCATGGTCATGTTCAAAACCGTACTAATTGGCATAGGGAAGAGCACGTTGTACTTCTCTCTAATCCATCTGACCCATTTTAATGCTCATTCTTCTTCTTTGTTTCCCACTTTTCCTTCCATATATAGTTTTGAAAAACACTTTCTTGTATACGACGTGCTTTCTTTTCAACATCTTAGTATATATTATGTTAGATTTCACTCAAATTAAGTATGATCTTTTCACTTTCTCTCTCTTAATTCTTTCTCTACTGTTATCTTTGTTATTTGCATGTGTTTTTTCATGGATTTATTTGCCTTTTTCTCTCTAGAATTAGGGTTTGTGATAAAAGAGGAAAAAAATAGATCATGTCATGATAATTGTGTTAGATTCTTGTTGAATGATGTTGATAGCATGATTTGCATAAATTTTGAACATTATTCATGAATATGAACTTATAAACTAGCTACATGATGGTGGTTATGGGTAGCCATGGTTTTGTAGACTTACAAGGGTTGTTGTACTTTTTAGAGCATTTTTCCATATAAAGTTGTGTTCTTTTTGTATTATGATGCCAATTGGGTTATGCATTTACTAGATTAGTAAAGTTGGTGCAATTTTCTATCAAGAACATACACTTATCTAGATATTCATGCAATTTTGATAACTACACCATGGATATAGAAGCTAATCTGGAAGCATCTTTGTTTTGACTTTAGATTTGAGATAAATGGTTTTTCTGCATAAAATTTCTAGTTTAGAGTTGATTTTGTTCTTCATATTTTTAAGTAGTTATTGAATATTTTGGATCAAAGTGTGAAGGATCCTTAGTTTAGGTGTGAGCTTGTGTTTGCTATTTTTTAGGTTTCATGCCCACAAGAGAAAGGCAAAGAGGATGAGATTCCAGAACATGAGATTCTTGCATAGGAGCATCCTATGCTTTAGTTTTAGTCAAGGGGGAATGAGAAGATGTTTGCTAAGCTCTATAGGAAGAAGTTTTTGGATACTTTGTATATAGATTAGGAAGTGTTTGAGTAGATTGGGTCAGAAGCATAGGATTATATGGGGCTGAGAGTATCATGGAGTTCAACTTGAATGGACACTTGTATCGAATGATTATAACCTAATTTTCTATTTTAATGGGATTAGATGATGAGAATTATACTAGGACTATGAAGTATAGAATGAGTAACTTTGCTTCAAGTGGTTATTGATCAAGGTTATTGGTAGGTGTTGACTAGTACCTAGGTGTATGAGCTAAAGAAGTCAAAGGCATCTAAGTTGAGAAATCTAACTCATAGGTATGTATATTGGGTGTTGTGTCATAGTTTATCTGGTAGAGGAAAAAGTGCTGGGGTTGTTAATTCTATGGATATCCTATATCTCTATAGTATGATTGACAGATATCATATTGCTTTGGGGATTAGGTTGTTATTTTTCTTCCATTATCAAAGAGTGATGCTAGAGTTGGTAATATTTATTGTGGACCATATATTACTCATTTAGTGATGTGTTGGGGTATATTTGATGAGTTGCAAGGCTTATTCTAATAGCGCTTAATGGAATTAGTCAAATTTAAATCTTTGAGATGAATAGAGCCGATGCTTAGAGGACAAAATGAAGTATAGTAGCCTAACGATATGGAGGAGGGTGAGTATGATCCATCATAACTAGTTCTATGGCACTTGGATTAGAGCTTAAAAGGATTGTTAGAGTAGAGAGGAAAGTGGATACACTTTCTACACGATTTGAGCAATTTATGGATATGTTTGCAACCTTCTTTAATCTTATGACTCCGCCCCTACCACCTAAGGAGGAAGAATATTTAGAGGAAGAGGATAAGCAAGCTAGCACTTCATGGGGGTTTATATAATTTGCTAATGAGTTTCTTTTTCTTTTTATGTATTTTTTTAGGTAGCAAGGGAATAGCCTTGTTAGTCTTAATGATTTCTTTTATAAACTTTAATGCTTGTAGATGAAATAGTTTTAGTTTTATGTTTTTGTTTTTAGTTTGAAGTTTTATTACAACATTTGTTTTTCTTTCTTCTTCTTTTGAAAGGTTTGTATGAACTTAACTGAGTAGATAAGATCTGGCATGGCAAATTTAGAAAATGCATTGTCTAAATTAGAACTAGGGAAGTTTCATCTTTCCTTTAATTTTTCTTTCTTTTTCCTTTTCACTTTTGATTTTATGCTTTCATTGTTAATTGTACATTGAGAAAAATGCACAAAATAGGTGTGGTGGAAAGGGTTATGTAATTATTACTATTTAGCGGACTAAATTATTTTCATTAAACCCTTTTTCTTTTCAATTAACTTACAATAATTTGGGTAATTAAAAACTTATTCTTGAATTGAATTGTATTAAATGAGAATATATACTTAATCGTTAGTTTGAATTGTTCTTTGCAAAAGTGATTAGTGGAATCTATGCGGAGTAAAGTTATGTGTTATTTAGCCTAGCATTTTAAAACTAAAGATGAGAATAACATCACCAGCTAGTCATGACTATTTTGAATTTACTTAGATATATACTTGGAGATTTTCAAAGCCCTATAGTCTTTAATGGAAAAGCAAATGAAACTTATCTTTTGTAAATTTCTTAAAAAATAAATAAAGTTGGAGGGTAATTAATTAAATGGAATAAATGGTTCAAGTTTAAGCATAATTGAAATTTAATATAAATTGAAAAGGTTTAACTATGGGCCTCATTGAGTTAAGTAATTCATAAATAGGTAGACCAATTTAAACACGATTAAATTCATGCCCAAGTTCTAGTCAAGCTCCCAAATTCGAATATGAGACACATTATATATTCTTCTATATTTGTATTTTGTTGTACAAATTATTTCTTTCTACATTAGAGATCCTAACTAAATGTATGAGATACCTTTAGCTATATATTTTTCTTGCTACATTGCAGTTTCAATTAACAAAAAATTACGAACTCATGTATAAATTTTTTAACCATCTCTCTTGAAAATCTAATGGATAATGTGATAAATTTGAAAATTAACATTGGCAATAATATTAATATCTATTTAAATCATGATTCTACTTAATTTAGTGATGTGATGTAACTTAAATTTAGTGATGTTATATATACTTTTTGATGCATTGTAATATAAATAAGTAAAAAGTTATGAACTTACATATAGATTCTTTGACTTTATTTTAAAAATTTAACAAATAATGTGATAAATTTGGAAATCAATACTGGTAGTAATATTAATATTCATTTAATCCATGGTTTTACCTAATTTAGTGATGTTATGTAATGTAATGTAACTTTTTTGGATTTTCCAAATTTGGTAAGATATTATTTTACTAAACTTTTATTTAGGTTGTAATTTTATATATTAAGAATGATGACACTATATCATTTGACTTTGTAAACTTTAAATATTATTATCATTTTTTACCTTTGTATCCATAAATATTTTATAGATTTAATTATAACTTTTTAATTGTAAGCAATATCAAATCTAAGATAAATGAAATATGACATGATAAAATAAATTGTTAGCCCTAATATCAATGGATCTAACCTAGACATGAGATATTCTATGTTATAGGTTTATGCTTTCATACACAATTAATAAAGGAGTCATGTTATGGGTTTAGATTTTTTGGAGAGGAACTTATTTAAACATGAAAAAGAGACATAGCACAATAACATGGATTGCTAGCCCCAATGATAAGCTTGCGGTTAGCATTAGAAATCTCATTACATAGGTCAAGAGAAATGTACATATGAAGGATAGACTTAATCAATTAAAGAAAATGAATTTGATTAATTAAGGTAGTAGATTGTTCAAAAGGAAGTCTTAATGCCTAGTAGCTTAAGGTCATTTAGTCTAGGTTGTATTGACCGATGAAGCTACTTGATTAAAATTAAAGCAATCGAATTGAAAAACCATCTAATGAACTTTAATAATAAGGTGATGATAAGAGGATGAGTAGATGTAAAATGTGTTTCCTTTAGATTATGGTCCTTAGTGAAATTGAAGAGAGAGTTGTATTCATTTTAGCTAAGTGGGTAAACTTTTTATGACATTTTCGAGAAGATGTTAAATCTAATTTAAGTTTGGTAATCCTTACTTAAATGATACAGGTAAACTTTAATTTACTTGGTTTAGCTTATGAACTCTTGTATTTGTGTCTTTTGAACACAATAAAGAGATAAAGTTGTTAAGAGATTTTTTGTCATATTTTTGGAATTGCAAGTTAAGTAAGAGTTTATCTCTTAAAATATTTTGGGTTAACTGTTACTTTTGGCTGGTCTCTTAAGTATTGGAAATTTGACTAAGTATTTCTTTTTCTTAATTGTTTCTTTATTTCAGTTTATTTTGCTTGAGGACAAGTAAAAGTTCAAGTGTGCGGATATTTGATAGAGAGTAAATGTACTTATGCTTATAGGTTAATCTTATAGATATTTAAAGTCATTTTGTATGAATTTTGTACTTAATTTACTAAATTTTCCTTTTTTTAGGGACTTGGACACTTTTGGTACTAGAAACAAGATTTTATTTGAAAATTTTGTAAAAGAAAGGTTGTAGCCATGCTAGGAAACATGGCCATAGTTGTGCCCATACTGGTATGGAATCAAAGGGAGATTGAATACATGCCATGCTTGGAATTGAAGGAGTAGTTATGCTTCAAAGTACAGTCATGCTCCTAGCCCTACTGCTTATTTCCTTACTACAATTGCAACTATTTAGCAGCAAGTTACATGAGCTATGTGACATGATCATGTCCAAATTAATGATGTGGATAAAACCCTAAGTGGTCCCTTTGTACTATAAATAGACATATAAGCCTTGTAGTTTTAAGAGACAATCATAGATTGAGAGTTAGTGTTTTAGAGACATAAAGAGGGTAGTATCCTAGCTCTTTCTTTTTCTTCTTCTTTTCTATTTCAATGTTTTTGTTTTATTCATTATAGTATTAGAATATTGAATTGTAGTTTCTATAAAGAAGATTTCTTTCTTTTATTTCAATAGATGATTGCTAATTTATTGTGGTCTAATTACATGAACTTTACTACTTTTAATTCATGGTTTGATTTTGTGAGTGGAGATAAAGATATCATATTGTAAATATAAATATGTAATTAGAAGAAACTGAGATAGAATTGAGGGATTAATTGCAATAGTTTATCTAGATTAGTGCAACCTACTAGTAGAATTCACAGAATGTGATGTGATCTTAATATATGCTATCAAGGAAGAGATTCTAATAGGTATATTAGGATTAGGAGTAAATTGTGGAGAGATTCTAATTAAATTAATTAAAGAATCCCCACAATCCAATAAGTTAAAGCACAATTGATTATCACATAAATCTAGAGGAAATCAATATTTGAGTACAAAAGATTATGTATTCTTATTAATTCTTTTTTGTTTATTTTACGTTTTTTAGAGTTCTTTTTAATTTAGCTAGAATGGATTAATCTAATTTAACTTTAGGTTTAATCGCTAACAAAATTGGGCTTAATTTTTTAGTTGGATGATAGTTCGAAGGAAGAATATTAGTAATTAGGGCTTATTAGTTTTTGTGGAAGTCACCTGGTCTCACTAGTTTATGTACTCATATACCTAATACGCTTGCTAGTAGAGTTATGTATGGTTATTGAAATTGATTAAAAACTACGAAGTGAGTATATGTGTATCAACCTCTTTTGCTCTAAAATGCCACCATCGCTAGACTCTTAGTACTATCGCTTCTCCTCTCTTGTCGCAATCTCCAATTAGGCAATATCTCTTCTCAACCATATAGGAAAAATAAAATACTTACAACCATTCTGCTATACCATAGTGTTATATTAGTATTTTTACATCAGACGATTACCTCCAAAAGACATTACTTCAATCTACCACCACTTACATATATAGTTGTCTTTAGTTATTTTCCCTTCATCACCATTGTTGACTATTCCCATGTTCTATTTTTTCCATTTCAACAACTAACTTACCAATCTTTTACTTACTGAACCTTATCGCCTTAAAACATTGCATCCACTATGGATGTTAAGCTTAACATTTTGACATAACATATTAATATATTCAATTTGCACTCATCGTAATTTAGAAAGATTGGTCTCATTGCAAATAAAAACAAAAGCATCAAACTAATACACTTCTTCACGTGAAATTAGCTATGTTTGATGACTCCTAATTGTATTTTTTCCACTAAAATACCTAATAATTCTTGTAAGCATGAAAAAAAAAGAAAAATCTAACTAATCGTATATTCTTCTAATTGCACACTCATGCTTAAACAACTTTAACTTACTAACAATCGACATGATAGTGTTGAATGGTAAAAGTAAGAGAAGTTTTCCTTTTCAAAGCTATCACATGTTCAACACATCCTAAATACAGTTTTCCCTCCATATAACCATAATTCCATGTGTTTACACTATTACATTCATAAACTCTTCTATAAAATGATAAAAGGTAGTGACAACCAACATAACTATTAGATAACAACATTGAAGCTACAAGCAAAACATATCAAACATGTTTAGAAGTCATATATACCTTCGTCAAACCCCATATTATTAATGTATGTTTCTTCTCCAAGCTTGTGTACCAAATGAACACCCACTCCTCCACTTGACCCCTTCATACACTGTGGTATAAAAGGATAACTTCATAATCTAAAATGATCGAACAATCGACATTTTGAATTATTTCTTAGAAAAACAATATTAATTTTGTAAGAAAAAGAGGAGTTTATGCTTTTCAAACAACATGGAGCTTTTAAAAAAGAGCATAAGGAGATAGAAGATTTAACTTTTATGTTTTATACTTACCCACTTTTCATTTTCTTAATTCACTTTATTTTCTTTTCATTAAAATTATATATAGACTATTGAGCTTTAATGTGGATGGAAGTTTCTACAAAAATAAAGATTCATATTGTTGATAATTGAAATAGGTGCAAAGGACTTGGGCTTGAGATTGTTGGTAAGACTTGCTTGAAGAAAAAATTAGGCTAAGGGAGGCTAAGGTTACTTTGGCATAACCACTTTGATGCCTAATTACATATATACTAAAGAGAATAAAATGATAGAATGAAAGTTAAGCAAGTTAAGAAGAATTACCATACTCCTTTTGAGCAATATTTATAAGCAATCGCTTGTAATTATCCTTCCTCTAACTGTTAAATCATTTGTCATATGGAGAAATGGGCTTTCAAATCACTCCTTGATTCTTAGGAACGTAGAGGTAGTAGGCAATTACTTATGTAGTAACCACCAAATTGTTTACACTTCCTATCCTAGTTTAAACATCTAAGAGGCTATATACTTGGCTTTATTAAGCTAATTAGAGGCCAAAATTTTTTATTCCTAAGTTGTCTAAATTAGTTTCGAGGTCCTTTTATTTGGTTTAAGCTATTTGTAAGGGTATAAATGCAACTCACCTCATGTGAGCATGGTTGGGTTCACAAACTTAGGTTAGAAGTGGGATAACGATTTTAGGTTTTAGCCTTCATAGGTCATATTAAGGCTTGTTAGGCCTTTGGTGAAAATTTCCTATCAACACTTAACTCCTGTCTCTTCATGATGTGATGTAGCAAAGAGAGTAAAGTTCATCATAGGTGAGCTTTGGCCTTTCCTATGCATCCTATTTAATTAGGCACAAACAAGTTATAAGCTACATGATGATAATTAATTGGATTCATTTGAATATATGGATAGGGTGCAATTCTTCAAGCTGAATGTATAGCTTCTAAACTACCCAACACATAAATTATATCCAACCTCCTTACAGTTATTTTCTTATTTATTTTATAGGTACTGATTTGATTACAAATTATATCCAAGTGGTGTACTAGCTGTGTCCAACAAGCTACTCAATAACCATCATTTCAAGTATTATGTATTGTGACCTGTGTTAAGGTGATAGATATAATGTGCACAATGTCATGCATGGGGTTAATTTAGATAATTGATTTTATGAATAATAGTTATCAATGCTTAGGATTTTCTTTATTTATTATCCAAATCCTAATATCCAAGTGTGACTATAAATACTCCCCCCATCACTTTCCCTTACATTTCTCATCATTAGAATTTCCCCTCATATTCCTTCCTAAACCATCGAATTTTCTTTTACAACTTTTAAACTTTCCTCTCTTTTTTCTACACTTCTTACATACTATAATGTTCAATCATCAAGCTTTACAAGTAACCATGTCATAGATTGCTTCAAATTCCCATTCTTCTCATAAAGAGCATTAGGAAGCAATTCCACTAGGAGTAGTGGTGACAGTCCCATTACATTAAGTGCCTAGCATGGTTGATAAAAAAGGCTTATGGGAGTTCCTTTCAGATTGGTAGGATCCAATTAAAAAGATACCCAAAAGACGAGGAAGATTAATCTCAAAAAGGATACTTATATTCTAGGATCCGATATGATTTATCTCTAAATGGGGTTACTAGCACCTTAACTAATAAGGAAATTGATAAAATGTGCGACTATTTTAGGTGCAATCCTTGTAGTTGGAAGGTCAAGAAGCCTGAGGTTCATAAGCATGTCTTCTTGTTAGGTGAAAGGAAGTTTGCACTACATGAGAACTATTTTGTGGTTGGTCTTTGATAACACTCATTTAACATATATATTTTAGAGTAGTTTTATATGGATTTCATATATAATATGTGTTAATTTGTAAATGAAATTGGGCTTATTTCTTTATTATTTCATTTGTAAGAGTTTTGGAAGATTTTGATGAAGTTTTCGAGCTTAATTGAAAAGATGCATTAATCAAGGAATTTTAAGTAAAAAAAGAAGTTTAGATAGGACCAGGGGAGAAGAACATAGATGTGTTCCCTAACCTCTTGTCATTACTTTTGATTGAAATTTAAAATTTTTAAACAAAGTGCAAGAAAATGACCAATTCAACAACTGTGATCCTAAGGTTTGGTGATTTCATGGATTGTAAATCTTCTATTTTTGGAAAGAGTTAAAGTCCAAGATGTCTTGCTTCTATATATCTTTTATTTGAAGCTAGATGTGGATAGGAGAAATATGGAAGATATGCAAAAGAAATTTTAGAGATATATTAAAGATACAATGATGACATACTCCAATATTCCTTTTGTTCTACAAATAGGATATAAGCCTTGTAAATTAGGGATCAAAGGGGAGACATCGCAGAAAACATATAGAATAGACTCCTCCCTTTTCTCTTCTTGTTTGTTTGTTTGTTTGTTTTTCTCAATATTTTAATTTAGTTTTAGTATTCAATTACTGTGAACTCTAATTTGCTATCTAATTAATTTTTTTTTATTATTGTTGATTGTGGTTAGACCAACTAGGGTATGAGGATTCAGTTAGAATCTAACTCGATTGGGTTTGGGCTTCGCCTCTTGTACCTCGATACCTGCAAAAGCCCTTTGTAGATGTGACCATAAGGACCCTTTAACGCTTAAGTGAGCAAGGAGGACCAAGTAATGAGGAGACGAGCACCAAAGGTCTAGTAGACTATGCTCGCCTAGGATATATGTGTGTAATGTGTCAAACTTCTGCTCTTGAGAGAAAAGTGTTGAGTTTTATTTCGATTTCCTTAATTTAACTTATATTAAACCTAGCTCGCTTAATATAAATTTCTCAATATTAAATTAAGGAAATATTTCTCTAAAAAATTTAAAAAATGGAGTCATTAACTAGTTTAACTAGTGAAAAAATGAAATTAGGATTTTCAGGTGGAAAAACCCTAATTTAGTCATTAGTTTGTGGATATTCTAAAAAATTGATTTTTAAAAAATTAAACCAGAGAAAACCAAGTTCGGGAGCTAACATATTAAGACTAAGTTATCATGTAGAAATTAAAGAAAAATTGATAGGTTTTTATTTTTATAATTCCTAAAAAAAATACTAATATATATACCTAAACATATAAGAAATAACTAAAGTGATTTTTTTATTATGAATTTTCTAAGAAAAATGGAAAATGGTTTTTTTTTTTTTATGCGTTTATCCTAAAGGTGCTTATGTACCCATTAGTCAAGATCAAATCGGTTGTAGTTCTCTTCTTGTAAAATTTTTAATGATTAGATTTTTTTTATTTAGAAAACTAAGCTAGGTTTACGTTTTCTAAAAATTTATTATTTAAAAAAAACTAAGAAATCTAACTTTTCCGAATTAAAGAAAACCTTAATTAACTAAATCTTTTTGAAAATCTCAGTTAAGATTTTTATTTTTTAAAAACAACTACGTATCAAAAATATCTTTTCTAAATCTTAACTATAAGATATCTTAAAGATACGATTAGATACGTATTTTCATGTATATCTTTTTCAAATTTTACCTACTAGATACGTATCTTTTCTAAATCATAACTATTAGATATATATCTCGATATGTATTTTTTTCAGATTTTAACTACAAGATACGTATCTTAACCTCAAAATAGATATCTCAATTGCATGATATGTATCTCAACTGTAAAATATGTATATCTTTAAAAAAAACACGATTTTTCTAAAAGATGCAATTTAATTAACTTTTATTAAAAAAAAATCGAAATTATCTAGAAAACTATCCAATATGAAAAATAATAAAAAAACTATACTTAAGAAAAATAAATTAGTAAATAAATAAAATTGAACTAACTAATAAAATAAATAATTTTTACCTAAATCATTCAAGTTGCGTGTGATCATCGCGTTCGTATTTGTGTGGACTTCAATGTTTAGTTGTATGTGGATCTCAGCGTACGTACCGTATATTGACTTTGGTGTGTGATGGCATCAGGGCTTCGTAGATTGTAATTGTTGGATTATGTAAAGGATTTGGACTTCGTTAGGATTGTGGATTGAAATCGGCTTTTGTCAACTTCAGATAGGGAATTGGATTTCGTCAAGGAGCATGAATTAGAGATTAGATTTCAATCATCTTTGGATTTCGTGGATTGGAATTGTGGTTGGATTTTGATCGTCTTCGAAAATTTGACAATTTACTTCAGCTTCAGATTTTGGAATTTGGATCAGTAAACTTTGACTTCAGATTTCGAAATTTAGACGTTGAAAATTGGCTTTAGAAATTTAGATACTAGAAATTGGATTTTGAAATTGCTGGTGGTTGAAATTCAGTGAATTGTAAGAATGGATTGAAAGTGTCAAGGGAGTTGTAGAATTAATTGCGGGAATAAAAAATAAAAGGTCCTTAACTCTACTGTTAAATCTTTATTTATAAACTAACAATTGAATCTTTCGTACCAAAGATACAAAAGATTAGATAATGATTCTTTGAAGATTTACCTTAACTTCTAGAAACCCTACTTAATTCGGGCTTTCAATTTTTTAAGGACCGATCTGATCTAGTTCAATTAAATATGGCCTAATAACTTATTTAGTAAATCCTAAGTTTATTTCAACCCAATATAAATTAGATAAAAACCTATTTTAAATTGAACTTGGCCAAAATTATCTTAATAAAGTCTAACTCTCAAATGTCTTAATGATTTATTAAATTGATCATATACCGTTATCTATTTTAATATTAAATAATCTGATGCAACTTGGCTCAACTTAATATGACTCAACTCGATACGATTTAACTTGACTCGACTCGATACAATTCGACTTGACTCTCTTTTTTATTTTTTTATTTTTTGTTTATTTATTTTTTAATTTGGCTCAACTAAAAAATAAAACAAAAATGGCAAAAATAAGGTGTCTACAAAAACAAAAGGAAAAGGAAAAGGAAAAGGAAAAGTTTCTAGAGAATGAGAGGGGTCTCCCTAGGCACCTTCTATGTAAGTTACCTAGACACATGGCAATTAATGATTCATTTGTACTAGCTACTGGCAGTTAATGCACTCCATCATAGAGGCTGAGTTTCATTGCGGGTGATATGTTGTAGCTAACTAAACCACCAAATCTATAGCTTAGTGATCTGGCATGAATAGGCATGCTAGGTATGTTAGCCGTACTATAGATGTCAAGTGCTCATGGGGGCAAGTGGAGTATAAGCACTAAAAACAAAAGTTAAGTTGAGATGTTGAGAAAGCGGTTAGCTAATGCTCGATGAGGGAGAGTTGAGCCCTAAGCTTACACCAAACTATCGATGATCCTTAGCTTAACGGTTGGAGGTGACTTACTCGGACAGTTGTAGTTTGGTTTGCCAGGTAGGTAGTGATGTAGGGACAATCTCACTAGTGACTCACATCTTCAATTATGCGAGCTCATGGCCTTGTAGGAGGGTCGCGGTTCAATGTGTTGGACCGTTGTTTGCTTGGGTACCTTTTAGTGCTCCTTATGACAGGCTTTACTTGTTAGGCCTTAGTTTGGACGACAATCTAGTGTCAGCATTTGTTCCCCAAGTCTTCTTAGTGCTTAAGAGGCGAGAAGAGTAATCTATGTGATGCAACTAGTCAAACTATAGCCCTCAAAGTGGGGGACCACTTCTATTGCTTAGGTTGTGGTGGACAATGCCGTTGGTCGAGCTCATTTTCCCATATATTAGGTTATTACATCATTACTGTGATCAGTGGGCTGCTTGATGTGTCATGATGGCTATCCTTGGAAAATGTAATGAGTATTGATGGTATATGAAGAACAGCTGTATGCATGGGGTAATCCGTTATCAGGCCTCATCATGGATCCTTATGCAACGATCAATTGTGGCTCTTAGTTGAAGGAGTAGGACAAGTAAACGGTTAAGATTTAGCGTACATCCTATCATGGGTTCTTGCTTTGAGAGTAGTGAGACCGTTTGCCTTCTCCCCTTATTTGTCTATATAAAGGGGGGCTTGGATGTTCATTTTTCACTTTACCTTATTCACTTAGATGAGACTCTACCAAAATTTTGCCTTACTAGCTAATTACTTTTTGTCATATGCTTCCAACCTTCTATTTCGAGAGTAAGTCCTCCTATCCTCCTATTTCAAGAGAAGAAAATGAAGGTTGCAAGAGCTTGTCTCGAATAAGAGGTGATAG
This sequence comes from Lumnitzera littorea, assembly GCA_024138015.1. Taxonomy (NCBI): domain Eukaryota; kingdom Viridiplantae; phylum Streptophyta; class Magnoliopsida; order Myrtales; family Combretaceae; genus Lumnitzera; species Lumnitzera littorea. The sequence goes on along the minus strand of JAMXBB010000007.1, from coordinate 50,539,237 downwards.
CCTTACTCCCCTTGAAATAGCGACAAAAATAGCAGTAATGGCAAGAGAAGGAGATGGGGTAACACTACCTTGGGAAAAGAGGAGGGAGTGTAAGCAATGACGTCTCCATGATGCATAGCCACTAGATGGCGAAGAGGATAACATGGGGTAGTTGTTGTAGAAGATTGTCAAGAATGAGCAGGCATATACCCATGTTTTTTACATAGCAAGCGAGAAGAAATTAAGGTTAGTCCACTAGGCTATGGGAGTAGCACTTGGGTAGCGAGTAGAGGAGCCTATAGATGAGTAGTGGGCTTATGACATAAGGGACGATTGATCATTCAGTGTTTATAGGAGGCTGTTCAGGCTTAGTCTTCACATTCCCTTTTCAAAATTCTTGCTAGAGTTCTTCTTGTACTTCAAAGTTGCATTGAGTAGTCTTAATGAAATACATGGATTCAACTGCTTACTTTTGAGGCGCTATGAATTTGAGAGTTGCGGCGGTTGATTGTACAATTATTTAAGCACTTCTTCTTTGTAAGGAAGGTAGCTGATGGATGAGTTTACATCGCTACTCAAGACACAAGTATGAGTATCATTGATAAGTCGCCTAATAAGGTAGATGGGTTGAAGGAGTTGTTTTACTGTGTTCGTGCTCCTAAGCCCCTTAATTTTCCAACTAAGTAGAGATGGCCCTTTCAGGGTAAGAAGTTGAAGGCCTTAGGGGATGAAGATGTGATGTCTAGCATTAAGTTCTTAAATCTAATAAGCTGGAGAAAGCTCAAACCTTTGCCGATATGGAAGAGGTATAAGAGTAAAGTGCTATTGTTTGCAATTGTGACATATATTTGTTATGCTTAGCCAAGGAGGGGTAGTTGGTTGTCTACTACGCCACATCATCTTTTCGTTGTAGTGGGGCACATTGTACTACTCGTCTTTAGCTTAGTAAGTGCCTTATCTTTGCTTTAGTCTATTTTCTTAAGGAGTTAGTTTTTTTCTTTTCCTGTAGCTTTGGAATTGGCCATAAAGAAGGTGAAGGCTAAACTATTGGTTTTGCATAGTCGGTTACTTGAGAGTGCTTTGAGGCTTGAGAAGAGAAGGTAGCCTGAGTTGGAAGAGGAGGGGGAGTGTTCACGTTGCCCCTAAAAAAAGTCAAAGAAGAAATGTAGAAGGTAGTAGATGCTTCATGAGGTTGTTCAGTAAGGTGATGGGGATATGTTGATACGGGTACCAATAGGGACTTTGGTGGTAGGTTGAGTTACATCTGTTGGTAGTGTAATTTTGAAGGTTCCAGTTGGGGTTGCAGTCACCAAGTAAGGCCTTAAGGCAGCAAGTGCTCTAATGCATGTGGGGTAGGTAAGTTTGAAGCAAAGCCCTGATACTATAATTGTGGATGCCATTGAGATTCTTGATGACCAATATGTTGAACCTTTGGTCCATCGTGGTAAGTGAGCAGCTCTTATGCAACTCATAGATTGGCTTACCTAGAGGTTTGAGCAACTATAAGCGCAATAGGGCGATTAGTAGCGGGCAGGGACGAAATGGAGGTCTTGGTGGAGTTGTAAATGAGGTATAACAAAGTAAGCTGATCACGTATTTCTATTGAAGTGCTTGGTCTTATTTTGAGTACTAACTATGTATTATGCTCTTAGCTTTATGGCTTGGTGGATTTCATCCTCGCATATGATTGGTTAGTCCTTTATTTAAAGGGAAGCTAGGTAAAGGCTAAGGTTAAGAGGCTCCGAAAAGCATTGGAAGAGGAGGAGAAGGCATGCGAGTACTTAACCATCACCTTTAGTAACCTAAAGCACTAATCTAGGGAGGTCTTCGAGCTAGTAGGCAAGTTGAAGGATAACCTGAAGGTGGTTGAGGAGTAAGGCAAAAGTACTGAAGATAAGCTAATAGCCAAGTTGAGGGCAAGAGGAGAAGAGATGGAGAAACTCCGAGCCAACCTTGCCAAGAAGGAATCTGAGCTCCTGTAAGGTGAGGGGTGGTTAGATGAGGTCATAACCCTATGATCGAGAAGGCCATCACTACAGTTAGATACACAATGGTGGAAGAGGTACGGAAACAGGTTTGGCAAAACATACCTGACGCGGACTTATCCTTTTTGCATTGGCTGGATGAACTCAAGCTTGCTATTAGAGGTAGGCTAGGTGGTGATTTGTTTAGTGACTCATCAAAAACTTCTAGTAATGGTTCGAATGTGGACCTCAAGGAGGGAAGTGGTGATGGCAAGGTCAGGAAGGAGCAGTAGAAGGAACAGTAGTAGGTAGAAGATACTTAGGAACAACGTTGGACTTTATTTTTCTTTTTAGCAGTTGTTGTAGGTGATGTGTGCCCATTTTTAGTGTAATCTTATTTTTATGGAGGTTAAGACGCCATCCTCCCTTCATATAATGGATTGAGAGTTTGAATGAATGAGATTTCTATTAATTGGCTCTGATTTCCTTTTTGTTTCCCTTAGTCGCTACTTCTTGTGTTTTTATTGTAGCTATGTACACCAACTTCATTCATTTTTTGTCTAAGTCGTTTGTATTGAAGAGGATGTTTTGCAAGCAGACCTTCACTTGTATGCCTACTTGCTTACTCATGTGCAATTACTTTGCACTTATTCTAGATTTAAGTCTAATTGTTTTTATCTTGCGATGGTGTTTACTTGTAAGTTGACGAACCTTATCTCTCGAGTAAATTGTGATTCTCAAGATTCTTGTAAGGGCTTAATGTCATGGGGTGATGAGCTTACTATAACTTATCTTGTGATGATGTTTTGGGATCTCCTTAGTAGGGTAGTTTCAATAAAGTGGATCTTTTACTGACATACATTATCTTCTCTATAGAGTTTATTTCAGGTAGTGTGCGTTTTAGCAGGTGGAACGCCTTAAGTTGGGTGCCTTCTAGAAGATATTTAATGTGCGTACAATGTACCTTTAATTCCTTAATTGTCGCTTAGGTTCCCAATATGTTAGGGTTATATGATGATCAACACATGTATGACTAGGGACATGTCATGACTCCTATATAAAGGGTATGTGAGTTTGTGCCTTACCATGCCAATCATCCAAACAACTTTAGTGGGGTATAGGTAAGTGTCGACATGAATGTGTTTGAGGCGATCATGTTAAGGGATGTTATACTCAAGCTAGGGAAGGGGTCAACTTCAACCTCTTCCTTCGGATTGTGATTGTGAGGCATGGATAGCTACCTAGCAGTGGTGGTTAGATCTTGAGCTATGACCGGGAGGCGTATATGGCTTTTGGGTCCTCTTCTCTTTGTGTCCCAACAATGTTGGGCAAAAGAAGGGGGCTTGGGCATATCCTACCACTTGTTCATGGTAGCCTCATCATGAGGATATTCATCTACATGAGGTTCTAAGAAGCTTTTACGTGCACTATCCCAAATGACTCTAAGCAAATGAGGATAGATGTGGTGATAGAGGTTTTTTATCTACCTTTACTTAATGACTAAGACACTTACATGGAATCCTTTGCTTTATGAGTCTTCTAGATCACTCTAGGTGAAGCATTGACCTTCCTTTGTCGGAAGTAGGGTCGTAAGAGCTTGGTGCCCCAAGTGGAGTAACTAGATTAGATGTCCCCATTGCTGCTTTTATGGAAGAGAGGCTTTGGAAGGTAAAGTAGGGACCTTCATTTGGAGGTTGAGTGTTATTGGGAACTCTGTAGCTTGGGGCTCACCCATGCAGGAATTTAGGGAAGTAGTCATAACATAAGGGCAGGCCAACTCGAAGAAGAGAGGAGTTCCTCTTAGAGAAGAGTTTCTAGAGAGAGGAGTCATGTTGGAGCTAAGAATAGTCATTTAAGTGAGGCTTATTGATAAGAATTAGGCTACTAGGTCTTTAAACTATTGCTAAGTTAGAGAACTAAAAGGACTAACGCAATGAATCCTCTTGCTCCAGTCAACCCTTACCAAAGCCGAGTTGCTCCTTACTGTTGACCAACTCCATATGCCATGTCGAGTGATTGCACATCTCTCAAAAATCATCTGGCAATTGGATGAAAGTTTTACTAACAGCCCCACCTTCTTATTCTCTCCTATTCAGCATGTTTGAAACCCCCCTAACTCGGCAACATTTATGCCTAGATAACGAGAGACCCCGCATATATCCATAGTTACTCCTCTTTGATCGAGCCTACATCCGTTCGCAGCTATTACTTGGCACCCCTGCTTGATACCTTGGCTCAACAGAATTTAAGCTGATTGTATAGAATTGTCTTTTTCTACCAGAAGGTCATCCACCTACAACAAGCTACGTATCTAAACAACTACGTGTTGAATCCTCCATGTAGAATATTCATTTTGGTTGTATTTTCCTATTATACCTTTTATTATTCCTTGTACATTACTTCTTTGAGATACTACCCTTTTGTCGTTTCCATTTTTAGGTAAGTTGCCATAGTTTCTTCAGTATAAATACCCACTGTATATGTAGCTGCATCTATCTCATCTTCATTAATATACTGCATATTTTTCCTCTTGTAGACATAACTCTTGTTAGCATGTTTACTTACAATTCACTCTTATCCTAACCCTTAACTAAAGCTAGGTGGCAAGTAACCTTACCAACCAACTTGTGCATCATATTGAGCTATGCCGTAAGTCCTCAAAATTTCCATGGGTATGTCGTATCCTTTGGAGATGTTTGTGGGTTTGCTTACTCTTTTCTTACTTTTCCATTCTCTCGCGTACTCTCCATCATTCATTTTGGGCTTTCAATAAGCTTGGACCTATCCTTGCTACTAACTTTGTTTGCACTTGGCCTTAGTTTGCATCATCTTGGGATTAAAGAGAAGGTTTCATTTAGATAAGTTGTATTTAGAAATTTGAGAAGTAGTTTCTGTTGTCTTAGTGTGTAGTAGTTGTGGAGAGGATTGTTGAAATATTTTAGGCAAACAAGAGGTTATAGTAACTTGTTTTCAAAGTCCTTTATTTATTCCCTATTTTAGGTATGTAAAAATTAAAAAAAAAAATTGTTATGTTTATTGGTTATTAAGCTTCTTGTTTGAAGAGAGTATGTGTGTTGTGTGATTTAGAGGAATAGTATCAACTATATCACCAAATCGAAGAGATTGAAATTTGAATCTATCGGAGAAAATGATAGACTCAAGTATTAATGCAAGTGTAAGGGACAACAACAATGGTGTTACCTACTATGGTCGACAAATTCAGGGCACCCCTAAGAGTATGGATGAGAGAATTGATGAGGTAACCAACCTCCTTGTGGATTTGACTCAAGCTATTCATGCATTAGCTTGTCGACCCATTGAGGTCGCACATAACACTCCTCATGTAGCTTAACTTGTTAGGGGCTAAAATCCCACTCAGCAAGTTTAAGGTGAAGGAGTAGGTAGATGAGTGAGAAGAAGGATTAACATAGGAGAAATGGATGATGTTGAGGAAGAAAAGTACGAAGAAGAAGAAGTGCGAGCTTGAGCACCCCGAGTCGTCGATCATGTGAAGCTTCAAATCTTGAACTTCAATGGGTCTAGAAGTGTGGATGACTATTTAGATTAAGAGGAGAAAGTAGAATAAGTCTTCGATTATTATCAATCTGAAGACTATGAGAAAGTAGGGATTGTTACTATTGAGTTCTTAGGATATGCCACCATTTGGTGGAAGAATTTTTAGGTCATGAGACAACGGGAAAAATACCGAAAGATTAGTACTTGGCTTGAGATGGAAATAATACTTAGAAATAGATTTGTGCCGGATAGCTATTTGCAAGATACTTTTACTCGACTTTAAGAGTTGAGACAAGGAAGCTGAACTATTGATAAGTATGTTCATAAGTTCCAAATGCTCATGATTCGCTGTGAAGTGGAGGAACCATCAGCACGAACAGTCTTCAAGTTCCTTAATACATTAAGAGGTGATATTTAAGACATTATGGAACTCCAACAATTCACTATAATAGATGAGGCTATACATATAGCCTAATGAGTAGAGAGGCAGAGAAGAAACAAAATGCCGACTTAAGCTCCAGTGAGTCAAACTGGTTAGGGAAGTTGCCGAGAACAATCAAGTACCAAGCCGACTAGAAAGGTTGATGTCTGAGCTAAATAGAAAGGTTGACTTAGCAATGATGTATCGACCTAAACATATAAAAAAGGATAGGGATCTAGTAGGAAGATGCGTTAGATCAAGTGATTTAAGTGCTAAGGGTTTGGACATATGGTTACTTAGTGCCTAAACTAAAGAACTATGGTCATCAAGGGAAATGCCTTAAAACTTGAAGTGGACAATACTGACGAGGAAATATAGGAAGAGACTCTTGCTAAGAAAGAAACTTCTCAAGAAAATGAATTGGTGGAGGAAGATGTGTTTGCTAAAGACTTAGATCAATTGATCTTAGTTGTTCAATGTACCATGAGTTTGGAACCCTCATACGAGGAAGAGTAAAAAGAGAATTTGTTCTATATCACATGTAAGGTGAATGATCAGCTCTATGCCCTTATTGTAGATAGTAGTAGCTGCACTAAGGTAGCATCAGCCAATCTGATTACGAAGTTGAAGTTGCCAACCATCACGCATTTGAAGTAGTACAAGTTACATTGGTTGAATGAGAAAGGAGCACTACATGTCACTCGAAAAGTATTATTGTCGATCACAATTGGAAACTATTTCGATGAGATTCTTTGTGATGTGCTTCCCATTCATGCATCATATGTACTACTAAGTTGACCTTAGCTTTATGATCGAATAGTTATCCATGATGGATACAGGAACACATATGCGTTTGAGAAGGATGGAAGGAAAATTATGTTAAACCCCCTAGTGCGGAGTCAAGTTAGCAATTTGCATGCTAAAATTGCTTGTATATCAAAGAAGACTTTAATATTGAGTAGAGCTGAACTCTGATAGGCTATTGAAGCTGATGTGCTGAGCTTCTTATTAGTTTAGTGATTATTATAGTTGAAAGAATGGGGTAAACTACCCCTAGAGGTTAAGGAGTAGTTGAACGAATATGCTGACCTATTTCCTAAACAATTGTAGGAAGGTTTACCACCGTTTAGAAGCATTGAGCATTGCATTCACTTAGTACCTGGTACGGCTTTGCCGAACAAACCAACTTATTGAATGAATGTTAAACAAGCTATTGAGCTTCAAAGACAAGTTAATGAATTACTTAAAAAGGGTTATGTAAGGGAGACTCTCAACCCTTATACTGTGATGGCATTCTTAATATCGAAAAAAGACGGTACCTAGCAAATGTGTGTTGATAGCTGAGCCGTAAATAAGATTACAATTAAGTACATATATCCCATCCTTAGGTTAGATGAATTGAATGGAGCTAGGATCTTTAGTAAGATTGATTTGAAGTTTGGCAACCATCAATTCCAAATGAGGTTAGGAGACAATTGGAAGACTGCTTTCAAAACTCGCCATGGACACTATGAGTAGATGGTAATGTCATTTAGCTTATTGAATGCCCTAAACAATTTCATGCGATTGATGAACCATGTGTTGAGAGAGTTGATCGAGATGTGTATTGTGGTGTATTTTGACGACATTTTAGTATATAGTGCCAACATGTCGAGTCGCCTTGAACATCTTCATATTGTATTAAATGTACTCCGAGCTAAAAGGTTATTCAATAATCTAAAGAAGTGCTATTTTTGTTAGGAGGAAGTGATATTCTTAGGTTATGTAGTAGTCATAAGAGGCTTATGAATGGATGATGAGAAGATCTGAGCAATTGTCGAATGGCCAACTTTGATCACTTGTGCCAAAGTGAGAAGTTTCCATGGATTGGCATCCTTTTATAGAAGATTCATAAGGAATTTTAGTAACATAGCCACACCCCTTATTGAGTTAACAAAGAAGAAGATAGAGTTCATATGGGGAGAAAAGGAGGAAAGAAGCTTTGCTGAGGTGAAGGAAAGATTGACTTCCGTACTTTGCTAGCTATACCAAACTTTGAGAAGACCTTTAAGCTAGAATGTAATTCATTAGGCATTGGTATAAGCACTATCCTAATGTAGCAAGGCTGACTAATTGCTTACCATAGCGAGAAGCTTAGAGGATCTCATCTGAACTACTCCGTATATGACAAAGAACTCTTAGCACTCATTTGAGTACTCCAAGTATGGTAGCATTATATATTGTCAAAAGACCTTGTCATCTATTCCGGTCATGGGCCTCTAAGGTACCTTTAAAGTTAAACTAAGTTATCGAAACGGTAAGTGAGGTGAGTTGAATTCCTTCATCGTTTCAATTTTGTAATAAAATATAAGCAAGGGAATAGCAACATGATTTTAGATGCTCTTTTAAGAAGAAATGTGCTCTTAACCAAATTGTTTGGGTTTATATGTATTAATGAGCAGTATTCTAAAAACCCACACTTCGGACCCATAATTGGGCGATGTGCCGATGGAAAAATAGTGGACAAATACCATGAAGAAGATGGGTACTTATTTCAAAGTGGAAAATTGTACATGTAGACCTATTCACTGAGAGAGTTACAAATCAAGGAAGCCCATAATGGAGGATTCTTCGGACATTTTAGGGAGAGAAGAATATATGAACTACTGAATGGATGATTCTTTTGGCTAAGAATGAGGTGAGACATATACTGAATTATTGATGGTTGTGCTATGTGCAAGAATGCTAAATGCCAAGTTGAACAAGGGAAAGCAATGCCTCTACCTATCCAAACTAGACCCTAGACTAAGTTGAGTATCGATTTTGTCCTCGGATTACCAAGAACAACCCAAGGCAAATATTCTGTGATGGTCATTGTAGATAGATTTAGTAAGATGGCACACTTTGTACCTTGCTCTAAGACTAACGATGCTTAGACTATTGCTTCTCTCTTTTTATAAGAAATTGTTCAATTGCACGGCGTGTTGAGAGGTGTAGTCTTAGATAAAAATCCAAAGTTCTTTAGCCATTTCTAGAGAACCCTGTCGCATTAGATGAGGACTAAAATACTATTCAACGCTTCCTGTCACCCTCATACTAATGGCCAAACAGAGTAAGTTAATCGTACTTTGGGATCACTGCTCCAAGTGAAGTTCCTGCATCGCTAGTGTAGGAACTAACATCAACAAAAACTTGAGGATGAAAATCGATCCAAGGCTAAGGGCTCGATTTAAATCGATGCTTGAGAAAGGTGCCCACATGGTTAGTATAAGGACTAACTTGGGTGAAGCTTAGGAATGAGAATCGACCTAAGGTGAGGGGCTTGATGTAAATCAATTCTCAAGAGAGGTGCCTACATCATTTATGTATGGACTAACTTAGGCAATAACTTGGAGTTGAAAATTGACCTAAGGTTAGGGGCTTGATGTAAAATGATTCCTATGAAAGGTGCTTACGTCGCTAGTTTAAAGACAAACTTAAGTAACAACTTAGGAATGAAAATAGACTAAAGGTTAAGGGCTATATGTAAATTGATGAGGTGCCAGTGTCGTTTGTGTAAGCCTTACAATTAGTCACTTAAGGTTTCGATCGATTGAAAGATCCGATCAAGTCTAAATTATAAGTAAAGTCAGAAATATTAATAAAAATGATTCTGTAAGTTCGAATTTCAGAAAATAAGCAATAAACTAAAAGAATATAAAATTTTCAAATTTTAAGTATATAACTCGTTATTTATCGAAAATGCGTAAAATGCATTCTGATAATTAATGAATCACTAGAGATAAATTATATATATATTAAAAATCATAAAATGACCTAAATAATATTTAAAAATATTTATTTGTATTATATATGAATTTACATGTAGGTAGAAATACGCGTAATTACTTAAAATAGGCGAAATGTGCTAAAATAATATTAAATAATTAAAGAAAATTCATAATTAATTAATAAAAATCAAGAAAAATCTGGAAAAATGAGGAAAAATCCAGAAATGAGGTGTAGCAATCTGGAATTGAAGAAACAAAATCAACCAATTAAAATGCAATAAATAGAAAGTGGAAAAAAGAAGAGATAAGGTAGTTATCTAATCAAATTAATGCACAATAAATTTCCTAAAGCTCTATAAATAGCAAGAAAATTCCTGAAGCTCATTTGGTCAATTTGGAGGGTGAGAAAAATAGGGAGGTGAAATTGAGAGAAAAATTAGGGTTAGGAAAAAAATAAGAAAAATTGTGCAATTAGGGCCATAAAGAGGAACCAACACTAGACGAGCAGCTGGAAGTAGACGGCCACTACCACCACCACACGGTGGTGGTAGTGCCTGGACTAGCCAATAAGGCCACGGTAGCTGGCGGTTGCCGGAGCCACCCAGACCGATAAGTTCGATTTCCAACCCGATTTTGTATAATTTTGTAAAAATAGTAATATTCTTAGAAAATTATGAATTTTGTTATTCTGGAATATTTTTGTATGTATTTTTTAGGAAAAAATATTATTTTGATGACAATATGTTCCATGATATATGATTCTTAAGAAATCATGCAAAACCGAACATGTTTCGGTTTATAAATAAATAACCTTAGGAGTGTATTTTTGAACCCAAAATTTTTATGTGGACTACTTAGATGATATAGAATAGTGTTATCAAGCTCGTTTTCAAAAATTAATTTTCGAAAATTTTAGATAATTTTTAGGCCCTAAAATGAGGCATAAAATGAGTAATTTAGGGTTAATTAAGTAATTAAATGGTTACTTACTGATTTAGTGAATAATTATATGTTTTAGGATGTTGAAATCTAATGAAGTATGATACTTATAGTATTTAGGGTGTTAGATGTAATTATTAAGTTAATTATGTAGTAAATGAGTAATAGGGAAAAATAGTAAATTTTAAGTTAATTTTGTAAATTAGGGTAATTAGGTGTAAAATCTGATTTAGGATGAATTTAGACACTTTGAAATGATAATTGATGTTGGGAAATGGTAATTAGAGTGTTAGAAATATTATATATGTATTATATACATAATAGGAGATAATACATAATATATAATTATTGGAAATATAATAAGTAGAAGATATTAGAATAGAAATTGATATTATATAAATAATAGGGATATATAATAAATCTAATAGAAATCTTGAATTTATGTAATTATATAAAAATTGTAAAAAATTTTCACATTATGAGTAAATTCGGTACATTATTAAGGATTTAAGTGTATCGGGTATAATAAAATACTTATTAGGGGTAATTATGGTATTTAGGATATCTGGAAGTAATGTGATTAATTTCACATTATGAGTTGAAACGAATTTCTAGGTTTCAGGTATAAAACAGTACTTAAAAATCGAACTAAAACCTAATTTAGAAATCGATGCGGAAATCGAACCTAAACCTAATCCCAAACCTAGAATAATTGTAAAAGACTTGAGGCCTAGATAATTAGGTATATTAAACCTTAAACAAAACATAACAATAAGCATTATAGGATAAAACGAACCTATAATAGTTATATGAAAAACTGAAACCACGTTTGTGTTATAGGGATGATCGGCAATAGCCTGAGCAAGTCGGACCTCGAGTGAGTGAGTGAGGAGTCGAGGTAAGTTAGGATTAATACGATGTTGTATTTTGGAGGTTTGAGATTATGCTTGGTTGTGCTTGTTAAATAGTCTGTTGTTGGCATGTGCTTGATTATGAGTGATGCTATGATTCTGTTTGTTGTTCTAGCTTGTATTATGTGATTTGTATGAAATGATTGATCACCCTAAACTGGACTTAATCAAATATACGACTTGTAATCATAATTAGACCTACATGGCAACCCATTAGGGGAAACCTAGGATTTTTTAGCTAAATATCAACCTCTTCGAAAGGGATAGCGTAGGATTGCAAAGGATCCCTTCTTCATTCTTAGTTGAACTAAGTGACAGGTGAGGAGGTCGCGGCGAATGTAAAGTCAATGGTTCGAAGGTAGTTGTAGGAGGAGCAATGTCTCCATTGCACAAGCCTGGGTTTGGTTGTGAACTGTTACATTAATAGCAACTCCTCAACCCGGATTAGAGCGGGCGCAATATCTCTAATCTCACGACGGGCCGAACAACGTCATGCAATGGAATTTGCTTAAACATGCATTGCACATAATAAGTTGGTTGATAACCTTATTATGTTTATGGTATAGTTTTAAGTCCTCCATCCTAACTTACTGAGCTATGGTTGCTCATATTCCTATAGACGTCATGTAAGTGCTGGCTAAGAAATGTCATACAATTACTCTAAAGCTAGCAACTGCTGGATCCTGGAGAGTGAGGAAAAATATTTGAAGAATAAACACATATTTTTAAGGTCTAAGCTTTTACTTTAGAATTTTTCATTTCTGAATAATGTAATAACTAGAAAATATATTACGGAGAAATATTGTAAACTTTAATTGTAATAACTGAATTATAGTGTATATATATATTTGCTCACTTTCTTAGGTAAGTGATTTATTTAAATTACAAAATATTTACTTCAAAGCGGGTTAGTCGTGGACGCCTTATGTAAATCAGGTCTAAGATAACGGTTGTAAGGCCAACTTCTATCTTAGAATGGTTTACACGGCGGGGTTATTACGACTCTGCCGCTTCGGGGCATGACAGTTAATGTAAGGACTAACTTAGACAACAACATAGGAATGAAAGTAGACCCAAGGTTAGGGGCTTGATGTAAATCAATGCTTAGAAGAAGTGTCCCTGTCGTTGGTGTATGGACTTAGGCAACAACTTAGGGATGAAAATCAACCTAAGGTTAGGGGCTCAATGTAAATAGATGCCCTCACATATCTCCATGATGTTAATGTAAAGACTAATGGGGGGATGAGTGTTTGAGGATGGAGACCAACTCAAGGTTACAAGACGCAAGAGAAGAAGAGAGGCATATGCAAGAAACTTCATTAATTCATTTCATTCAACCATGGTTACGAGCGCATTTGATTCTAATCATTGTACTTAAGGAAAGTAAGGTCTTAGATTCTAGGCATTCCATGCTTTAAGGATGGGTCATCCTTCCAATGTCTCGAGCAGGTAAGCACATTTTCCCACATCATCAACTACTTATACTAGGTCTTCCTAATTGAGTGTTAGCTTACCTTATCTTTCTTTAGAACTAGTAGCCTCTAGCTTTCTACATACTAGGTCTCCTAGGTGGAAAACTCTGTATTGGACACTATCATTAGGTGGCTCGCTGCTAATAGATCATATACGTTTGTATCGCATTTACCTTTTCAAAGGTGTCAAGGTTTACCTATAGGGTCATGTGATTGGTATTTACGTTGATGTGTTGGGTCCTGCTAGTCAGTAATTCCAACTCAATTGTGAAGATTACTTCTGTTCTGAATACGAAATGGAATGGGATTTCTCAAATCGAGGTTTTATGTGTTGTGCGATATCCCCAAAGTATGTTGGGAATCTCATTAGTCCACCCACCTGCTGTTAGTTCTACCCTCTTCTTTAGACTATTGAGGATTACTGATATTAGGCAAGTGCACCTATCAATTTTAATATAGTGGATGTGAGTCCGAGTCGATCCCTTAGAGACTTCGAGTACTAATATTAACCTTGGCTCTATTATCTAACCGGAAAATTGTGATGAGTTGAATGAATTAAAAATACTGAAATTAATAAACTAAACTAATTATGAGACTTGATTAAGCAATTTAAAAAACGATAAAACTAAGAACGACTTCAAGAAGGTAATAACGTATTTAGGAATTATTTCCCCTAGTGTTTAACATGTGACCGTTTAAAATATGTTCAATTTAATTTCTATTATTCTTGACCGGAGGGATTCACAATTAAAGTTAATACCTTTTTTAAGCATATTAACCCTAATCCTAAATTATTTAACGGAATCTCTTCAATTAAGAATATAACTTAGAATTGCATTAATGTATAATGAATTCCCACACAAACGAACAACTTTCCGGAAGAAACATGTATCTTATCTCTAAGTACACATGTAATTCTCTCCAATTATGTCAGATCTAATTACACATGTAATTTCTCAATTATCATGCATAATATCATAAATTGATACTCTAGAAATATCAATTAACAATTAAATAACATAATTGAATCAAGAAAAGATAGAAACTTTATTGAAAATTATAAATCAATCCAATAGTTACGTGAAACCCTAGGTTCCATAATCCTAAATACAAGAATCTTAAGCTATCATAATGAAACTAAAAATGAATTCTAACAAAATCAATAAATAAAACATGAAAAACCCCTTTTGTTGATGATAAATCTCTTCAATCTTGAAATTGGGTGTTGCTTTCGCCTTTTTCTTCTCCTTCTCTTCAAGTCTCTTCTCTCTTTTAATGTCCAATCTTCCATGTGAAACCCTAATATGTCCTTTTATAATGTATTGTAAGGTTTCCGTTTTCATCACTAAACACGCCCTGGGACACAATCGTGTCCCTAGGTCCTGTAACTTTCTGACCTTAGCAAATTTTCCTGGATGGACACAGCTTGGGGACACGACTGTATCTTAGACTATATAACTTCAAAACTTCATAACTCATTCATTTGAACTCCAAATTGAGTGAAACTTGATTCCTTTTCTTCGTTTTCAATCCAAGAATGCGTTCAAACCTTGAAATCAAAATTTTACTCAATTAAGTATCAATTTCTTTAAAGAAAACCAAAAATATAAGGGAAATACTATAAAATCATCATGTGAAATATGTTTAAAATAAGAGTTATCAAACTTCCTCACACCTAAGCATTTGCTTGTCCTCAAGCAAATAAATCAAAACAAAAATTTTAGGACAAGAAATGCTAATCAAAATTTATCACTGTTTAAGAAACCGATGAACAAATACACTTAACCCGAAGAAAGGTAAGAAAATCACTTTCAATTAACTCACAATAATAAAGTCAATCAATTTCACCCTTAACCAATATCATAATTTCACCTGACCATATTTGAATGCTTTAACAATACTTAATACTAGAGTTCATTAGTTAATTTATGAGAGTCGAAGTTTACCCGAGTCATTTAACCGAGGATTCTTAAACTAAAAATTGGATTTAACATCTCGCTAATTGGGAAAGAGTTATAAAAATTTTGTCCATTTGAATAAAGTGTATATAATTCTCTCTTCCATCTCACCAAGCACCATAATCTAAAACAAACACATTTTACATCCACTCATCCTCTAATCATCCCCCTGGTTCATGCTTTTGTTGGGAGGTCTTTTAAATTTACTTTATTTAAGTACAATTGTGTTAGTAGAGGGAAAGAATCTCGCTCTTCTGGCGGACCAAGACCGATCCATACCAACTTATCCCTTACATTGATAGCGGGAAAGAACCTTGCTCTTTTGATGGACTAAAGTCGATCCATACCAATTTTTTCATTAGAATTGGCATTGGGACTTAATCTTGCTCTTCTGATGGACCAAGATGAATCCTTACCAATTTTTTTCTATTCATACACTTGTTATTACTTTTGACCTCCAATTATTGTGATTTTTCAAGGGTTTCTCAAAAGAAGAATTTCATTTGTTTGTTTACTAAAAATTATAGGGCTCTTAAAAATTTCTGAGAGAAAGGTATACATAAAAGTAAATTTAGAAATAACCATGACTAACTCTCAATTAGTGATGTTACTCCAATCTCAAGTCTTAGAGTCCCAAACTAAATAACTCGTAACTTTGCCATCCATAGATTTGACTAATTAATTCTAGTAAAGTATAATAAGATCAATAATGATCAAGATGACATAGTTAATTTAGCCCAACACTTGTTAATCACCTACTACAAGTTAACTTAAAAATTAATTGGGTCAAATGTGAATAATTGGTATCCTAAATAGTAACAAATTCATATATATCCCTTCCCCACACTTAATAACGTACATTGTCCTCAATGTACGACTAAGAAAACATATTACGACTAAGAAAACATAGTAGCAAGAAATGAAACAAGAAAAATCATCATAGGGAAAAAGGAAATATATGTATTGAAAAAGAAACTAATACTTCCCTGCCTTGAAGCATAAAATACTCTAGTGGACAAAGGGTAGCCAGTAGCTCAACAATAGCGCCCTCATGAGTAGAAGATGATGTTGCATACTTAGATTTTCTTTGAACGGTAAGCTTTGTGCGATTTGCCATTGACTACCTGAGAAGAAACACTAAACCAAATAAAAAATGTGCATCCTCGCTACACTTAGTTCAAACTAAGATAGAGTTATAAAGGAGTACAAATGAGGAATATTGAAAGAATTCTCATTAGGACATTAAAGCAAACATGTAGAGTGCATCCACAAAACTAGTTGGTGTAAAAGAAATGGCTAGCAAATTCATCCAACTAATTATACAGTAGACCCACTATATTATAATCAGCTTAAAAAATAGACATCCCAATACGTCAAGACTTTTAAATGTCCCAAAATCACTCTCACAATGCTAACCCTAATTGGCGTAATTGAATAGTTATCATTGAATTGGCAACCGGAATTCGGGTTTGAGAGATCATAAAGTAATATCTAACCAGAAGAGGCATCATAAAGGCATTAAAATCTAGCAACACAAGGCAATTGTGTATGTCTATTATGAAAGAATGAAATAAATTCTTAGACCAAATGCAAGTACCAATTCACAAAAGACCTAAATGTTGGGTAGCTAAACATGCTTAAACAATGAGGAAAAATAAAGCATAAACAAGAGAGGACAAAAAAAAAAAATTAGGAGAACTTACTTGGATCAGGAACATGAGGAGAAGATGGAGAGAAGATGAAATGTGAAATGAATATGTATTGAGGTTTGTGAGTGTTTGAGAGAGAGTGTGTGTGTTTTAATAAATTGTGCAGGGCATGTGCTGAATCATGTAGGTACTGGGCGGACATGGGCTGGGACACGACCGTGTCCCACGCCTGTATAACTCTCTGTTTACGGTGCCTTACCTGGGCGAACACGGGCTGGGATACAACCGTATCCCACGCCCGTGTAACTTCCTGTGTTCGATCATGAATTTTGGACGCACATGGGTTGGGACACAACCATATCCTACGCTTGCGTAACTTTCTGTTAGCGGTCGGGAATACTGGGCACACACGGGCTAGGACACAACTGTGCCCCATGTCCGTGTAACTTTCTGTTTGCGCGGCATACTGGGCGTACACAAGTTGGGACACAACCGTGTCCTACGCCTATGTAACTTCTTGTTTGCGGTCGGGAATAGTAGGCGCATACGGGCTGGACACGACCGTGTCCCATGCCCGTGTAACTTTCTATTTGCGCGGCATATGGCTGGGTGGACATGGGCTGGGACACAACCGTATCCCATGCCCGTGTAACTTTCTGTGGGTGGTAGTTCATTGAAGGGGCCTAGATGGATACGGGCTGGGACACGATCATGTCTTATGCCCGTGTAACTTCCTGTTCTGTTTTTTTTTTTAAACCTAAATTCATGAATTTAAAAATAAAAGAAACTTAAAAAAAGATAAAATAAAATAAATAAAAGTACTTAAGCTAGAAAAATAAGACAAAGAAAACTAAAGAGAGAAAAAAAAATGAAACTAAAAGGGAAAAGCCTATGACTAAAATTGAAACAAATAAAAGAAGCAAAGTAAAGTTAGATGAAAGAAAAATAAAATAGAATAAACTTAAAGAACTAAAGTGTGAGCAAAGTTAGACATGGGTTGCCTCCCAAGAAGCGCTATAGTTAACATCAATAGCTCGACGGGATACGATTATAGCTCATAATTCTTCGTCCAAGTGGAGATAGAACTCCTCCTATATCTTGCTTTCGAACTCTCCATACAAGTGTAAATTTACCCTTCGGCCATCGACCTTGCCAATTCCATTTCATTGGTGCATAACTTCCATAGTTTCTCTCCTTATCATGCCACTTATCAAATTCATGTAGCCTAAATTTCTTCATTTTGTCCGCTTTTAGCTTAAATGCGATTGTCATTAGGAGTTTTGAACTTTTCACCACAAAGACATGTTCCAAATGATTTCTTGACAGTTTTGGTTCCAAAATTGGTGGCTTTTTGTTGAAGGATTTCAACTTAAGATCTTTTGGCTTGTGAAATGGATCAACCCCCTTCTTATCCATAATGCATTCATGAACTTCTATTTGAGTTGCCACTTTTGCACAATTGGGGTTGGTCACCAAATTTTCATCTCCCTTTTGCAAGCAATAGCTTGAGGGATCTTTGGCAAGCGTTTCCTACACACATGTAGATATAACAACATTAGTGGCATTAACATTGTGACATGTGTCCTCTGAGTTAAGAAATTTGTTCGTTGCCTCTGGAGTTTTAAAAACTATTTCATCATCCCCGACCTGTAATATTAACGTATGCTCACTAACATCAAAAATAGCCCTAGCGGTGGCTAGGAAAGGTCAACCTAAAATGATTGGCACCTCAATATCTTCATCTATATCAAGTATAACAAAATCCACGGAAAAGATAAATTTGCCTACTTGCACTAAAACATCCTCTATGATGTCTCTAGGGTATGTGACAGACCTATCAGCTAATTGAAGACTCATGCACGTTAGTTTAGGTTCTCCTAACCCTAGCTTTTTGAACAATTTATACGGCATCAAATTTATATGGCTCCCAAGTTTGCCAAAGCATTATCTACTAACAAATTGCCAAGCATATAACGAATAGTGAAACTCCCTAGATCGTTTAATTTTTGTGGCAACTTTTTCTGGAGAAGTGCTGAGCATTCCTCATTTAATGTAACAGTTGTAAGCTCCTCCAACTTCCTCTTATTCAATACAAGATCCTTTAGAAATTTCACATACTTTGGCATTTGCAAGATGACATCAACAAGAGGTAAGTTAATGTGTAATTGTTTGAAAATATCAAGCAATTTACCAAATTCCTTATTCTGATTAGTGTAACTTTGCTTAAGGCGCTGCGGGTAAAGGATGGGAGGCTTTTACTCCTTCACTTTCGGTGGTTCCATACTTTCTTTTGATTTTAGTGGCTTTACATCTTCCTTACGGTTGACTTCCACTTCTTTCTCAACTACTTCCCCACCATCCTTCTTCTCTACTTGCAATTTTCTACCACTTCTCAAGGTCACAACATTAACATGTTCCATGAGATTGACCTCGGTATTCCTTGGGAGTGTTCCCTGTGGTCTTTCAGAGATTAGCTTTGCAAGTTGACCAATTTGGTTCTTAAGGTTGCGATTGGAAGCCTCTTGATTCCTCAACAATGATTCAATGTTGGATAAGCGAGCCTCATTGCCTTGAATATATTTTGTGAGAAGTTCTTCCACACTAAACTTCTTTTCTTGAGGAAGAGGAAGTGGTAATGGTCTTTGAAATCCAGGTAAGCTAAAGTTAGTCTTCTGCTGGCCTTAGTTTTGGTTTCCCCATGAGAAATTAGGATGATTCCTCCACCTAGGATTATAAGTGTTGCTATAGGGGTCATTTTGTTGCCTGGGTAGATTTCTTAGATAATCTACCTGTTCTAGTTATTCTTGTGCTCCATAACCCTGCATGCCAAAGCCACTTACATCTAATTGTACGTGTTGAGGGCCAACAAAGAGTGCTTCAATCTTCTTACTTAATAGGTCCACCTTAGCTACTAAAGCAATGGTTAAGTCCACATCATAAATTCCCATAACCTTTTGCTTGGCTCTAGTGCTTTCCCACTAATAATTGTTCATCGCTATTCCTTTAATTAGGTTTTGTACTTGCTTAGGTGTCTTTGTGTTCAATGTACCTTCTGCGGATGTATCAATCATCTGTCTCGTAGATAAATTGAGACCATTATAGAAGGTCTGAATCTGCATTCATAGTGGGAGGCCATGATGTGGGCACCTCCTGAGCAAGTCCTTGAACCGCTCCTAAGTGTCATATAGAGTCTCCACTTCCAATTGGACAAAACAAGAAATGTCGTTTCGAAGTTTAGCGATCTTCGTAGGTGGGAAATACTTCTCCAAAAATTTCTCTACCAATTCATTCCAAGTTGTGATTGAATTTCATGGTAAAGAGTTCAACCACTATTTTGCTCTACCCCTCAAGGAAAAAGGAAATAGTCGTAGTTGAATGGCATCATCCGTGGCACCATTGATTTTAAATGTATCACAAATTTCTAAAAAGCTAGAGATGTGGGCATTAGGATCTTCATCTTGGAGACCATAAAACTGAAAATATTGTTGCACCATTTGTATGATGTTAGGTGCAATTTGGAAGTTATTAGCCGCAACGGTTGACCTTGCGATACTAAAGTCAGCTCTAATAAGTGTAGGCCTTGAATAGTCGGACATGGTCCGATTTGCTTCATTACCATCGTTAGCCATGTGTGGTAGATCTTCTTGCTCGATGAATTGAGTGTTGGCCTCTTCACCCTCTTCTTTAATCTCAACGATTGACTTGTCTTCTATGGTAGCCACAATTTGTCTAGGTCGCAATTTCAAATTTTGAAGGACAGTTCTCTCAATTTCAGGATCAAGTTCTACCAAATCTTCTAGGTTGCTTCGGGTCATGCACTACAAGGGCAAGAAATATAGAATTAATTGTAGCTCTAGGTAATAAAAATAAACAATGAAAACAAAAGAGAGAAAAAAAAATGGTCAAAGTAATAAAGCAACTAGTATTCTTAATATCGAAAGTCCTCGGCAACGGCACCAAAGACTTGATATCAGGCAAGTGCACCTATCAATTTTAATATAACGGATGTGAGTCCGAGTCGATCCCTCAGAGACTTCGAGTACTAATATTAACCTTAGCTCTATTATCTAACCGGAAAATTGTGATGAGTTGAATGAATTAAAAATACTGAAATTAATAAACTAAACTAATTATGAGACTTGATTAAGCAATTTAAAAAACGATAAAACTAAGAACGACTTCAAGAAGGTAATAACGTATTTAGGAATTATTTCCCCTAGTGTTTAACATGTAACCGCTTAAAATATATTCAATTTAATTTCTATTATTCTTAACTGGAGGGATTCACAATTAAAGTTAATACCTTTCTCAAGCATATTAACCTTAATCCTAAATTATTTATTGGAATCTCTTCACTCAAGAATATAACTTAGAATTGCATTAATGTATAATGAATTCCCATACAAACGAACAACTTTCTGGAAGAAACATGTATCTTATCTCTAAGTACACATGTAATTTTCTCCAATTATTTCAGATCTAATTACATATGTAATTTCTCAATTATCATGCATAATATCATAAATTGATACTCTAGAAATATCAATTAACAATTAAATAACGTAATTGAATCAATAAAAGAAAGAAACTTTATTGAAAATTATAAATCAATCCAATAGTCACATGAAACCCTAGGTTCCATAATCCTAAATACAAGAATCTTAAGCTATCATAATGAAACTAAAAACGAATTCCAACAAAATCAATAAATAAAACATGAAAAACTCCTTTTGTTGATGATAAATCTCTTCAATCTTGAAGTTGGGTGTTGCTTTCGCCTTTTTCTTCTCCTTCTCTTCAAGTCTCTTCTCTCTTTTAATGTCTAATCTTCCATGTGAAACCCTAATATGTCCTTTTATAATGTATTGTAAGGTTTCCATTTTCATCACCAGATACGGCCTGGGACACAGTCATGTCCCCAGGTTGTGTAACTTTTTGACCTTGGCAAATTTTCCTAGATGGATAGAGCCTGGGGATACGACTGTGTCTCAGACTGTGTAACTTTAAAACTTCATAACTCATTCATTTGAACTCCAAATTGAGTGAAACTTGATTCCTTTTCTTTGTTTTCAATCTAAGAACGCGTTCAAACCTTGAAATCGAAATTTTACTCAATGAAGTACCAATTTCTTTAAAGAAAACCAAAAATGTAAGGGAAATACTATAAAATCGTCATATGAAATATGTTTAAAATAAGAGTTATCAATTACCTTATTGATAGCCTCAACATGGCTGTTAGTATGAGGATGGGCTATCGAGGTATAGTGTAGCTTGATGTTATGCTTGTTATAGAAATCTTTGAAGCAATCACTGTCAAATTGCCTCCCATTATTAGTGATCAACCTATATGGTACTCCGAAGTGGGATAAGATGTAGGTTAGTACGAACCCTTTAACAGCTTGGGCTATGATGGTGGCTACCGTTTATGCCTCTACCTAATTAGTGAAGTAATCCACTACTATTAGAATGAATTGTCTACTTTTGGGGAAGGGGTTGAAGACGTTTAATCCCCTTTATGCGAATAGCCATGGGCTTGTCAAAGGGTATAACTTCAAGGTTAGGGCATGAGTGATCAGCGCATGCTTTTGGCAAGAGTGGAACTTCTGAACCATGGTCTTGGCATCTTCCTTCATTGTGGGCCGATAATACCCCAGCTTGAGCACTCAAAGGTATAGTATTAGGATTGGATGTGATTGTTGCAAATTCTTGCATGGAACTACTCGAGGAAATGGCCACCCTCTTCTGTTTGGAGGCATTTAAGGAGTGGGATGCTATGTCCTTGTTAGTAAAGTACGTCATTGATCAATGTATAGTTGGCTATGATGTAGGCTAGCTTCTTTGCCTCTACTTGGTCCTTAGGTAATGCTCTATCTTAAGGTATTGCATAAGTGGGTCCCTCCAAGAAGGCTTTAGGGTTACTCCTATTGTCTTTGTGACTTTGTTATTATACCTTCGTGCTTTGCTTAGGTAGGTATTATATGAAGACTGTCTTATCACAATCATGTGATGCAAGAATGGTAGAAGAGGTTATCTTAAATAGTCTGTCAACCTCTACATTTTCTACTCACAGGACCTTGTTGACTTTTGTTATGCCTTGAATACGAAAAGTTGTAATAATCCCACCATGTAAATTAACCTAAAATAGAAGCTGACCTTATAGTTGTTATCATGGATATAGTCTACACAAGGTATATACGACTGAACCAACTAGAAGCATCCAGTCTACTACTTGTCAATAATCAAACCTATAGTATAGCTTTTCAAAATACATGCTCAAGATAACCTGTTATCTTATAGTACAATAGTACATATATGAGCATTTCCACACATGGAGTTATAATATATATTAAGAGTTTACAAAAGCTACAGGTCTTAAAGTCTATTTACAATAAGATAGAAAACCAGTGGGCATCCTAAGGATTCCTAATTAGTTTCCTTAAAACCAAAAGAAAAGTCAAAAGCCTAGATTTAGTAGATTCTCTTTTCCTCACTTTCTTATCCAACTACGCACTAACGTAAGGGTGGTGATATCTATACATCTTAAACTTTCACTCACCACCTGCAAAAGTGTTTATGGGAATGTAAGCTTAGCTAGCTCAATAAGTAGGACGAAGACAGAAGAGTACCATACAATTACAAACAGGGCTATTAATTATAATGAAACACAATGTAATTAATCACTTGAAACATCACTTAATGTTATTCAGTCCATTGTGAGATCAGAGAAATTATGTCTGCTTCAACTCGAATTGAGGAGTTTATTGCAACTCAAAATCAAACCAAACCCAGGCTTGTACAATGAAGAACCCCTTCTCTTTTAACCATCTTCGAACTATGGCCTCCACCCTTATTGTAACCTCTTGGCTTGTCACTTAATTCAACTAAGGATGAGGAACCATTTTAGTAATCCTCATTAGAGAGTTGGTATTTAATCTAATACTCTTAATTATTCCCCTAAGGGTTGCTATGCATGTTTAGTTATGTTAGCGATCAGATCACTATTATTCCATTTAGGGGTAGCCAGACAAGTTCACATAATATAAATTTATGAAGTCATGCAGAATAGCATGCTAAGGAGTTCAACTCTTGTTACAAATAGAATACCAATCACATACATGGCACGTATACAGATTGCTAATTTACAACTACAAGTAGAAGCACTCTTAAGCCTCTATATATTTTGATATAGTATCTCAATAAGCGATAAAGTTATGATCCTAACTTACTTGTATTGATACTCACAGTGGTAAACCTATACTATGGATGTTTTGCTCACTAGGAGACTTTATATGTATACCAAAACCCAAATTTAATTTTTGTAAGAGTTACAAAAATGTTAGGGTTTTATCTACTCCATATATCATCATGAAGTTATATATATATATATATATATATTAACTATATTATTATTTTTATATGGGGAAAATAGTTTTATTTAGATATGCATTTATTATAGTTAAGTTATATTAAGTTAGTGATTATTGATAATATACAAAGTTACATTATTACTTATACTATATCATTTTGATTGTATCAAAATGTATTTTCAATCAATCAAGTTATGTTTTAGTTATGATAGGAGTATCGTAGTACGTAAATTTTCATAATATTATAGAAATATTGGTTATATTATCAAAGATTATCTAATTTTAGTAAAAGTGGTATCATTGGGTTCATATGAACTTAATTATACATACTACAGGTTCTATCTCGAGAAATAAGTTCTAAAAGGTATTTTTTTTTTTAGTTTTTAATATACCTATATGCCATTACAAAATTTTTATTATATTATGTACATATTATATAAATAATCTATATTTTATATATTTTCCTAAAATAGCTTAGTAATTTCTAGGTCATAACATGATGATACCACTTTCACTACAGTCTAGGCTATATACAATCATCAAATGTAATATAAATTTGCTCTAATCTAACTTGATGAGCATGTATATTTATAAGATTTCTTCAAATATTCAATATAATTTAGCCTAATATTGTTAAAAACCTACCCTGGTTGATAAATTAAGTTATTTTACTATTAAAATTCATAATAAATAGCTTGGATTACTAAATAACTCTATGAAAATTTATATAGACTCATAAAAATATAGGAAATTCAGTCAACAAGTGGTTTCATGTTATCAGGTTTATCGCTTATATACAAATAATTACATTTTTACCCTTAATTTACATTTAATTAAACAAATACTATCATTTTTATACAAAATTATTTCTAACATGTCATGACATTATTACAAATCTCGAGAAGTAAGTGGATATAAATTTTATTTTAGAAATTGCTCTATTTTAGCAATTTTTAAGGTAAAAAATAAAATAAATGCTAAACATACTTGAATACAAAATCGGCTTATATAGCAATTAACTAGGTACAACATCATTTGGTATATTTATATTGGATTTGAAATTTTGAATAAGTAGTAATGTTGTTAAGTACATAAAATATTCATAGTTTTACAAAAATAAAATTATAGCATGAAAAAATACCTAAGATTACCTAAAAATAACTTTTTTTTAGAATTTTGATAATTAATTTACTATTTTTAGAAATTAAAAGAAAAATAAGGTAGAAATCTAAACGGAATATTCATTAGAGCTCCAACTACTGTTGGATAGTAGGGGTTGTTGGATGGTCGAGCATAGCGTAGATTGGTAGTGGTTGACAAGGTTCAACAATAGGTCATTAGTTGGTCTGGGAACCAAGTCAGGGTGTGTATTGATCTATTTTTCTATTTTTTTCTTATTTTCTAAATTTTTCCATGACTTTTTCTTTAGGCGATCTTCTATCCAAAATGTGCTCAGGGTGCTTAGGAGGCCTATCAATACTGATTTGGGCAGCTAGGATTTTTTCCTCTTTTTTTTCTTTTAGTTTTCTTTCATTTTTTTTCCAAATCTCAAAGCATGAGGTGGCTTATTTTTGTTATAAGGAACTTTCGATTCATCATCTTTTCTTCCCTAATGTGCCATGACCTATTTCTAGCATTTTCTAGTCAATTTAGATAGGTTTTGTTATTTTTTTAAAGTTAATTATTAATATTTCATGTATATTATATCAATATTTAGTTATTTTATTAATATATGTGTATATATTCTATATATTTGATACATGTAATGTATAATTATACTTATATATTTATGTTTCCTTCATGTATTTTATTTTTAAAATATTTTTTTTATTTAATTTTGTAAATTTATCACTTATTTAATATAATTTTAAGTTTTGGGATTAATTTATGGGTATAATTATTATATATATCGAGTATATTCATAAAAATACATGTATATTGATATAGTATATTATTCTATATTGTTGCATTTCGAGCTTAGTTTTAAGGGTTTCGATGAGTTTTTCACTATATTATATAACCACACTTTTAAGGCTAAAATTAATATTTTAGGTCATTATTTTGACAATCTAACTTAACTAGGTTACTTTAACTAACTTTTCTAATATATTCATAAAGTTTGAGCTCAATTAGATAAGTTTTTCCTTGAAGGTCCTAAATTCAACTATAGTTATGCTAAATACGATTTTAAAGACTCACAACTTCCCAAGAAATGAACTCCATGAGGAGTTCCCACACTAAATGTAAATACTTGGCATTGTTTTGCCCTTAATCTCATATTCTCCTTTGAGTTATTGTACAACTAGAATGGAGTTTGAATGTATGCTAAGCTTTTTTGTTGATGTCCTTAGCAATTCTTAGGTTGGTGATGAGGGCTTCGTATTCGGCTTCATTATTACTTGTTGCAAAGCAAAACCTTAGGGTATAGAGGATCTCTGTTCCATGTGGGCCTTTTAATGTGATACATTGAGTGTCCAAATAGGTACGGTGATCTTAAGTGGGGGTTCGTTCGCTTCAGTATATTTTGCTATGAAGCTTACAAAGACTTGTGCCTTGATTGCTTACTTGAGGCTAAATTAGACTCCATGGGCACTTAGTTTGAGGGAGTACTTCATCATTCAACCTAAAGTGTTTAGCCACTGGCCAGTGGTCATGGTTGTTAGCTCGGACAACTATTGAAGATAATGCCTTATCACTGACTACAAGGTATAAGTATAATTTATCTCTAGGTATTGGCTTGGACAGTATAGGTGGGGTCACCATGAAGCTCCTCAACTTTTGGAAAGCCCACTAACATTCTGGTGTATACTTGAACTCAGTGCCTATGGAGAGTGTTTCCTTAAGGATTGAAGAGGTGAATGGGCTCTTTATCTGTGTAGAATGTGATGCCTATATGGACAATTTGACTTTCTTCTAATCGCATACATTGGAGGCATAGCGAATGTGTTCATTGAGCTCATCCATGCTCATGTCTTCATACTCTTTTGGCGATGGCCTTAATGATAGGCTATCAACCGACTTGCTAGTCATTGTGCACTCGCCTTTTGTGTGTGTTTTGCTGCAATTTTGGTTCAATCATTTATGCATGTCTTCGTATGGTTAGTGATTGTGCTGAATCTAATTGCATGAACATATAAGGTGTATGTTGCACATGTTATCATTTTTACTTGGCGGTAAGGAGGAGTCAATGGTTGCCTCCTCACTTAGATGTTTTTTAGATGCATTTTTTACTAATTTACATCTTTGTGCAAGGTTGCAATAGATTCATGGTATTTTATGTTTTCTTCTAGCATCTGCTGGATAAGTGATCTAAACTGTTGGACTTAGATACTTTTGCTTTGAGGTGGAAGTGTTTGATCACTTCTGTCTTGTTAAGAGGCATTAGTATCCTCCATATGGGAAGCTTACAAGTTATTGTTTTTGCTTTTAGCCATCATCGTCATGTTGGCCTTAAATAGTAGGTGCCAAAATGTTGATCGTGGTTAACTAAGTTGTGAGGACTCAAGTAGAATCTAAATTGATTGGGCTTAGGCTTCACCTCTTGCTCCTCAATACCTACAAAAAGCCCCTTTGGACATGACCATAGGGACCCTCCAACACTTAAGCTAGTAAGGAGGGCCAAGCAAAGGAGAGACAAGCACCAAAGACCTAGTGGATCGTATGCGCTTAGGGTATGTGTGTTGAACTTTTATTCTTGAGAGAAAGGGAAAAGAAAAGTTTCTAGAGAGTGAAAGGGGTCTCCCTTTACTTCTTGGCGCTTGGTGCCTTTTATGTAGGTTACCTAAACATGTAGTGATTGGGGATTCATTCACTCTGGCTACTGACAGTTAGTATGTTCCATGATAGAGATTAAGTTTCATTGTAAGTAATATGTTGTAGCCAACTAAACGACCAAATCTATAGCTTGATGATATGCTAGGAACGGGGGTACTGGGTGTGCCAACTATACTACAGATGTCAAGTGCTTATTAATGAATCATAGCTAAGTGTAGGTACTAAAGAAAAAATTTAGGTTGCGATGCTAAGGAAGGGGTCAACTAACTCAATAGGGGCGAGTTGAGCCCTAAGCTTACATTAGATGATGATGATCGCTAACTCAACGGTTGGAGGTCACTTGGTTAGAAAGTTGTAGTTTCGTTTACCAAGCAAGTCATAATGTGGGGACAAGCTCACCATCAACTCGCATCTTTATCTACGTGAGCTTGTGGCCTTGTAACAGGGTTGTGATGTGATGTGTGGGCTCGTTGTTTGCTTAAGCACCTTTTGGGTGTCAACAATTATCAATCTATAATTTCTTATTATTATGATCTAATTTCATTGCTTTGTATTGTCTTTAATTCAATATAGCCAGCTATTGAATTATTTTTTGAGTTGATTATAGACTTCTTGAGTTCCTATAATAGATGGACTGGTGTAATTAGAAGTAATTGAATAGATTAAGTGATTAGGTATTCAATTTTTGCAAATGAGGGCAACCTACTAGAGGGATTCAAGATCTTAATGCAATATTGAGATACTTTATTGTAGACATGATTTAGGTTGAGCTTACTCTAGGTTATGAATTAGTCAAAAACACAAGTCCAATTAATTTACACTAGGAATCTTCACAGTTCAATAAGCAAGAATGAGATTGATAATTTGCATAGCTATTCTATGGGGATCAGTAATTGAGTACTAAGTTCATGTGTTCATTGTTAATTTTAATTATCTTGATTTTTATTATTTCACTATTTGTTTTAATTTGTTATTTTAGTAATTGAATTTGCTTATTATGTTATTTTGTTAATTGTTGTTTCTTTTATATTAATTGTTTTCTTAATTAATTAAAATTGTTTACTAGCTTAGATATTAGGAAAGGGATAAGAACCAATATTCATACTTATAGGTAGTCCTTAAGGGATCAACTTCTAGACTTACATCTACTATACCATAAATTGAATAGGTGTACTTTCCTCTCATTAAGTTTTTGGCACATTGTTGGGGATTACAGCTATGATATTAGGGATGCCCTGTGTTTAGTATTCTAACCACTCTTAATATTTGAAAAGGGAAAAATTAAAAAAAAAATCTTTTTTTTAGATCTTTATCTACATTGTTTGTTTCATGATTTTGCATTATAATTTATTTCTTTGCATTTGTAAATTTTATTTCTTTGTTTTTTTAATTTTGTAGTTGAGAATTTTCATAGATTGTTGATTTGAATTATATTAATTGTGAAGATTAAGATGGAATACGATAGTTGGACTCAAGAAAATAACTACTAGATGCACAAAGTAGTAGTAGATATGAGAAACCTATATCTATGAATTTTCGGAATTGGTGTTGGTATTGTAAGTATTCTTATAGTTCCTATGGATGCCTAAATTTCAATCCATACACATATCATCTTTATTTCTAAGAAAGAGAAAGACTTCTAAAGGAAGTTACAACTTTCATAAAAGATGTGAATCATTTAGTAAAGAATTCTCATTCTTTTAGTGAATTAGCCCTTATTAAAGCCACCTTGTCATACTTACTATATACATAGGTAAATGTGCAATCAAAAGGTAAGACTATATAGGAGTCAACTAATGAGCATTTGGAGAGGTATGTTACATTTAATCTTAATAGTATCCCCCTTGAGGCACACTCTACTTTATATAAGCCCTTCAATTTCCTTATAGATAATATTTATTTTGGATACATTGAAGGTTTTTGAATAATAAAAAGTGTAAGTTAGTGGTGGAACAAAAATGAGAACTAGAAGTTAAAGGGGATCTTGATAGCCAAAACATGGAAGTAGAGTTGAATGCGAAGGGAGAAGTGTTATAGGAGAAAGCAAATATGATTTCTAATCTTGTCAATTTAGAAGAAATTCCTATAAAAATTGAAGAAAGTGTAGATGACTTAATCCTAGAGGAGAAATTTGAAGAAGCTGACCTACAACTAGAATTAAATGTTTTCGAGCCTTCTTTGTTTTCTAACCATGAATATTTTGTAGTAGAAGTAGAACTCAAGGTGGAGTACCTAGAACTTCCAAGATATGTAATTGAATTTTGGTAGGCACCTATTATAAACACTTATCCTCAATCTAAACCCATTATAGGCAGTCTTGTGGGAATTGAGTCAAAGAGGAGTGATTGGTTGATGATGAAAGAGTTTCCCCCATCCTCATTAACATTATCGGAATGGGAAACCTTCTCGTGGAACCTTGATGGATGCAATTTAATTTGATCTTTTTATGTTTATGTAGTTTTAGTTATTTTGTTATGTTCCTTGAGAAAAAGAAAAAAATTTCACTTACATCATTGTTGAATTTAGCAACTTGCACTAAATTTTGTCATGCATTGACAAGTTTGAACAAACTTTTGCAGGAAGTAAAATAGAATTTGTAAGGAGTTGATAAACACAAAAGCACTCAGAGAAACAAAAGTTTGTATAGAAATGGCTATAATAGAGTTTTTGTTATTTGTATTAACATCTACTTTAGGAGGAATGTTTTTATGTGAATATAAAGCAACTTGGTCTTATAATCCAGTTCCAATAATGCATTTCTTGAACCAAGAAAGTGGAATTGCTTGACATTGCATATTCAAACTCATTAAAGCTTAGCCCTATTATTATTTAATAGTATAACATGACTTATATACCCATATCAACTTATGAGCAATGATTGAATTGAACAAAAAAAGTGCATCTAGAAGGAATTGAACTACATGGAATTAGTCATATATGTATGGATACTCTATAGAGAGATCATTGGTCCTTGTACACTCATACAATTGATTTACTTGTGGTGGAGGAATTGGATTAGAAAAAAGAGGGATTTTAGTTATAAGATGTCTAATGAAACCAACCATGTACGTATTTTCGAGCATGATTTTCACTAGACGTTAGGTGAAAAAAAATTGTGTTGAGAGAATTACGGGCAAGGACTATGCCTGTAGTCCCCAATCATGATCCTCCTTGCATGAATTGTAGTCCTCCTCACTGAATCAAATTTTTAATTTTCATTTTTTTTATTTTTCAAGCATGAAGAAAAGAAAAATTAGGTATCTCTTTTCACTTTTCCTCCATTGTTATTCTCTATTATTATATCTATTCTTTTATGTATGTTTATTTTTCCCTTTTCTCACTCATATTTAGGATTTGCATTTGTGAAGATAGATTTGATTCTTCGCATATCGCGGTTGTGAAACTTTTGTCTTGACTTGTTGATTTCATTTATAGATAGAAGTGGTTACTCATTTTACTAGACATGGGTAATTGATGTATAAACTTTAGCATAGCTTTTATATTTTTCCTTTCATAGTCTTGAACTTTATTTGTTTTTATGAATTTTTTGCGCTCTTTAGAGTGCTTCTTTATGAAAAAAAAAGTTGTGTTTTCTTTTTGCAATATGATGGAGTTAAGAAATTAATTATCTAGATTAGTCATATTGGTGGAATTCACTATTTAGTAATTGAACTTAACTTAATTTGTGTTATTTTGACACGCTAAGACTATGAAAATGGAAACTAATTGATTATTTGTTGTGATGCTGTGCTTGTTTGAAATTGATTAGTTTCTAATTATGCTTCGTCTGATATTATGTTTTGAGTTTAACTAACTCTTCATACTTATGCATTGCCTTGTTCACTATTACAAATTAAGTGTGAGTAAGATATGTCCATGGGTTATGGACTTATGTCTTTCTTATTTTATAGGAATATACCAAGAGATCAAGACATAGAGAGGAGACTTAGGATGTGCTTTCACAATCTACTTTGCTAACTTGGTTTTCTTTTGATAATTAATATATTTTGTAGTTAGCAAAATATTATCCCTGTTATTTTTATGCTACTTTTTAATGAACGTTTTCTTCTTTGTAGGTGAACCAATTTTAGTTTAGGATTTTAGCTTTTTAGTGATATTTTTATCACTTTTGTTTTCCTTTCTTTTATGTTTTTCTTTTGTTTTACAAGCCTTGTATGGATTCAATTTCAAAAAGGAATTCGATGTCAAAGATAAATTGGCAAAAATCTTAGTCCCCTTATCCTTTTTGTTTTATTTTTCCCTCTAAATTTTTGTGTGCAGTTATTGCTATATTTTGTATATTGAGGATAATGTACAAATCAATTGCATATGTGTATGTGTTTTCTTTATTTTTTTTAAGTTTTTTTTGTGGAGTGGGGGTATAGGTGGTGGGGTAAGGGAGGGGGGGTGGTGTGGGCCAAGGTGTGTGTAGGGGGATAGAATTATATAAATGTTAATGAGTATGTCTTTTACTACATACAGTACACTTAAGATTTCCTTTTAGTTTTAAAATAACTTTAGAAATTTACACCCCTATAAGTATAAATATAAGCAATTTTTTTTTTTCAAAATTTAACCACAATTCTCTATGAACTTAATCCACTTTATTGAATTTGAATAATTAAATCCCCATGATCTAGAGTTCACTATTGCTTATGCTTAAGCTTAGACACGAGATTAGGATAGATATTGACAGGTTCAGGATTAGTTATCTATATTTCTAAGCTTAATTTTAAAGGATAGTTATTTATTTTTGTCTTTCCAAGAAAAAATTTAGATTAGATCAATAAATGTAATTTGTCCTTTGAAATTCTCTTGAAAATTTAGAGTAATTAGAGACAAAAAAAAAAAAGAAGAGCAAATGAAAAAAGAAATAAAAAATTGGTAATGATTAATCTTGATCTTTCATAAGAGTAAGATTCTTTCTCGCTACCAATACGAAAGGAAAATGACTAAAAATTGTCATGGATCGGCCTTAGTTTCTTAAAAGAGTATGGTTTTTTCCTATTAGCAATTTAAAAATAAAAGTGTTTAATTAGTAAATGTCGGCCTTAGTCTGTTAGAAAAGTGAGGTTCTTTCCCACTGCTAATGAGCTTTAATAAAGTAATTGAAACTAAATTAAATTGAACTAGAAAAAGCCTTTCAATGGAGACTAAAATAGTAAGGAGAGAATCAGATGATGAGTTGATGTAGCATGCATCTGATTTAAGTTTTTGTAGTAAAAATTGCTTAATGAAGATTTTTCTCCTCTTAAGTTAGAGTGGTGAAATTCTTATAACTCTTTCTTAGGTTATTAATGTTTATTTTGATCTCTAGTTTAGTTTTTGTTTAAATGATAAGAGTATCTCTAAATTATTTTAATTGATTGTTGAAATTTAGTAGTTCTTCAAGTGTTATTATCTAAATGTTCTAAGGATATTTTAAAGTAAAAGAAGACAAGGTGATTTTCAAGGAAATTGCAAAGCTCTTTAATTAGAGGATGTACTTACGAGATAAAAATTTTGTGATCTTGTCTTAAAGATTTGTTTTTTAATTTTTTGATTGTTTTGCTTGAGGATAAGAAAAAGCTTAAGTATGGGGGAATTTGATAACACTTGTTTAACATATATATTTTAGAGTAATTTTGCATAGATTTTATGTACAATCTATGTTAATTTGCAAAAGACTTTAAGTTTATTTGTTTATTATTTCATTCGTAGGAATTTTGGAAGCTTTTGATGAAATTCAAATGATTTTGATGAAGTTTTGGAGCTTAATTGAAGAGATGCATTGATCAAGACATTGAAGTGAAGGAATTTTGAGTAAGAAATAAAGTCTAGAGAGGACAACGGGAGAAGACCATGGCCATGTTTCTTGGCTATAGACCTCTTATCATTAATTTCCATTGAAATTTAAGATTTATAGACAAAGTGCAAGACCATGCCCAACTCTAAGTTTCATGAACCAAGGGTATGGTGATTCCATGGATTACAAATCTTCTATTTTTGGAAAGATTTGAAGCCCAAAATGCTATACTTCCATATATCTTCTATTTGAAGCTAGATGTGGAGAGGAGAAATATGGAAGATATGCAAAAGATATATTGGAGATTCATTAAAGATACATCCCAAGGCTCCTTTTGTACTAGAAAACATATAGAATAAACTCCTCCCTTTTTTTGTTGTTTATTTATTTTTCTCAATGTTTTAATTTAATATTAGTATTTAATTATTGTAAATTCTAATTTGCTAGGTGATTAATTTTCTTTCATTATCAATCTATGCTTTCTAATTATTGTGATCTAATTGCATTGCTTTATATTGTCTTTGTTCAATATAGCTAGCTATTGAATTATTGGTTATATCAATTATAGAGTTCGTGAGTTCTTATAATAGATGGACTGGTTCAATTAGAAGTAATTGAATCAACTAAATGGTTGGGTAATCGATTCCTCCAAATTAAAGCAACCTAATAGAGGGAATCAACATCTTAATGCGATCTTAAGATACTTGATTGCAAAAGCGATTCAAGTAGAGTATACTTAGGGTTAGGAATTAGTTAGAGATATGAACCCGATTAATTTATACTAAGAATCTCCACAATTTGATAAGCATGAATAAGAATGATAATTTGTATAGCTTTTTTAGGGTGATTAATAATTGAGTACTAAGTTCATGTGTTTGTAGTTAATTTTAATTATCTTGAATTGTGTTATTTTGTTAATTGAATGTGCTTGCTATGTTATTTTATTATTTGTTCTTTATTTTATTTTAATAGTTGTC
This sequence comes from Lumnitzera littorea, assembly GCA_024138015.1. Classification (NCBI taxonomy): domain Eukaryota; kingdom Viridiplantae; phylum Streptophyta; class Magnoliopsida; order Myrtales; family Combretaceae; genus Lumnitzera; species Lumnitzera littorea. The sequence goes on along the minus strand of JAMXBB010000007.1, from coordinate 50,504,776 downwards.
TTAATTAATTAAATTGTTTATTTGGTTAGATATTAAAAAATGGGTAAGTACTACTACTCATAATTATATATAGTCCTTAAGGGATCGATATTTGGACTCACATTCACTATATTACAAAATTGATAGGTATACTTGTCTCCCATCAATCTTCACAATCCTCTTTCTCCATTTCAATTGTCTTTTTTTCTAACATAAAATATATCTGAGCATGTTGACTCCATGCTCTTACAAATTGATGGTTGCCTTTGAGGTTAGTTCTGAAAGGTTAGAGGTCTAGGCTACCTCTCCTTTGTTTAAACATTTCTTTGAATAAAAGCATGTTGAGGTGATGGGAATCAAGGTCCCATAACACAATCCCATACTTGTAGTCTTACCACCTTAGTCTGCTAAGCTCTCTAACACCAACTCATTATGGAAGAAGTAGAAATCCTCCATGCTAACCTATTAGAGTACTCAAGGTCTTACGAGTAGATGATAATCTCTCAAGTAGAAGAGCTCTATGCAGCTGCTAAGGTTACTCGAAACTAAAATTGTAGGTGTCTAACTTGTTTAGGTACTCAGTGGGAACATGGCTAATAGCATAGCTAATCGAGCTAGTAGCTCTACTAATCCAACGTTGAGTTCTTTAATAAGATGCAGTTTAGACTGGTCTATCTCAACAATGAATACCGTAGTCTCAATCACCAATCAAGTCTGCCATCTACTAACCTATCACCAAGGGCTTACCCTATGATGAATGGGTTTAAGTTTGCTGAAAGCTTGAAAAGGAAGTGATGGAGAATGCGCGAAGGGATAAATACGAATGAAAAGTAAGCAAAAACCTATAAATAGCTCCAATGGATATGATCCATCAATGGAACTTCCAAAGACTCACGGCACAACTCGATATGATGCACGAGATGGTCTGGTGAGGTTCCTCACCACTTAGCCTTGCTTAAGGGTTAAGATAAGAGTGAAATGAGAGTAAATAATAGTGTTTACGTAAGGAAGAATATTCAGTTGTATATTGATGATAATTTGATATTTTTTTTAGCTACAAATACAAGAGATATTTATTCCTGAAGTTTAGGGCAACTTGCTAAAAAGGGAAAGGACAAAAAATGTTATTGTCCTAGAGAAGTAATGTACAATAATACAAAGGTAAAAATGAATATTCAAGAAAAATAAGCATTAGTGTAACAGATTCTGTATGGGCTCCTATACACGTGGTGAAGATGTATTGGTAATGCCATTAAAGGATACAAACAAAAGAGTACAGTCAAATGGTTAGTTCAAGCAAAGGTGGCTGGGTTAATCCGGAGTCCTTCTCTCTCGGTCTCTCGGCAAGAGTGATGTTAAATAAGTGGTTGGCTTAGGCTTGAGTGAGCAAGCGTACATGGTTTTGCAGATATCTCAACATTCTGACATTCAGCATACAATCTTCGAAAGATGGGAAGTCATTCAGCTTAGCATGCAGAGTTGCTAGGCAAAGAGATACTCAACCTTAGCAAAAGTCAATTGGAGTAGGAGGATCCACTTTACCAGTCCCTCTAATCCTTGGGCTTGATCAATGGTCTAGTAGCCTAATTCCTATCATTCCCTCTAGGTTGATTTGGATTTAGGATCAAATCTATATGGTCGTCTGTCAGCTTTTCGTCAAGGTGATAGGGACCGAGGTTAGCAATGTTGAAGGTATTAAATACTCCATAATATTTAGGCAATTCCAACCTGTAAGCATTATCATTGATCTTTTAGAGGATTCTAAAAGGTCCTTCAGCTCTTATAGATAGTTTATTCTTTCTCTTTCCAACAAACCGTTCCTTGCTAAGGTGTAACCATACCAAGTCTTCTTATTGGAATTGTTTAGCTATCCTACCCTTGGCCTTCTTGTACATTCTTCTGGTAGCTTAGTCGATGTGTTGAGTGACTTTGTCAGAGATGTGCTTAAGGGATTATGCTCTAGCTCTTGCTTTTGGATCTTTTTGCTCAAATTTCGACATAAGAGGGTGATCGAGGGGCAACTTAGGATTAAAACCATCGACAACTTTAAAGGGGGTCTATTTGATGGTGTCATATACTGTCCAGTTGTAAGCAAATTCAACCACTAGTAAGCAAATGTCCTAATCAGCTAAGTTCTTGCCCATTGTAGCTTAGACTAATGATCCTAAAATATGATTAACCACCTCTATTTAGCCATCAGTTTGGGGGTGGCAGGAGATACTGAATGGTAGTTGGGCCCTTATTTAATGCTACAAGGTCCTCTAAAAATGGCTTAAGAACTTTAAACCTCTATTGGAGACTATACTTCTTGACACACCTAGTAACTATACAATTACTTGCAAGAAAAGAGAAGTAATAGCCAAAGCATCGTTAGTTTTGGTGCAAGGCATAAAGTGCGCCATCTTTCTAAACCAATCCACAACAACCATTATAGAATCTTTGCCTTGGGCAATCCGTGGTAATTCAAGGATAAAGTCCATGCTCAACTTAGTCCATAGTTTCGTTAAAACAAGTAAAGGCATTACTCTCCCTTGCTCAGCTCAGCATTTAGCCTTTTGCATACGATACAACTTTCAACAGTTCAGTGCACATCTCTCCTCATTCTCGGCCAAAAGAATCAACCACTCAGTAATTCATATGTCCTTTTCTCCCCAAAATGTCTTGATAGTCATCTACTGTGGGCTTCCTTGATTAGCAGCTCTCGTACTGAACAAGTCGCCACACATAATTTTCCCCCTCGAGATGAGTAGCGATCTTCCACATGGTACTCATCCACTATTCTTCCATTGACACATCACGCAAACATGGGTCTGAATTGTGGATCCTTAGAGTATTACTCATTGATGCTTGTAAACCCAAATAATCTGGTCTGCAATTCACTTAGGAGTGCATGTCTTCTTAAAAAAGCTTCTATAACTACATTGCTTTTTACTTATATTTTATTACAAAATTGATTCCTTTAAGGAACTCAACCCATCTCGCTTGCCACCTTAATAACTTGGTCTGACTTCGAAAGTACCTCAAGGATTCATGGTCAGTATAGATGACAAATTCTTTATGTAACAGGTAATGCTACCATACTTATAGTGCTTAGATTAATATCAAGAGTTCTTTGTCATACATAGAGTAATTTAGTTAAGGTCCTCTAAGCTTCTCACTATGATAGTCAATTAGTTGGCCTTCCTGCATTAGGATAATGCTTATTTTAATGCTTGATGCGTTACATTCTAGCTTAAATATTTTCTCGAAGTCAGGCAAAACAAGTACAAGGGCGAAGGTTAACCTTTTCTTTATCTTAGCAAAACTTTTCTCCTCCCTTTCTCTCTATTGGAAGTCGGTGTTCTTCTTTGTTAGCTCAGTAAGTGGTGCAACGAGGGTGTTGACATTTTTTATGAATCTTATATAGAATGAAGCTAGCCTATAGAAACTTCTTACGTTGGCACAAGTAGTAGGAGTTGGCTACTCAACGATTGCTCTGATCTTCTCATTGTCTACTCATAGGTCTCCTCTACTTACTATGTAGCCTAAGAATACCACTTCTTCTTAGCAAAAGCAACACTTCTTAAGATTGCCGAATAATCTCTTGGTATGGAGGACGTTCAATATGACATGGAGATGTTCACAATGACTTAACATGTTGGCATTGTAGACCAGGATGTCGTCAAAGTACACCATGACACATTACCCTATCAATTATCTCAGCATATGGTTCATCAGTCTTATAAAAGTGCTTGGGGCATTCGACAAGTTGAAGTACATGACCATCCATTCATAAAGTCTATGTTAAGTTTTTAATATTGTTTTCCACTCATCTCTTAGCCTTATGTGGATTTGATGGTAATTAAACTTGAGATTGATCTTGTTAAAGATCTTGGCTCCACTCAATTCATCTAGCCTATCTTCCAGTCTCAGAATAGGATACCTATATTTGATTGTAATCTTGTTAACAAGTTGGATGTCTACATACATTCACTAAGTTCCATCCTTTTTTGGCACTAAAAGAGCCAGCATAGCACAAGGGCCGAGACTTTCCCTAACATACCCTCTCTCCAGTAACTCATTGGCTTGACATTAGAGTTCAGAAGCTTGTTCAAGACTCACTCGATAGGTATGCTTATTCGATAGGGCAACACCAGGTATTAAGCCAATGCAATATTTAATGCTTCGGAGTGGAGGCAATCCTTTGAGTAACTGTTCTAGAAATAGGTCAGCATATTCATCCAGCAACTCTTTTATTTTCTAAGGTAGTTCATCCTACTCCTTCATCTCTAATAGGTACCTAACCAACATGAGGTCGACTTGTCAGTGTTGATGGCCTCTCAAAGCTTAACTCTACTCATCATCAGAGTCTTTTTCGATTCGCAAGCAAGTTTTTTCTACAATTTATTAACTTTTCTCGGCAGCATTAGGTTCAGTGCAATCTTTCAGCCATCCTTCTCGAATACATGCATGATCTTGTATCCGCCATAGATAACTCTTCTATCAAACAACCATGGTCAGCTAAGCAACATGTATGAGGCGCACATCGTAGAGAATCTCGTAAAAGTAGTTTCTAATTGTGATCGATAGTAGTTTTTGTTAGGTGACATGTAGTGCTTCCTTATCACTCAGCCAATGTAACTTATACGGCTTCAAGAATGCAATGGTTGGTAACTTTAACTGTATAATCATTTCGGCTGATGCTACAATGGTGCGGCTTCTGCTATCCACAATTAATGCTTGTACCTGGTCATTCACCTTACGGGTAATATGAAACAAATTTTCCTTTTGCTCCTCCTCTTATGAGGGTTCTAAGTTCATGGCGCATTGGATAACCAAGACCAATTGATCTAAGTCCTCAATAAACACATCCTCTTCAATCAATTCTTTCTCAATAGTTTCTTCTTTGGCTTTGTTCTCCTCCTCAAGTTCCTCATTAGTGCTTTCCACTTCCAACTTCAGGATGCCTCCCTTGATGACCATAATTCTTTGGTTCAGGTACTAAGTAGCCATATATTCGAACCCTTAGCACTTGAAACACTTGATTTGGCTCGTTTTCTTACTAAATCCATGCCCTTTCTTGTAAGTTCGGGTTGGCACATCACCGTTACGTCAGCCTTTCTACTTAGCTCGGGCATCTACCATTTTGGTTGGCTTGGTACTTAATTAAGTTTGGTAACTTGTCTGTTTAGGTCGGTTGGTTAGCATTTTGGTTAGCACTCATGGCTTCATCCATTGCTGTGAATTGTTGGAGTTCTATAATGTCCCGAATATTACCTCTTAATCCCGTGATGAACTTAGACATTGTTCATGTTGGAGGTTTTTCCACTTCACATCGGACCATGAGCATTTGGAATTGTTGGACATACTCATCAACTATTCAACCTCTTTGTCTCATCTCCTAAAGCCGAGTAAAAGTGTTTTACAGATAAGTATCCATCATGAATCTATTTCTCAGTATTCTTTTCATTTTAAGTCAGGTATTAATCTCTTGGTAGCCTTCCCACCTCCTCATGGCTTGGAAATTCTTCCACCACATGGCGACATATCCAAAGAACTCAACAGTAGCAATTATCACTTTCTTGTAATCCTCGTATTGATAATAATAAAAAAACATGCTCTACTTTCTCTTCCTATTCTAGATATTCATCAACATCCCCAAATTCATTGAAGCTTGGAATCTAAAGCTTCACATGGTTAGATGCTCTAGGGACTCGAACTCGCTCTTCTTCAAAATACTCTTCTTCATCCTTATCCTCATCCTCATCCTCTTCATCTAGTTCTCTTAGGTCTTTCCTTCGTCTTACTCATCCCCTTACTCCTCCACCTCAAACTAGTCGAGCTAAGTTGTGGCCTCTAGCAGGTTGAGTAGCTTGTGGGTTATTTTGTGTAGCCTTAGTCAGTCGGCAAGCCAGCACATGAACAGCTCGAGTCAAATTTACCAAGAGGTTAGCCACCTCATCAAGTCTCTAGTCAATGCTCCTAGGGGTTCCCTAAGATTGTCATCCATGGTAGACAACTGCACTATTATCATCTCTAGCTCTAATGTTTACAGTTAGGTCAATCATTTTCTCCACAAATTCAAAGCTCAAACTCTTCAAGTAGGTGATATAGTAGATACTTCCAAAAATAGAAAAAGTAACAACTAATAAGCATAGCAATCAAATGAACAGAGTAACTTGTATTGTTTCATACATGTAAAACAAAGTATAAACAAAACTTTAAATACAAACCACAACTCAAACAAAACCTCTACCCTAATACAAAGATGTTGCCAATCGTAACCAAAAACAAACAAAGCTGGTTGCTAAATGGGTCTAAGCTTACTGAAAGCTTGAAAAGGAAGTGATGAGGAATGTACGAAAGGACAAATATGAATGAAAAGTAAGCAAAAACCCACGAATAGCTCTAAAGGATATGATGCACTAATGGAACTTCAAAGGACTCATGACATAACTAGATATGATGCATGAGATGGTCCGGTGAGGTTACCGGCCACCTAGCTTTGCTAAAAGTTAGGACAAGAGTGAAATGAGAGTAAACAATAATGTTTATGTAAGGAAGAATATTCAGTTGTATATTGATGATAATTTGTTGTTTTTTTTAGTTACAAATATAAGGGGTATTTATACTCGAAGTTTAGGGCAACTTGCCAAAAGGGGGAAAGAAAAAAAAGGGTATTGCCCTAGAGAAGTAATATACAAGAATATGAGGGTAAAAATAAATATTCAAGAAAAATAAACATTAGTGTAACGAATTCTATATGAGCTCTTGTACATGTGCCGAAGATGTATTGGCGATGCTGTTAAAGGATGTAGACAAAAGAGTACAGTCAAATGGTTGGTTTGAGAAGGGGTGGTTATGTCAGTTTGGAGTTTCTTTCTCTCGGCAAGAGAGATGCTGAATAAGTGGTTGGATTAGGCTTGAGTGAGTAAGCATGCATGCTTAGTCAGAAATCTCAACATTTTGACATTTGGCACACAATCTCCGAGGGATGGGAAGTCATTCAGCTTAACATGCAGAGTTGCTCGGAAAAGAGATACTTAGCCTCGGCAGGAGTTAGCTAGAGTAGGAGGATCCATCTTGCCAATCCATCTAGTCCTTGAGCTCGGTTGTAGGTCAATGGTCCAGTAGCCTAATTCCTATCATATGGGACCATACATTAAGCTGTTGACATGTTTCCTTTTTTTTTTTCTTGACATTGTACGGTAGTCAAAAGCGTAACCAACCTTACATTACCCTTTTTAGCCCTATAACATGTACATTCCTTTTCAACATTTTATCCTTCTTGGTAATTGTGTTACCTTTTAATGTTACCCTAATTAGCAACTATATAAGGTACATTTGTACTCTGCTAAATTTGTATTGTTGTCTTCTTCCTCATGCTTATGAAAGTTAGAACCTAGCTATCAAGTAGAAAGCTACTCTTATCTATTCCTTTCAAGCTAAGGGATAGTGGCAAGTAACCTTAGAACTAGACTTATACCTCATATCTAGTCAATCCTAAGTTCATGTGGAACATTATGACGTGTCATATTCGATTGTTGATCCATGAAACTAAGCCTAACCTTCAAGTACCATCTAGTTTTTCTAGCCATCTTGAGGTTAGGACCTACCACCTAGTTCGTATGTTAGGCTAGCATGCATTCAGTTACATTTAAGCCCCTTATTAGTGAGGGGCAATATTATATTTGTGCATATCTGAAAAGAAGAATTTTGCTTAGGGGAAGGTCATCTATTCACCATTGGAAATGAAAGTAGTTGGTAGTTAGATCGGTTGAGAGTTGGAGTTCCCTACTAATTGGACTAAGCCTCTCAAGACTAGAATCATTAAGGTCCTTTTAGAGAATCACACGACAAATGGTTTGTTTGGGATGTTGAGGTAATTACAGATTAGTATCATGAAAGAGTTGACATTTTTTCAAGCTAAGAGAAAGGTGCTAAGGAGAAAAAAAGTGGTGTATAAGGAGAGGTTAGCATAGGTATAGAGGTGATTCCTAACAAATAGGAAGATAATGTTGATACCTTTGTGATAGTTAGCAAGTAAGAAGGTGGTGCTAACACCTTTGCAATAGCTAGCAAGTAGTAAGGTATGCAATTGGATATTAGCATGCCAAAGGTGGGCTTCTCATGGGAGGACATCGTCTACAACCACTTCGAGGGATGAATGCTCTTCCCTACCTATGCTTTGATGTGACTCCCTACATGATTACATTTCCTTCTCATTTCTAACCTAATTTTTTTTTTTCCTTTTATAGGAAATGCTACTTAGAAACCTAAGCTCGAAAGATCTTTTGGCTAGCTTGAAGACAGGCTAAGCTAGTAAAAGGAATGCCAGTAGTAAGAGGTTTACTCCCACCATGCCAAAACCTATAACTAAAGAAGTGCAAACTCAAGCTGAAAATGGTACAACCAAGCTAAAAAGAAGTTGGGTCGCTAAGGTGGAGCCACTAAGGAAGTGACTTAATGTCAAAGTTCCCACAAAAAAAACTAATTCTAAGGGGAAAGGGGCAAATGAATTGACCAAAAAGGTTGATAGAGATTAGGTTAGTACTCATGTTGGTGTTGGGTTGTCCACCCCCATTAAGGGGCTTAAAATCCCCAATTATTCCTTAGCCTCTAATTGCTAGAAAGCCTACTTCTAACTAGCGTGTTTATGAGTTCTTTCTGACTTGATGCGATAGAAGTAATGATATTGCTTTAGGGGATGACTAAGTTACAATATAGTTGTTAAAAGGTATTAGGCTTCCTTTAGATGTTGAGGATTTTCAAGTGAACATCAAGAGGCCATCCAATTTAAAAGAGTTAGCTATTACTAAACTCTATTAAGTTCAGTGTTTGTTTCAACCTTCTGTAGTCAGTTCAATTTATCTCTAATAACTCATTTTTTGATTTATTCATCACATCAAGTCTTGATGATTATTCATACTCTCATCAAAGAATAAGATAAGAGATTTCAATTTTTCCTCTTTGTTTGCTTTGAAACTCACCCTTACCTAATTGCATTCGAGGTGTATGAGGAAGAGATTTTAGTTCACCTTCTTTCTCAAATTATGTAAGACAATTTCATTAATTACCTTAAATTAGGTTTCTCAGCGACCTTCCTTTTTGCAATTACCTCTATTAGTTAGACTTCCTTTGTGGTTTTCAAGATGGTAGATTTCACTATTAGCTTTGCAAATGGCTTCATAGGGGCTCACTTTTTTGGAGCTCTATTAACCTTTTCCTTCTTCTTAGAGCTTCCTGCTTTCAGTCGAGCAAACAGATCTTTAGAATCATAGTCTTTGAGTGACATGTTTGCAAAAAGGTAAGAAATTAGGTTGGGAAGATGCCAAAATGCAAATAAAATAACTTATAAACATCGTGCCAAGCATGGGTAAGGAAAACCACTAAACTCTTGAAGTAGATACAAAGGTCCCTCCTCTTATGGGCCTACTCAACATGATAAGACCACAAATGACTTATACCTTGTTCAACAACAATACCTTCATTAAAGCCTTCAATGTCCCTACTTTCAATAGCATTGGCACCCTTAGATACTCTTGCCTTATTCTTAGAGAAAACCGGGGCACCATAAGAATAATTGGAAATGATGGCATCTACATCCCAAAGGAACTAATTGTAGTTGTAGGCTTCCATAATACTATCATTGGCCTTCTTATCATTGGGAAGCAACCCTTTATGTAAAATAACCTAATCAGTTGGCTCCAAATTGTAGGGAAGTCTAATTTGGTTTCCGTCCTGACTACTACCCATTTCTTCTTCCAATCATGTATGAAAGATTCGAACCCATTAGAAATTTCCTATGGGGTTAGGTACATATGTTGAACCAATCATCACTCTTCTTTCATGTAAAGAAGTAGTGAAATAAGGTCACGGTTGCCATAACTTCTAGGTCTTCGCAAATGCACTCAAAGGCTACTATAAATCTATATGAGTTCGAGGTGAGTATGGGCAAATGCAATGATATGTGAAGTAAGATTTTTGAAAAAGAGAGAAGGGAAACCTTAAAGTCTCTAGGCATCAAAGTCTTGCTCAATAACTACACTAGCTATACCATTAGGACTCATATCATACTCAATGCCGAAGTATAATGGAACTGCTTGAGAGTTGCCTTCATTATCTGGTGGATACTCATTGAAATGGAGTTTTCTAATTTTCCACAACTTAAGAACATGGATTCTCACTAAACCCGTAAGCCCCAATAAGTCCTAAGGGCACTTATTATTTGAGCCTACTATACTGGTGGGTTTTTCATGAGGAGAGTAGCTTAACTAGTACATGGTAATCAATTCTTGGTTCTACTACTGTACACAAGTTGGGTTGTTATATTTGGTAGTTAACATAATTACCTTAATGGTGTGATTAAAAGGAGAAGAGAATTGATTGAAAATGGAGTAGAGTGAAAATAGATAATTTTAAGGAAATGAAGGATAAAAGAAATTTGAGGATACAAAATGACATGAAATAATGAAAGAGTAGGATGTGATGAAGTGAGTAGAGATAAGAATATGAATTCAAAAAGACAAAGACAACAGAAAAGTGATGACTTTTGGTATCCATGTAAAGAGCAGCTATCAATTATTGTAAGTCGTTTGATTGTACACATTTATTGTAGATCTGACAACTTGTGTGGAATTATAGTACTAAGGGCACATGTTGTCTCTAACATGACCATGTGCATCTCAATAATGGGACGTGAAACATCACTTAAACAATCATAAAGCTTCCCTAACAAGCCAAATAAAGAGGTAGGTCAACCTCTATAGAATACGTCATAGCTTTAAAGATAAGGTTAGAATAATGAGGTCAAGTTTAAGAGACAACGAATGTTCTAAGATGGACTTTTGTAGTAAAATAAAAGCATAACTTCAAGTGAGTCTTCCTTGAAAACTCCAATTGACCTAGAATAAGGGACATTTGATCTATTCACTCACCTCTAGCTCTTTCTTCTTTATATTTCTAAGCTTCTTTAGGTTGCTCTTAAAGAATTAGCTAGCTCAACAAACCTAACAAGCTAAATGTGCCTAAACTACATGGAATAACCCGGTTACAATAGGTTAGATTACCCTTAATCAGCACGAAGAAACTACCTACAACTCATTAAGACTCAATCAACCCCAAGGGATTCAATTCAAACAAAAAGCATGAGAAGTTAGGGTTCTTATAGAAATAATTGCCCATTGGTTGCCATTTCTCATGCTCTGTTCCTCAATATCGTTTTTTTGTCTTAAATTCAAATCTAGCACACATGTGTATTTAGAGGCATCAATTATCAAACAAGGGGGAATATATGGCTATAAGTAGAGCTTAGAGGCCAATATTAAGCTTCTTGTGGACATTGGAAAAAACTCCTTTACTTTCCTTTTCTTTCACTAAATCTATTATGTGACTTAAGCATTAGAGTAGCAATGATGGAGTAACCTTAGCACCCCTATAGCTTAATCTCTTCTCTTTAGTAAAGTGATTATTTTCTAAGTGTAAATATTTCGTAACCCTAACTTTTACCATCAACATTACTTGTACAAAATTACTCTAATTAAAATAGGTTGTAATAGTAATGAAAAATTGCATGAAATTTAGGAAATAGAAATTTTTAAGAATAGCCTATGAATGTAACGATTGAATGAAACCTAATTAATCATGAATAAGGATTTCTAAACTCTAATTACCAAGAGATTAACATGTAGTAGCCTAGGGTTTTTTAATGAATTCCTTATTCTTATTAATCAGAGAAATTCAATTGCTAATTTAATAGGAATCGCTTCTCTATTAAATTCTAATTCTAATTATATTATACTTGAATCACTTCCTGAACAAAACTCCTCAAAACAACATTAAGAACAAGAATTCTACATCAACAAATAAGAAACAACTTTTACTTTTGAAAGAAGTCTAAAACTTATCTCTAAGCTTATAGTAATCTTTTCAATCATGATAGATCTATTTATGCATTGGTTATGTAACTTCGATATATAAAATCAAATAATTAAGTTGAGATTCTAAAAACAACAACTTAATCCAAACAATACATATAATTGAATTAACAAGAATAAGAGAACTTCATTAAAATAATAACAATTAACATATGCTACATGTTACCTTAATGGTTATAGGCCTTTATATTGCTGCTTTTATGCTACACATAATATAAAGTTACAAGCTTCCCTAATGAAATGGACTAAAACCATAGGAAAAGACTTTTATTTTCCCCCTTGTATCTCATCTCCCTAATGTACATGTATCTATTATCTATTTATGTTTGGATAAAATAACCTTTAAATGGCAAGTGTTTTAAAATCATGGCAAGTCTATGGATAACTACACGACCTTAGCATTTGGGCATAAACTTCTTGCAATAATTTTTCGAGAAATTATCTTGAAATTAATTATGAGAGGATCACATTTGAACAAAATGGGCATGGTGGTAGACCGTGGTCTTATACTTGACAACGAATTCTTCAAACCTTGATTTAAAATTAGGTTATTAGCTTCAGGACCAAGAAACATGGCTGTAAAGATAAACCATGGTATCTTTGGATGATGGATTCGACATTCCTTTATTTATTCACATGCACTTACGTAACATGAAAGAAACATAACTATAGGCATTGAATTGAAATGACTTAGGCATGTACTAGATAAAAAGGATAGGGAGAGATGATGGGTGAGGTTATCTCTCGCCAAGAGCATGTTTTTGAGCCTTCAACCTAGCTTTTAAGTGTTTTCTTTCATGGTGGATCCTCCATCTCTTAGAGCTCACATCTTATAACTCCCTAACATTTGCTTGACTCTTCATATTCCTTGTGATCTCTTTCTTTTTCACATAACTCCTTTTCTCAAACTCTACCTCTAAATCCAATACTATGTCTACTTCCCTTACTTGTTGAAGTTGCTCCTTGGCCTAGAGCATTACCTTTCTCTCTCCATTTTCAAGAATAATGTTACATCCCGGCTTAGCATGGGATGCATCATAACACAAGAATACTTATTAAAAACTTAATTTCACATGCTCACTCATCAAAAGATAACTTTATTTATGTAATAAAGAGGATGCTAAAACAAAGTTCAGTTGGATATTTGGTTATAACTTATATGTAAACCATGAACTATTCTACCCACCCACCTACCCCGTGCCCGCCACCCCTACCCGTGCCACCCCCCCCCCCCCCCCCCCCCCCCAACCTTCAAAATAATAGGACTTTTGACTTCGTATAAGTTCCATCGAACGATCCTAACTCCAACTAAAACTCTTAAAATACATCTTCATAGTGTTAAGCCCTTTAAGATCTAACTAACCTAGGGATAAAATATTTTACCGCTTTAGCTACTGAAGCTGAGTGAGAGTGGATAACAAATAATATGATATAGACAATATCACAACTCAAACATTATAATCATAACCAATAGGTTCACCTTCACACATATATTAGCCAAAACAAGCATTTATTGCTAGTAATATAGCATGTTATGCTCATGCACGTAGCATGCATAAATACTGATATCCTATACCCTTCCAATTTACTCATTTGGTTAGTCAACATACCTAGGTATCTAGATACAATGTCTAGGAACCTAAAAGTAAGAGGGAGTTACTTAGGAGTAGGACCTTCAACTCTATTTTACCAAATTAGACTACAATGTGTAGTCTACCAAATCAAACTACAAAGAGTAGTCATATTACTTAGGCAATGTGAATCTACATGCTTCCAAAACTATGTTCATAAAGCATTGTTTTTCCTTGATCACTTGGAAGCTTGATTTTCAAAATTCTAACATGTAGGTCTCTTTTATGTCATACCATGCCATGCTATATAATCATAACTTAAGTATATCATTTAACACAACTAGTCTTTAGGTTTTATTTAACCTAGTTATCTAGGTTTAGTTTCTAGTTTCTTTCAAATGGAAATCTAATACCTTACTTAGGATTCACTTAAGTGAACACTTGAAAAATTAGGGTTAACAATTACTTAACTCTCTAAGTTATTATAATTATTCATAAACTCCACATCAACATTCAACATAGCAGCATAACAATTTAACCGATATATAGTTACCATAATTCAAAATCATCACATCAACATCTACTATAGCAACATATCAATTCACCTAAGATATAGCTATATTCAATCAACACAGCATCAAATAGCATACAGTGTAATAAGTAGCAATATATTTACACTAAGCATGAGTTAGATTCACTTACTTAGCCTTCTAGCCAAATATCCTTAAAAGTTTTTGATAGGTTCATAGCTTTGGCTTGCTAATCTTAGATAAGATAAAGTAAAACTAAGGATAAATAAGATGTTAAAATATTTCTTTAGGTGATTATCATATTTTTTCTCTATAGCTAATGTAAAACTTTATTAAATATATATATTATTTTGTTACATATATACATGTTGAATATGTACTATCTTTCTATGTTACTTATTGTATAACCTTTGTTGTATATATATAGTTGTAACATAATGTTATTAGTGAAATTATTTGATGGAAGCAATATAATTATCAATATTATAAGTTAAAAACTTTTTTTGTAAAAAGGATTTTATGAAATTACACAAATAAAATGCTCTATTTAGGAAAATAATGGGATTACGAATATATCTCTTATAAGACTACTATATATCAATTTATAAGACAATTATAAGAAAACACCTATAATTATAGAAACGAGGTTTCTTGAAAATACTAGACACCAAAAAAATTAAATTATTGAATTCACCCTTTTTCTTTTTTTCTTCTTCTTCTTCTTTTTTTTCTTCATCCTTTCTTTGTCTGCACCACTCACTCTTCCTCTCTTTTCCTCTCTCTTTCTCTTCTCTCCCTCTCTTTCTCTCTTTCTCTCCCTTGCCTCTCACTTTGATTCTCTTTTCATAATGGCTTATTAAGCCATATATATATAGGTGGAAATTCATCACCTTAATTCTAAGAGGTTTAGTTCCTTTTTTTTTTTAATTGGTTGAATTTTACATGACCTTTTGAGTATAATTTTATTATGATTTATTATTTATGAAGTTACATAATATACTTTAAAAAAAGTAGAATATTATATTATAAACCTAATCTAAAATTTCTATTTTTTGAATAATTAAAATTTAATATGATAAACATTACGTTATAATCTATATTTGTTGTATTTTAACTTATTTTTAAAATCCAACTTTACAAGAGTATTCCTTATAACTTTTAGGGCACTCATATTACTATCTAATCTTATTTAGAACTAATTTTTTATTAGTTTTACATTTCAAAATAGGGCCCTAATTATATTTTTCTTTAATATATGATATATATAGATAGGTTCCATTAATTACTTAGGACTTATTTATATACATCTTATATATAATTCTACTCGCTAATATTAATTATTAAGATCACGTAGTTGATGCCAAAAGATCTATCATAAACTATATCCAAAATTACAAAAATCTATATTATGGCGATTAAACCTGATAAACTTAATAGTTTTAAGAAAATTATATATAAATGAGTTTA
The DNA here is from genome assembly GCA_024138015.1 of Lumnitzera littorea. Classification (NCBI taxonomy): domain Eukaryota; kingdom Viridiplantae; phylum Streptophyta; class Magnoliopsida; order Myrtales; family Combretaceae; genus Lumnitzera; species Lumnitzera littorea. The sequence goes on along the minus strand of JAMXBB010000007.1, from coordinate 50,489,314 downwards.
ATTTGAGATATTACAAATATACAGTTACTTCTTTTAATCCTTTGTTACCTAGTCATGAAGGTTCAACTTAATTATAATAACACTGTTATAAATCATAATTTCTAAAGTATGTCTCAAGTACTAAACTTTTTTCAATTAATTCCTTATTAATTTATATATATGTATTTTATTATGGTAAATGCATATATATTATTGTAACATATTATCTCGTGTCACTAACAATATTATTATATTCTTTATTCTATTGCCAAAATCTATATTCTCATTGTCACTAATAAAGTTAGTATAGACTATTTTATACTTATTTACCTAACTTATAAGTACATATTTTTTTATAAAAAATATAAACTACTTAAAAACTAGTAGGATAAGGTTATGGAGTATTACAAATAATCACATATCTCTCATATCTAAAATAGCTCTAGAGGTGGCCAAGATTGATCTCTTGAAAAATAGAGGTTGTTTTTCATCTTTCATGTCCATTATGATGAAGTCAATGAGAAGACACATGATACAATACTCATTGGTATAAAGTGAAGCTCTCCCAAAGGTGATGTCCAGCCTTTATTGATGGTTCTTATGTTATATGGGATTTCCATCGTAAAACTCTCTAATCCTAAATCATGCATCACTTTACCTAGCATAAAATTGCCTCATGCACCTGTATCTAAAAGAAATCTTGGGAAAAACTTGTCCATAAGAACTCTTAAGAAAAACTTACCTACAATGATGCATAGCATAGTAAATTTCCTTAAATCATTCAATTTGTATATGAATTGAAAGCTATTGACACCTCTCTCTTCAAGCAACATATCTACGATTTTGAACTCATTGATCTTGGATTTCTTTTCTAGATTAGCTTTAACCACTTTTCTAATTCTAACTTCTTAAGATTTTCTTTCTCGTATTCTTGAGACCCCCTTTTTGTAGGTTCATCACTTTTCATTTCTTTACGTTCATTAAGGTACTCTTCAACCTCTTCTTCACTCAGATCCTCCACTTCATTATATTCCTTACTCTCCCTCTCAAACTCCTCAATCTCACTAAGATCTTCTTCTTTACTACTTCTCTCTCTCTATTCATCTCCTTATTGTACACCCCATCATCACTTGGGGCCTCTTCATCAACTTCTTCTTGTTCTTCAAAATCCTCTTCCATCTCATTATTTATATCCCCCTTTGATTTTAACTATTAGTTCCTCCTTTAACGGTGCCGACATTTCCTCATCCATGGTTTTAGTCAATTCCCTAACAAGATCCTTAGGCCTTTTATATTATCCTCTAAATATTTTCTTCCCGCTATAACACAACTCTATCTCCCCTACATTAGCTTCCTTGACATTGCCTTAAGAAGTGCCAACTTAGTCTTTAGGACTTTGCTTGTTGTTGCTAGGTAGTTACCCTAGAAGTCTCTTGATCATATTTTCATTATACTAAACCAACATTTTTTATAGATCTTGTAACGAGGCCTCTTATACATTCATCCTCATATCACATTTCTAAATGATGCTTCTCATTAAGTCCTCAACGATCTCTTCTTCTAGTTTTTGTGTAAGTAGAGGTAAAGGTGGTAACTGATACTAGCTAGATTGCATCCTAAGCCCTAGAAACATTTACTAAATCCTCCCCCTTAATTGCCTCCCTACAATAAGTTTGAATAATCTCTCCAGCTTGAGTTATATGTGTTAGAATAGGAGTCATAGCTCCTTTGCCCTTAATTAAAGTTCCCTATTACATTGACTTACTCTTTCTAAAACTCTTTCAAAGGACCAAAGGGGTTCCCAACTTGATAATTTGTGCTTACGAGCATTAGAACTACTAACTTGATTAGCATTTTCTAATTGGGCAAGCTAGATGGCAAGTGAAACAACTTTCTCCCTAAGTCTTACTATTTCATCATCTTCATATATAGTCACCACCTTTCTTGGTTATTCTCTCTTACAGTGTTAACCATGAAGCATGAGCTAACATTTGTTAAAACATCTCATAAGCCTCTTCAGCACTTTTGTTCATTATAGTGCCCCTAATAGTAGCATCAAACATCATTCTCAACTGGTATTACCCCAAACCATCATAGAAAGTGTTCACTATACTCTACATAAGTAGGCTAAGTGGGGGCATTTCTATAATAGCTCCCTAAATCTTCCCTAACTTTCAAACAAGGATTCCCCATCAATTTGTCCAAACATGGTAATGTCATTTCTCATTTTTATAGTCTCACCCAATAGGAAATAGCATGATAAAAACATCTGAACAAGTTAATCCCATGTAGTATTGGAGTTAGGTGGTTGGGAATTTAGCTAACTTCTTGCCTTATCTCTTAAGGAAAATGGGAATAACCTTAAGCAAATAACATCACTAGATACTCTTTTTATCTTCATAGTTGCCCATAATTGCAAAAAGTTTTAAATATGTTCAAAGGGGTCTTAAGATGGCATACTACCAAATTGATTAAGTTACACCATCTAGATTAAGGCTAGCATTAGTTTGAAATTGTTTGCTGAATAGTTGGCCAGGTGATTGGAGGTGTGACTTCATTCAAATTTGAGAAACAATATTGCCATAAGGCTTGATCGAGCATATACCACACTAATAGGTAAGTTCACTTGGTTAAGTTATAGTATAGAATAAAACAAACGTAAGTTCAAGCATCAATCTTATAGGGAACCAATGTGTGAGAACCTAATTATTAGCACATTACCTAAAACATCCAATTATCTAACTTTTCAATATAAGATAACTATGATTAAATAGGAAAGATGAATAAAGATTGGTAAAAGAAGAATAGTAAAATAAATAAGAACAAGGAAAAATAACAAAACTAATTAAAACTAAATTGATTAAAATAAACAAGCATGAATTAATTAAAGTAAGGAAGACATTATCCTTAGTCAATCATTATTATTTACTCTCTAGTTCCTTGCAAACTTTCAATCTCAATTATTCTTTGGACCTTGAAATTTCCTAATCCCATTCTTACATTCTTATGGAAATCAAATATTGAATTAGCCAGACTTGCGTCTCTAGCTAATTCCTAATCTTAAGACCCTCTTTACTTGTATTGCTACTAAATAGAGCATCACAAAATTGCATGAAGTACTTAGAGTCCGCTATTAGGTTTCCATAATCCAAAAAGATCAATACCTAATCTTTTAGCATATTGAAACTCTTTAAATTACACTTATCTGTTTACTGTAGGCTTCATAACTCTATAATAAACTTGGACATCCAATTAGTAACTACGATAAATACTAAAGGAAAACAATATATTCGACATAATTAGATTATGAAAGAATAATATCATGAATAGAAAGGATAGATGTTGCAAAAGGAACTAGATTTCAATAATGATTCATTAAGAATGTATTAAAAGAAGAACAACATAAAAGAAAAATAAATTGAAAGACCCCTAACAACAATTCTAGACTACAACTTATCTAAACAAGGCTCTTTTTGAAAACTCTAGCCTAAGGATCTATTTATAGAGATGTGCGACTAAGTTTAGAAAAAAAGACTTGACAAAATATAAGATTCATTAAATATTATATATCCAAAAATAGAAGATGCACTGCAAAAATAGAAGATGCACCTTAAGTATATAGCCGTGGTGGTTAGTCATGTACTTGCACTTCACAAAAAATCTTGAAATTTGAAGAAATTGCTTGACAAAGGGACCATCGATGGGACCATGGCCATGGTTGTTCCAAGAGACCAAATTTTGCTTCATTTCTCACTCCTTTGCCTACGATTTCAATGTATGTTCGTTGTTTATGGGTATGGTCCTTTTTGTGCTTCAAAGTTGATTCAAAACATCTTTAAATCTTTCAAAACTTGGTCAAAAATCATTAATCTTTCCATATCAATTAAAGCTGGACATTGTTCTTTGCTTTATTCATGTCCAAACTTTCTTCACTTCATTTCGCGATCAATGCTTTTGCTTCAAATTACTTTAAAAAGTGCTAAAAATCTTCAAAACTTCATAAAACTCTTTGGAGTCCCTAATAATGATATTTAAATGAATCAAGCTTAAAATAACACAAAATTCACTAGATTAATATCTAAAACAACACAAAATAATCCTAGAAAATGTATGCTAAATTAGAGTTATCAAGGCTCAATTATCACCTTTTCCATTTCCATGACCTCCATTCCCATTATCTTCATTCCTATTAACTCGATTTCAGTTTCCTTTATTAAAAGGTCCTTATTGATTATCCATATCTCTCAACTGCTCTATCCTCTTTTCTCTTATCCTATAATGAAATGTTCTATCTATTTAGGGATCAAATTCCTCTAGTGCTTCTCTAACTCCCATTTGCATACAAACCAACAAGCCATAAATCTACTCCTTTAGATTCCAACTGAATCACCAAAAATACAATCTGTAAATAGAATTATAAATGTATCCAGTAATATCTTAGCTCACTATGATATTAGTTAGGGACAAGTTTAGCACTTATTTGGTGAATTTAATAATAAAGTTTTAAACTTGATGCTTAAAGCAGCATAAGTAAAGATCAATACCTTTAACAACTAAACCACTCAAAATCAACAAAAATTAAGCTAAACTATCAATAATCACTAAAACTACAACTATTAACTATAGCTACACTAATGCCTAAGCTTAGAGTCATCGATTTATTTGATATTAGCCCAATTTCCCTCTTCTTGGCAAACTAACCGAGTTGATACATACATTAATAAAAATAATAGATTTGATAACATGGAGATTTTGATAACATTGTCCACCCCTAACCAACTAGTGTATTGAATGATCTACAGTAATAATATTTGTAAGTATTTACTAGGTCATTTTCTTGAGGAGAACGGCTCATCTAAGTAAAAAAATTTAACTTGGTACTCTAATCTAGGCTAACTAAATAGAGAGTTGAGGAAATGCAAGAACTTATAGTAATAACTAACACAAATAACAAAGGCATGGGCTTATAGCATGCTTTTGATATAGTGGTAAGGTTATGTTGTTAAGATATTGGAAATGGTCTTTAAGTGGGTTTTGATGAAATTCACTTGAGTTCAATCCTTCAAAGGCTATGTCACTTAACTATGTAGCAAAAGAAGATCTCTCGGTCTCATTTTCCTATACGAATAGCTAACTACATACTTCCTATCACGAACTAAGTATTCTAGTTCTAAAAATTAAGGGTTCAATCTCCTCTCTATCTCATAACCTATCCTAATTCATTACAATTGCAAAAAGCAATGCAAATTCAATGGAATCTCTACTCCCAATCTCCTCTCACTCTCATGGTTGCAAAAACCCATTCATCAATACTCTATAAACTTATTGATAAAAGTTGGAATTTCCATAATTAATCTCCTCTTGGTCTCATAATTACAAAAACCCATTTAACTCTTAAGGGATTTCTTTGACTAATCTTCTCTTGATCTCATAATCACAAAACCCCACTAAGAGAATCATGTAAAGCACCTCAATAAATTCACATAGAGCATTAAACACCAAAATCCCAAATAATAAACACATATACCCATATCAAAACTAAATGGTTTCAACAAATACACCATCCATATTATCACAAACTAACAAAAACTAACTTAGCCACTCATGGTTTTAACAATAGTAGCAAGAACAATTGTTAATGTAGTAGCAATTTCCATAGATACACAAGGAAATGAAATACCCAAATAAGAACAAGTGTATATTGAAGATTAAAGAGATAAACAAGCTATAATCTACTAGAAATACCAAAAAATAAGCATATAAATCTAAAGAACAAGTATTAAACATCAAGAAGTTGCAATGGAAAAATAAAAACAATAAAGAGCTTGCAAAACTAAACTAAATCCAAGAGAAATCCTAATTGCAGCTCGTGTTTTCTATAGAAAATGCAAGTATTTATAAATTTAGGCTATTGATTGATCAATAGACACATGTCGATTCTTTCCTACTCATGTGTTTTATGAAATGCAACATTTACGGATTAGGGTATAAGCTTAGAAAAACCTTAGCCTTAACCTCTTCTATTGATTAATTGGTAAGGAAAGTATCGATCAATCGGTGTGGCCTAATCCCTACTAATAGCTTCTATCCACTTCTAGTTCTCTCTTCCTAATTGATTGCTCCATCAATGCCTTGATACTTTAAGGCATACTAATCAATCATTAGCATGGTTACTGATCGATTAGTAGGCTTGATTCTAGTACCCTTCTTTTCTTAGCTCCTTGCTTCATAGATTTTGTTCAAATTGGTCCATTTTATGCATAAACTCAATTTTTATATAAATTTCCCTAATTTTCTTTAAACTTATGTGGAAATATGAGTTTTAAAGTTAGAAAAAATTATGTAATTATATATTTCGAACCATAATCAACATACTCAAGGCTTGCTAAACTAGTGCTTTTTTTTTTTTTTTTTTTTTTTTTTGCAATGATCAAATGTTTGAACCAACCTTTTTGCATCTTTTTTCATGCTTAGCCAAAAATATCCTAGTCTAGGAGGCTTGACATACAGAAAGCTTGCCCTTGTGTATTTATGATAATGCCCTGCATGTAGCTCAAACAAAACACATTTCGCCTCACTAAGTCGAAGGCACTACAAATAAGGCATGGTTAATCCCCTTATATATAACATCCCATCAATAATTGTAAAATTTGTTGCTTAATATATTATTATGCAAGCTTCCTCTCTATCCTTAGGTAATGTCCCATCTTTTAAGTAGGCTAAGTAGGGATCCATCCAACTTGATTTAGCTATATTGTTTACACTTCCAAACATTCCATAGCTTTAACATCAATACTCTTTTTAGCAAACACTCAACACATCCTTTCTCCCCCTACTTAGGCAAACTAGTAGATGCTAATCTTTTAACAACTTGTCAACAACATAAATTTTTTACCTAAGATTTTTGATGATATTCTATTAGTCAAAGTCATATCCTAACTCACGTATATCCTTTAAGTACTTTCCCATACCTTCATCCTTTGCCATACTTTCATGGCTCACTCATTGTACAACCACTTGTGAGTCTAAAATGACCTCTAATTTCTTAGCTCCAAGTGCCTTAGCTAACTTCATTCCTATCACGAACCCTTCATATTCGAACTCATTATAGTTGATACTGAAACCAAACTTTAGAGCATAGCTAGTTCTTACCCCCAAAGGACCCCTCAATATCAAGCAAAAACTACTTCCTTCGCTTGTTGAGGAGCCATCAACGTAAAGTATCTAGGTTGGTATTCTATACTGTATGAGAATAGCTTCATATCCATTGACCTTAACAACAATATCCACTAAGACCTAGGCCTTGTATGCCTCGCATGGTCGGTACTACACACTAAAGCCACTCAAATCCAAAGCATATTTGACCATCTAACCTAAAGCATTAGGTTTTTGTAATGTTGTCTCAAAGATTGATATGTCAAGACAATTACATTTTGAGCTTCAAAATAAAGTCAAAGCTTCCATATTGTAATCATCATTGTAAGAACAAACTTTTATAACTTTGCATAATGCAGCTCTAAACCTTGCTACACATAACTCACATGATAGACATGTTGATGCACTCATCCATCTACACAAACCAAGATAGAAGATAATGCAACACTACTAATTGATAAATACAAATATAAAATTTCCAAGACTTTAGGATTAGGCAAAATAGGTAAGGTTGTAAGAAACCTCTTTAGTTCGTGGAATGCCTCTTCATAGCATACTATCCATCTAAACTCAAATTAATTAACACTTGAAAGTATTTCGAACATCTATTGATGTTCTTTGGAACAAAACAATTTATGGTTGCAATTTACCTTATCAATCTCTAAACTTCCTTTACTATTGTAGGGGGACTAGATGTCCATCACAATTCAAATTTTCTGTGAGTTAGCTTCTATATACCAAAAGCAAAAAACCTCCCCTGAGATACCCCAAAGATACACTTTTGTGGATTTAACTTCATATTGTAACATCTTAAGGTTTTGAAAGTCACCTCCAAATCTCTAAGATGATCATTATAGTACTTACTCTTCATTATCATATCATCTACATATACCTCAACATTCCTATAAATATATGGCTTAAACATCTTTGTTACTAACCCTTAGTATGTTGCTCCTACATTCTTCAAACCAAATGGCATTACTTTATAACAATATATACCAAAATTTGTGATAAAAGAGGCATGGACTCGATCAACCCTATGCATTTTGGTTAGATTATACCAAAGAATGCACCATGTAGCTTAACGAAACATGGTCATGTATGGAATCCACTAATTGATCAATGTGTGGTAGAGAGAAACAATCCTTTAAGCAAGCTTTATTTAGGTTAGTAAAGTTTATACTCATATGCTACTTCCCATTTGCTTTCTCAACCAAAACATAATTGGCCACTCAGGTTGAATATGATTCTTCCTTAATGAAATCGGCCTCTAAGAGCTTTTGAATCTCCTTTTCAATTATCACCTATCTCTCAAGGGTAAAATGTCTCTTCTTCTATTGCACTTTGATTAGGGTCTATACTCAATTTATGAGTTATGACCTCTTTCTGTATTTTAGGCACATCAAATGAGGACCATGCAAAGATGTCCCAATTAGCTTGTAGGAAGCCTACTATTCTTTCCTTCAAGTCAAGAGATAAGTTAGCTCCAATTTTCATCGTTTGCTTAGGATCATCATTGAGTTGAATTAGCAATGTCTCCTCAACTGACTCACCTTTGACCACCGTCCTTTGTTTTGAGCTTTACTCCATAATGTAAACTTGATCTCTCTTTGATCCTTTTAAATAAAGCAATCTAGTAGTTGCTGATCTCCTTGACATACTCCAATTCCTATTAGCTTCAAAAAATTTTCCTTCGAATAGGCCATTGGAAAAACCAACTTAAAAAATGTTTATAAATGGTCTCCCCATGATTGATTTGCAACTAGACCAATAGTCTACAATAACAAAATCTGCTTATCTTTTAGCAATGTTCTCATCATCACTGAGTTATAAATGAAGTGTAGCAACTTCCTAAATGTAGACAAACTAGTTAAAAAACCCATATGAAATGCACTTGTAAGGTTTCACCTTATAGTTCAACTTAGGATGCATTTGATTGAATGTATGCTTAAATATTATGTCAGTATGACTACCATTGTCAATCAAAATCTTTCTTAAATAGAAATCAACCAACCTTAGGCTAATGACTAGCGTATCATCATGTAGAAACTGAATCCCTTACAAATGATCATAAAAAAAACTCATAGTATCGTCGATCTTCTACTTCTTACCTCAAGCACTATAGTTGTGATCTCTTGAGGTGTTCGCTGAGCTCAAAGTGCCAGAACTACCCCCTTTTGAGTTTTTCTAATAACTTTATCAATGATGCCATTGTGAGCGTGAATATTATTATTGTCTTTTGTTATATTGTTTTAATTTTTAACATCTCGAACAGGTCAGTCATCATTAATCCTCCTCCTTTGAGTAAATTGTTCGATGATATCATCCTAATTAGCAATAAACTATTTCAAATATCCTCTTTAAATTGCATCTTCTAAAACATTCTTTAATTGAATGCACTCATTAGTGTTATGACCTTTATATTGATGGAAGTTGCAATACTTGATTGAATTCTTCCTTGATAGATTCTGTCACATCCTTTTTGTCCAAGCTAAATAGCCTTGATTGTACACTTCCTTAAGGATATTGAACATTGGTCAATTCAAAGGAGAATGAGTTACATAAAACGAGATTAGGAGTTTCCTATCTCTTAAATTGCTGCTTTCAATTCGATTCCTCTTATCAAACTTTCTTCCATTTGTTCCTTCATTAAAGTCCTCTCACGATCTAATTTTTTATTAGGTTTTTCCTTCTCTAAGCCTCTTCTAACTTGCATATGATCCTCTTACCAAATAAACTTTTCTGCCTTTTGGTGGAACTCATCTCAAGAAGTTAGACGATACTTCATTAGAGACATAAACATGTCAAAACTTTCCTTCACCCCTCTATAGATTGCATGGAGAGCAACACTTTTTATCATAACTTTAGATTTCACCATCAACTAGTTAAAATGATGTACATAATCCCTAATAATTTTACCTAACTTCAGCTTTGTTGAGGTTAGAAGTGAATAATCCCTCACTGTGGCTTGCTAGCAAAGAATACTATCAAAATTCATTAGCAAGTTGGTCAAAAGATGATATTAACCCTAGTTTCAGCATGTGAAACCAATTGCTCACAAATTTTTTGAGAGTTGCAATTGCATTACTAAGACCATATAGCTTCATGATGTTTAAATGATCATATGGGTCTTTTTTGCCATTATACGTATCTGACTATAGTAATCAAACACTTAAGGGTAAGACTTCTTCAACAATCTTTGACAAAAGGAATTCTCCTCTTGGACTTCTTCTCTGATTCGCTAATTAAACCCTTATCAACTAGCTGCACTCCTCTAGATCCTACAACTCATTTTTGCAACAGACTTCTATGAAGAACGAGTAGTTGTACACTCTACTCACTCTTGATTTTAGCAAGCAAGAGCATGGTCATAGGCCATAACTAGTGACAGTTTTGGTGTACATTATCATCTTACTCCCTAACACAATGGGGAGTATATGTTCAGTAGGAGTATGAATAGCTTATGCATATGGATGATATGACCTTCAACTAATGCGTTGTCGTACACATGTCTAAGTTGTCACCCCTCAAGGGATGTAACAAGTCATCGTGCTTGCATCCTCTAAAGGTGACATTAAGGAAAATGTAGAATTACGTTATTTTAACCCCTTCCTCATATCAACATTTTGTAGCGGGACTTCCTCATATTGCTTCACTAATCTAGCATACGACTATTCTAACCTAGCAATGCATGCAAATTCATCTTGTTAGGTTTGTAGCTAAGGAGGAGGTTCATTTTATGAGCTGCCAATTGTTATTGTGATTGGTGCTCACCCTAAGACAATCAAGGGTACTACCCCTTACCTCCACCTGCCTACACCCCCCACTCTTAACAATATCTTCCTTATTTTTAGTCACCATGATGGGTTTCAAAACAGATAATGCTAAAACTGTTGATAGTCAAAATTGTTGTAAAGGACTTAGGCTTAAGATTGTTAATGAGGCTTGCTAAAAGAAAAAATTAGGCCAAGGAGTGCTAGGGCAACTCCTACACAGCTACTCTAATGCTTAAGTTTGTATATACTAAAGAGAATAAAATAACAAAATGAAAGTTGAGCATGCCAACAAGAATTATAGTATGCCTTCTGAGTAGTATTTATAGGTGGTGACTTGTAACTATCCTTTAACGATTAATATATTTGTCATATGAAGAAATGAGCTTCCATACCACTCTCTGATTCTTAGGAATGTGAGGATTGTAAGCGATTACTTATGTAGTAACCACCAAACTGTTCTTAGCTTCTTGTCCTAGATTAAACATCTAAGAGGTTGCATACTTATGGTCTAGCTTAATTAATTGATTGGAGACCACTGCTCTTATTTCCTAATTTTTTTAAAACAGTTTCGAGTTGCTTCCACTTGGTCCATGCTCTTTGCAAGGGTATAAGTATGGCTCATCTCATGTGAGTGTAGTCCAATTTATAGACTTAGGTCGTAAATGGGATAAAGAGCTTTGGTTATGGCTTTAAGAGGTCATATTAGGTCTTGTTGGACCTGTAGTGAAAATTCCTATCAACAAATATAATAAACATAAGTTTTGAATCTTGAACAAAATAATTTTTTCACAATAAAATATACATGAGGTGGAAGATGAATTCATCTCTTACTCACAATGGAAAATGATGGTATTCCTTTAGTATCAATGATTTCTCCCCCTTAGCCTCTTTCACACTTCATGTTATAGAAACCTCTTGAAGAGAACTATCTTTATAAACCTAATGGGCAAGAAGAGGACTAATTTATATCCATTTGTCTTTTAATTTGGTAGACACATCAAGTAACAAAATAAACAACTATGCTATTAAGTAATTATTACATTTAAACAATGACAATTACCCCATAAAGGTTACCATTTCATAATAGACAATCTTATAAATTACACAATTAAATAGCTTACCATAATTTATAAAGATCCTTTCTCATTGTCAGCTCACAATATTTAAAAATTTTCCAAGAGGTTTGCGTGTCGGAACCTAAAATTTTCTTAGGTAAAGAGAAAAAGAAAGATGGCTTTCAGGTTAACCCACAATATAAGGCTAAATTTGGCGCTTTAGAAGATTACAATTGCTTTGATGAAAAGAATCAGGGTTTAAATGGTTTGATACTGTTTTATCCTCTTCATGTCCCTCTCATAACCGGTTTCCAAACTGAGACCATGTCTAAATAATATAGTACAAAAATGGAAGTATAAGCAGGTGCTTATACTATAAAATAAGGCTCCTAATATTATGCCCAATTTTATCCTCTTTGCTCTTTTTACGTTTTATAACCAGTCCAAATGGAATTCTATTTTTCCAAAAGACAATTTTTTTTTTTTTTCAATTTTTCAGTCTCTTCTTGCGACTTCAGTCTTTTCAACCCTTATGATACTCATAATTAGTTTATCTCACAATCTTTCTACAATATACAAATAAAATTTCTGCGCTCTTTGTGCTATTATAATATCCCCTCATGCCAAAAAAAAAATCTTTACAGTTCATAGATAATAAGTTTAAATTCTTGGGACTCTGCCTAGTTTACCGCAACAATCCATATCCATTCATATAATTCCTTCTATTTGATTCGAGGGGAACGGAAAAGGCATCCAAATTTTGTAAATAATATTATTCGGAAAAGAAAAATGTTGGCACAGTTCTATGGTATAACAAAATTACATCACTTTTTGTATTAAGGGTACATGTGGACTCATATAATCTCGACTTTACCAAGAAAAAATAGATAGAATGGATTGTATATATTATTAGTTATATATCTTCTATTTAATTTTTTTTAATTAAAAAAGGAAGCACCAATTATATAGATTTGAAAAACTACATGTTAATAAAACAATAGATGATAGGCCTAAAAGTAGTCACCTTCTCCTATCACAAAACCTTGTCGTTAGGGTTTTATAACTTCTCTTTTTGCTTGTATATCCAGTCTTCTTTATCCATTTGGTGGTACTTGATTTTTCATTTTCTAATACAATTGTAGGGAATTCTGTCTGAGAAGGCCGAATATTGTCTCGTTCAACAAATAGTAATAACAATCTAAGTAGGCGGCAGGCCTTGTCAAAGAAAAATGTCCGGCGAAAATGGCAAGATTGTCAACGACATTGTGATCTAAAAGGACAAAACTGCCGACAGAGAAAATCATAACGTAGTCGAAGAATGATCGAGTATATCCACAAAGAGGAAGACAACGTTGCATTGCGTGTGTAAGATGCAAGGTGCCTTTTCATCTTTGCCTTTAAATTATTGCTCGCTGGAGTCCACAGGATATGAATTGTCTCCACTTGATATTGACGAGGGGGCGGTGGGGGGGGGTGGGGGGGTGTGGGTGGGGAAGAACAAATATATGCAATCTTTGAAAAGCTCTTGAAGGACAGGGAAAAATAAAAATTTCTCTGATTTTCCCTCACCATTCTTTTTGAAAGAAAATGCGCAACATTAAGGATAACTTAGTTCATATTTGAAATGCCTAAGATATTATAAAAACAACCACGATGATCACTTGATTAGCAAGAACTGTGAGTAGAAATAAAGTTTGATAAGAACCTGTTTGTTTATCATTGTTGGACCAGTTAGGATATGCAAACTTGCATAAATCCCGGTTAGAGTGGGCTTGGGCTTCAACTCCCGCTTCTCGATACCTACAAAAAGCCTTTTGTGAGTATAGTCACAAGGGCCTTTCAACACTCAAGTTAACAAGGAGGACCAAGAAAATGAGGAATTAGCAATAAGGACCTAAAAGACCATGGTCGCCTAGTGTGTGTATGTAATGTGTTAGACTTTTGATCTAAAGAGAAGGGGAAGATAAAGGTTCTTAGAGAGTAAAGGCATGTCTCCCTTTATTTCCTAGTGCCCGATGTCTTTTATGCTGGTTACTTAGATAAGTGTCGATCAAGGGTTCACTTATATTGGTTGATGGCAAATAGTGCACTTCACAGTAAAGACTAAGCTTCACTGTAGGCGGCATATTGTGGTCGGCCAAACTACCTAATCTATAACTCAATGATTTGATAGGAGCAAGGGCTATAAGGTGTGCTAGCCGTACCACAGATGTCAAATACTCATTAATGAGCTACAGTGGAGAGTAGGCGCTAAAGACAAAAGCTGGGCTAAAATGCTGCGGAAGGGATCAGCTAATGCTCGATTAAGGGGCAAGTTGATCTTTAAGCCTATGCTAGACAATTGATGCATACCGGCTCAACGATTAAGGGGCAACCTGCTTGGACAGTGTCATTTGGCTTGTCAAGTGGGTTGTGGTGTAGAGGACAGGCTTACCAATAGTTCATGTGTTTCTTGCATGATCACATAGCCTCATAGAGGAGGTCATCGAGTGACCAACAAGCTCATAGCTTGTTTACATGACAGGCCTTCATGATGGGCCTTGCTTATTGGGCCTTGGTTTGGGAAAAAATTAGGTGTAAACATTGATCATCACCAAAATCATGATGATTTTATTATTGATTTAAGCATGTAGAATTAATACAATCGTATAAAATCGTAAACTTATTAAATTGAACATAAAAATTCATAATTCTACCAAAAGTTTGCATAGAAAGAAGTTTATATCTATTTTAACTGAGAAAAATATTATCAAATCACAAAATCATATAAGTGACTCACAATTTTAATGACTATAAACCTAACCATTGTTCCCATGATACAAAAATATAGTATAAAAAATTATAGAAGAAATGGGAATCATGAAATAATGGAGCCTTTTTTATATAATAAAGTTGTCCCACTTAATCTTCTGAGTGCATAGTATTGGCAAAGGTATATCAACTATTTGCCCGTAGTAGAGGTATGAATGGACTAAGTCACAATCAAACATGGTGTTTGGATTGTTATATTATTAGAAGTGATCTCAGTTACATATCCCCGTTAGTTATAACTTTTGATGTAATAGTAAAGCGCTTGATCTAATACATAGATTAAAAAGTATTTCTCATAGAAGACAATATGGAAATAAGCACATGTAATCAAGCATTGAGTATAAACCAAACAGATGGATTAGGAAACTATGACATCATTGTAATGATTTGCACTAGAGTACAAAACTTTAGTTTCAAGATGAAAGAAAGCTAATCAATTGAAATCTACATGTGCCAACAATGTGAACTTATGCTGTTTGTGCTATGAAAAGACTTATCAAAAAGCCTAATTAGTTCAAAGATTACATCACATAGTAATGTAGCGCAAATACAACATAAGTAGTATAGAATTAGTTGAAATTATAGATCTGTTACAATTTGTTATAATTTATAAACAACCTTTAGCAGATGTAATTAACTCACAATAGATTTGCAATTGAATTATGTAACAACTATGAAAGAAGAAAAAGGGAATCATCCCTGATTATAGTAGTCGAAATATAGGAGTCATAGCTCATTCCAAGTAGCTATTTTAGGCTTCACCTTACCAAATAACACGATAACACATTAGATAAACAATCGAGAAAACCCTAATTGATAATGTTAGAAAAACTCAAGAAAGAGAGAGAGGGTATGAAAGAAAGAAAAGAGGCTAATATTACCTAAGGGCAAAAAGTGGCTGAAGGGCATAGATTCTAGGGTTAAAGTTGTAGCATGTAGGCTTAAAGAGTAGGTTGGGCCTATTGATTTGATGCTCTCATCCATGGCGATAAGAATAAGGTCACAAGTAGATACGGAAACAACAAAGAGCATGTTTGTTACCATGTAATAGCAACAACAAGAATGGAAGCAATTTATTGATGATAAAGTGACAAAATTACACAATGAATTGCAATCTTTATCATTAAGTTTAGATAATGTAGAGCAATTAGGGATAGATCATATCAAAACCAGAATTATAGTGTTAATGCATCATTACCAAGTGTAGATAATACAAAGGATTCATCATTTTCAAATAATGGTGGTGCCTCTATGGATTCTTTACTTAAGGACATTACACTTGAAATTCCTAAATTTAATGGTTGTAGATTTTCAAAGTTCAAAAATTCTTTAGTTTTCATAAAACATTAGAAAATAAAAGAGTTATAATTACCCCCTTTGCATTAGAAGATGAGGTACTTCAATAGAATCATTAGATGTTTTTAATAAACAACTTACTTCTTTGTCTGAGTTTATCAGAGCCTTTGAGATTCGATTTGGTCCATTACAATATGAGGATATTAAGGTTGTTTAGCTAAATTCATTTAGAGAGGGACAGTTGTAGAATATCAAGTGGAGTTTAATGCGTTATGCAATAAAGTAGTGGTTATTCCTAAGTTCTTTTTAATGAAATGCTTTATTTCAAGTCTCATGAAATCTATTAAGTGTGATGTGCAAGTAGCAAGACCGAAATCACTAATGGATGCTACGTGGTTAGTAAAGATGTATGAGTCTAAAATGTATGATGCTTCTATGAGTAAGACTCTTAATTTCTCAAGTAACAAATATCTATCATTGCAATTTTCATCTCAACCACAAAGGAGTAAACAATATATAAATACTACTAAAAATAGTAGTTTAACAATGGGCTCATTGAAAACTTTGCATGTCAAGAAGATGGCACATGATGAAGTGCAAGCTAAAAGGGAAAAAGGCCTTTGTTACAACTGTGATAAGAAGTTTCACATAGGCCATGATTGCAATAAACAGTTCTTATTGTTAGTGAGTAAGGATGGGATGCATGAATTTGAACAAGTAGAGGAGGAAAACATACCTAAAGTACATGAAAAAGTGGAAGCTGTGGATGATTCAGGCACTATTAGTTTTCATGCTCTTTCTGGCACCACAAATCCTAAAACATTAAAGTTTACAGGTTAGTTAGGTAGTAATTCTATCTTTATACTAGGTGATAAAGGGAGTACTCATAACCTTGTACAACATAGATTGGTCCAACATTTGAGAGTAATAGTAACTCTTATTAAATTTCATGTGATGATTGTTAATGGTATACAACTTTTATGGGAAGGAAAATGTGAGAATGTTTTATTTCATATTCAAGGTATTAAATTTATAGAAACATTCTATGTGTTGTGCATATAAGGGGTAGAAATGGTGTTATAAGTTCAGTAGTTATAGAATTTAAGGCCAATCATAGTAGATTATGGTACTTTACAAATGCAATTCATGTGAAATGATATTATGGTAGCATTGAGTGGAGATGATAGTGTAGTGGCAACAAATATCACACATAACTAGTTGAGATGACTACTCAAAATAGATGCAGTGGCTTAGTACTTTCAATTATTAGCTCAAGAGGTAAACTATTACACATTGGATGAGCCTATTGCCAATAATACTCAACTCATGCAAGTATTAGGTAACTTCGCTCGTATATTTGAGACACCTTCATCATTGCTATTGTTTAGATAGATATAACATAGGAATCATTTGGAACCAGGTACTTCTTCTATTAATGTCAAGCTATATAGATATCCATATTTTTAGAAAACTGAAATTGAGAAACAATGACATGTTGGAACATGAAATTATTCAACATAGTAGTAGCCCATTTTCTTATCCTATTTTTTTACTTTAGAAAAAGGATGGTACATGGCATTTTTTCATTGATTGTAGAGCATTAAACAAAGTTACTACTAAAGATGAATTCCTAACACCCATTATTGATGAGTTGTTAGATGAGTTACATTGTGCTTTAGTTTTTTTCTAAAATGGATTTAAGGGTAGAATACCATCAAATAAGGATGCAAGAGGATAATGTTGAGAAAACAACATTTTGTACACACGAGAGACATTATGAATTCTTATCATGCTATTTAGATTAATTAATGCACTAGCTATTTTTCAAGCCATCATGAATAGTATTTTTAGGCCATTTTCAAGGAAACTCATCATTGTATATTTTGACGATATCTATCTTTATAGAAAATCAATGGCCTTATGTTTGGAACATGTGGGTCCCAAAAGTAAGCAAGAGAGAGGTGAATTGGTTATAATAAAACTTAGAACCTTTTTAATAAACAAGATTAAAATTCTCCCTTTTGACTACTTTAGAAAGATTAATCATGAAACAATATATAAACAAAAATAAAGAACAAAGTAAATGAGAGTAGGGTTAAGAAAATCAAGCAAGGGATTTACAATGCTTTAGCCCTATGCCTACTATAGTCTTTCAACTCAATTGCTAAAGACCCGGTTATTCACACTAGTGTTGTTCCACGTTCCATGTTCCAATAACCAATCAAGAGAGAACAATAATACAAGTCTTCTACTATGTCTTACTAAGCTACTCTTACCTATACACAAATCTACAAAATGTAAAGTCTCTCTACTAGTACACAATCTAACTCTCAAAGTATGAGTTAAACAATAACTATGAGCATAGAATACAATAATCCTTAGAGCATAAGCTCAAGAAAGAACTAAATGTAAAATAGTCATAGACTGATTGACTATGAATTAGGTTCTAAAAGTGATTCTCATTTTTCTCTGGTACAAAGTTTTCAATAAACGAATACACCTCTAATCTCTTATCTTAAAAATTTGAACTCCTTCTCTTTTTATAACTTCTGGTGCAACGTCTCTCTTTTTGAATCTTTGAATAACTCTTAAAAGCTTTTAAAAAATCATAACTTAGCTATTGATAGATGTGATCCCTTAATATGTAGAAGCCAAATAACACTTGAACTTGAATTCAATTTGAACGTGATACTGCTACTCTTTTATTTGATGAAGTTTGCAAGTATCCTTGAACAATTACCTTGGTTTCTTCTTGTATTCAACTAATATGGCTTTGAAAAATTAAATTCTTTTTAAAATAAATATCTCCTAAAAATTAGGAGCAAATCTTGATACTTGATACTTTTGAATTTGAAACTTGGAGCTTCTAAAATATTGTTGCTGCTACTATGTTCATGAATATTTAAACAAATTTAATATATTTGAGCAAATATCCTTTGAAAATATTTGTATAACATCTCCATTTGAACTTGATAAAAATCTAAAATAACAAGATTAAGATTCGTCCTTATCTCAAAATATCTTGGCATGTGACCTCATGCTTTGTTGATTTGAATGAGAATAAAATCTAATTTTGAATCCCATAAACTTCTCTAAGTATCTTGAGGACAATGTAACATAAGTCTTATGAATAATCTGATAAGATAACTCTAATAAAAATCTATTGACACAAGATAATATATTCAATTAAGCTTATCCTTAAAATATCTCAAATATTTCCAACATAATTCCCATGAATTTAATTGTCCAACTTTGTGAAACGAGTGGGATACATTACCTAAATATATCCAATTAGTGGAGCTAGGCCTTCAAACTCTTATAAGTCTAAAATATTTCACGAACCATTTTGCTTTATAACTTCTAATACTATACTAAGGTTCTAAATTAGATTCTGAATTTGCTTTTGAATTTCAAAATCAGTTTTAGAATAAATTCTTACCTTTTGCTTAATGACCTACATACTTAACAAATATATTACTATTAACTTAACACTTGTTTTGCTATCATCAAAACCAAATTAGAAGATATAACAAAACACTTATCCCAAGTGTTACAAGTCCTATTGGATATACACTGCCACACTTCTTGCATCTAATGTTTTGGCTCCAACTCACTTTAACATCAGGCATCTTGTTCAATTTGTTAGATAAGATAGCAACTTATGAAGTTGTCATACTCAACTTGTCTTCTTCTTTTGTGCTTACTGATGATGTGCAATTAGTAAACATATTATATAGTTTTTTTGTGTTGTCTTGTATATTAATTTAGTTAATTTTATAGTGATTTAGACTTTAATCCATTTAATTTTCATTTTTACGGGCTTCGGGTGGTGTTTGATGAACTTCAAAAGACTTTTACCAAATTTTGAAGCATTTACAAACAAAAGCATGAATCAAGGAGTTAAAGCAAAAGGATTTCAAGTGAGAAACAAAGTCCATAAGAGAACATAGTTAAAGACCATAGCCATGGTCCATGCCCATGTACCCTTCCATCAAATTTTGAGGATTTTTTACTAAGTACGAGTACACACCCAAGTCCACAACTGTGTACCTTGGTCATAGATATGCAATAATTTAGAATCTTCTATTTTTGTTAGGTTTTCTTTATAAATCTAGGTTCAAATCTTATAAATAGATATCTAGTCCTAGGTTTGCAAACAGTTAGTAGGGTAAAGAATTATAGAAGTTCCTCTATTCTTTTCTTTTACTTTGTTGTTATGTCATTATTTTAATTTTCTTAGTCAATTGTTATTAAACCTAATGTTCTAAGGTGACTTTTATTATTGATAATGAAATTCAATCTATGATATTTGCATATTGTGAACTAATTGTATTGTATTTATTATTATCCTTAACTTAATATACTGGTGATTAAATTATTGTTAAAGTCTATTATAAAGTTCACCAAAGAATGCAATATCATTGACTAATACAATTAGACAAAACTAGTTGACTAAAACATTTAGTAGTTTGGTTTTTCTAGATTAAGGTAACCTAATAATGGGATTCAAGGGCTTAAAGTGATCCTGTGATACTCTATTTAGAAGCAATTCTAGTAGAGGGTTTTAAGATTAGGAGGTAATCAAGAGACATGAGTTTAGTTAGTTCGTAATAGCAATCTCCATGATCTAATATTGTGTCACTTAGAACTAGTTAATAAAAAACACTAAAGATTTACTAAGGAACATGTTTTCTCCTTTAAATTAATTTAATTGTTTTTATTCCTATTCTTGTTCTTATTTTTATTATTTTTTTGTTTATTCTTCCTTAAGTCTATATTATTATTTTAATTATTTCATTATTGCAATCTTCACTTTTCCATCTTTAATTATTCAACTATATCTTTAATTGTAAAAGTTAGATAATTGGAATAATTTAGGGATACAATTGCTAAATAGTTAAATACTACTCCCATATATGGTTCCTAATGGGATCAATACTCAAACTGAAATTTGAATATATACTATAATTTGACCACACGCATGTACCTACACTATAAGCCCTTTACGCTTAGCTATCGATATTACTTACCACTCTTTTGAAGTTTGTTCTCTTAGCATGCCATCTAAAAGAGTTAGAGCCATCTCTTCCATCAATTCATATGTTTCCTCGAGATTTTCTCACCAAGTTACCTCAAGACGCAATACTAATCATAAATTGCAAATTTCTTGACAGACCATTATAGAATGTTTGAAACTATAGCCAAATTGGTAATCTAGGATGCAAACATCTTCTCAACATTTCCTTGAACCATTCCCAAGCTTCATACAAAGACTCTCCATCATATTGGTAGAACAATGTGATGTCATTCCTCATCTTCATTATTCTACACGAAGGAAAAAATCTAAATAGGAATTTCTAAGTTAATTGTACTTAAGTGGTAATAGAATGAGGTGGTAAAGAGTATAAACAATTTCGAACTTCATCTCTCAAAGAGAATTAAAATAGCTTTAATTGAATAGCATTCTCTGAAACACCATTGCTTTTCAAGATTACACAAAACTGAAGAAAACTCTATAAGTGTTCATTTGGATCTTTTAAAGCACTTCCACCAAATTGATTCATTGGCACCATTTGCATCAATCCAGGTTTAATCTCAAAATTGTTAGCTTAGACAGTGAGCCATGCTACTACCAATACAAAACCATCCATAGTTGGTATGGTGTACTCCCATATGGCTCTATGATTTCCATTACTATTTCCATTCACATTCATGCCATTCAGTCCATCACCATTCATCCCTTACAGGTTTACATGATCTCCATCTTGATATAACCTATTCACACAATTTCCATGATTGTTCCCTTGATTTATATCTTTCATCTCAATAAATCTTCTTTCACTCAATTGTTTAGGAAAAGTTCTATTAATCTCTAGATCAAACAATTCTTCAAATTCTCCTACTCCCCTTCTTTGCATATAATAGTTGAAGTCTTGCAATTTCAATACAAGGGTAATCATGGGTTGCTAAATACAAAGGGTTTCAACAATTCCAACCCAATATAATCATGTGTCTAGAGGTTTATCGCTTCTCTAAGTAGCCAATCAATCCTTCTAACCTCTTCATAAGTCTTGTAAAGCTACAAAAACAAATGTAATTAAAAGTTCTCAACAAAGAAAAAATGCAAACTTTATTTTGAGTATGTAAAACTAACTCTAACTATATCTAAATCATTTAAGCCTAATCGCAAACAAAAATACTAATATATTGTTAACCAACTTTCATTGCCCATGTTTTCCTTGGTAACAATCCAAAAAACTTAGTTCACGCTTCCCTCTTCTATTAATGTCATCCAAAAATGAAAATTTGCCCCTTCTTAAAAAACAAGAGAATTGCTATTTGACTTGCTTGCAAGTAAAACAAGTAAATTTTTAGTGGAAACGGAAAATGTCGTCAAGCATATCGATTTATTGATAGTATAGAGAGAGTAACCAAGGTTGTATTTTACAGTAAAGAATAGAGATTAGAAAGATAGCTAAATACTAGTCTCTTATTATTGTACTTTAATATAGGCAACCAAATCAACAATTTCAAAAGAAAGCATGCAAGTTATCTAAAATAAAAGAAAGACTATAGTGGAATTAAACATGGATTTTAGCAAATTTCTTGATATTGAGATGTGGATTTCTTTACAACTAAAGATATAAGTAGTAAGCAAACAATTGTTGAAATCATTGCAGCCATGCTATTAAAGTGTACATAATAGTCCATGGGTTTTACACACACTTACAGAATTTATCCCACTTTTGTTCCATGTATTTTATTATGTAGCAAGAGCATTGCATTATCAATTTCTCATCTATATTATTAGTTAGTTATTCAAGTCTTACTTAAATAACCATGTTAAAATTGATTTCTTATCCTAACTAAATTTAGCTCACGGTAAGTACAAGGATTGAAGTCTTAATTCTCAAGAATTACCTATCTAAATTAAGAATCATTGGTTCTACTTGAGGTTTTTGAATCTATTAGGTTATCTAGACCCTATTAAGATAACAAGAGGGGAAGCCCAATATATAGGAACCGCTACTCAACTCAACATTAACTAAACACTCGAGTTATACCTAATTGTTCCATAAAATAAAGTAGAATTCCAAGTTTACACCATCACAGTATAAGAACATCAATAGCCATAATTATGTCATCATGTTCACATACAATCCATAAGCACAATGAGCTCAAATCCTCATATTCATGGAAAATAAACATTTAATGCATAAAACACATGAATATGAAAATAAACATTACATTAAACATGGGAAATGTAAAGTGAGCATTACAAAACCATGTTCATCAACTTCAATCATGAAGTACCTTAAGATTTCTCTAACATTCTCCATGGATGAATTGGAAATCTACAATGAAACCTTGAAAAATGCTAAAATCCACAAGAAACCTATATTACTAACATAAAACTACAATAAAAAGCCATAGAAATGATAAAACTATAATAAAACTAGCTTAAGAAAACCTAAGAAGGACAAAAATGGCATAACTAAAACCCTAAACCTTAGAAAATTCTGCAAAGTCTACACAAGAAATGAGGAAAATGAGCTTTTATATTAAGGGTCTTACTGGTAAGCTGATAGATATGTGTCAACCATCGATCCTTGTGCTTTCTAATAAATGGTTCATTTAAGTCCCTAGGTTAAGTATACTGAAGGGATGGTAAGAAGGTGATACTATCAAGTTAGAATAGTCCTTTCTTTGTGATATTTGTGAGGCTTCTATTTTAGCAACCAGTAACTCCACTAGCTTGATGGTAGATCAAGCCAATTCTTCAAGTTTTTTACTAGCAATATAGTAAGATAAAACTACTGTCAAGTCGATATAGTCTACTATTTTTTGCACTTTCATCACTTCTATTCCTAATGTCAGCTTAACAGTAGATTGAACTACCATCTTGCCAGTAATCTTACTTCATATTTTTTTCTCTTCCTTTCTTTTGCTTCTTAAGTAGGGGCTACCATTACCCCAAGACCTATAAGAACAAGCACTAAGAGCTTATACTCTTCGAATATGCATAACTTTTAAGCACTAAAACACAAAAATATGATGTACACTTGTGTTGAGAGACTAGATGTGATTTTGATGAAAATTAGTACAATTTAGTTCAATTTTGTATTAAATCATATATAATTTTTAGAAAAATCCTGTAAATAAGTGTATGGTCACACACTTATCAATATACTATCTTAGGACATAAAGTATTGGCCAGTAGAATTATTGATCCCAATGAATAATCAAGATAGAGGGTTAAATTGATTTTTATGAAATTTGCACTTCACCAATTTTACTTCATGATGTTTAATATTAATAACCTTTACTAAACTAGTCCTTAATTCCTTACATATAAAAAATATTAACAAATTTAAATAAGATATTCATAAGCAAATACCAATTCTATGTGCTTATAATCTTATGCAAATGATTTTGATAATTTGTGTAATGTCCAACCACTTAAACAATCAAGCAATATATCACATAAAAAATAAATAAATTGTAAGTAAATATAAAGTATAGAGATTAGAAAATCAAGCAAGCATATAGAGTGGTTTTGCCTTGTACTTCAGTCTACTCTTCTAGCCTATAGCAAAGGATATGATTATCTACACTATATTTCTATTATTTGAAGAAAACTTTACACAAAAGTCAATAGTTCTCACCGTTTTGCTTTGTCTCTAAATCACAAGTTTACAAAATCTCCCTCCTAAATTCTCTAAAATAGTATTACACTAATTTTTAAAGAGATTAGTAACTCCTTCAAGGATTACAATGGATTTCCTCATACCCTTGCACAATGCTCAACAATATGAAATTCTCCATCTATGAGCTTATCTATCATATCAAATAAATGTGGCTAAGTCATATCATGAAAAGTCTTGTAGCTCTTAAACTTTCCTTTTCCTTTTTTGCTTGCACTTTCTTTGATTGTTCTATCTTCTTCATTTTACTAATCACTTCCATCTTTAATTAGTTATGGCCCCAATGTTCAAGTGCTCTCAATATAGTAGTAGTTGTTGTATAGCCATTGCTTATTCAAATATTTGTGATCTTCTTCATTTTCCATCATAGTTGATATGCTCATTGGTCATGCAATACTTTCCTTATAGTTGCTTCACATACTTAGAACTTTTATTAGTTCATTATACCATATACTTCTATAAGCATGACCTACATTTTGGGCCTTTAGTAGCTAAGTGCAATAATAGAGGAGCTATAGATGGATTCTACTTGAGCGAGGGGTTTTTACTAAAGGGAAAGCAGATTTGCGTACCGAGTGGTTCTGTCAAGGAGCTACTAGTTCAAGAAGCTCACACCGAGGGTTTAGCTGGCCATTTTAGGGAGAAAAGGACAATTAAGATATTGAAAAAGTACTTTTACTAGCTTAGGATGATGCGGGATGTATACCAAATGCTTGAGAGATGCAAGGTATGTAAGTATGCAAAAGGGAAGAGAGAACCCTATGGAGAATATATACCCCTACTAATTCCCAAGCGGCCATAGACCGATTTAAGCATGGATTTCATGCTCGGCCTTCCCCATACGCCGAAAAGACAAGATTCAATTATGGTGGTAGTCAATCAATTTAGCAAGATGGGCCATTTTATCTCTTGCCACAGAACTAATGATATTTTATTCATCGCTAACCTCTTTTTGCAGGAAATTGTACGACTGCATAGAGTGCCAAGGAGTATTGTGTTCAACCATAATTCTAAATTCACGAGCTTCTTTTGGAAGACCTTATGGAGGAAACTCGGTACTAAGCTCCTATTCAATACCTCTTGCTACCCTTAGACAGACAGCCAAATTGAAGTAGTTAACAGAATCGTCGATAATCTCCTACACGCCACTATTGGAAAGAACTATCGTGACTAGGATTTATGCCTGCCTATAATTGAATTTGCCTATAATCGCTCCACTCACAACTCCATTAGGACATCACCCTTTGAGGTTGTTTATGGATTTAACTCAAACCTACCCTTGGACTTAGTTAACAGTTCGACTATGCAAAGGGAGAGTCTATCTAGCCTATAGTATGTCGAGGAATTTCACAGGTTGCATCAAAGAATTGCCAAGCAATTGGCCAAAACTATGGCCCAACAGAAGGAAGTGGGATCCTGCGGGAGAAAACGAATTATTTATGCCCTTGGGGACCTTGTCTAGATCCATCTTAGTAAGGAACGCTTCCCTAGTAAGAGGACGAAAAAACTATCTCCTAGACCGAATAGCCTCTATAAGATCCTGAGGCGCATTAATAATAATGCCTACGAGATTAACCTACCAAAAGGTCTCAACGTGTTTGGCACATTCAACGTCACCAACTTAACTCCATATGTGCCCAAAGATGACAAAGACTAAGATTTGAGGGCAAATCTTCAACAACCCCGGGGAATTGATGAATTGCTGACCAACGATCCCATTACTCGAGCACGACTCCAAGGACTTTAATCCCTCACCTAGTGAATTCTCTCTCAACAACCTACTGATGATGAGAAAGTTTATGCCGAAAGAATGTGGCTAAACTCCTTGAGCTCCCCTAATTGTTATATATTGATTTATACACTCGGTAGTGATAATGCCGACTCCCTTATCGAAGACCCTGTACCAAGTAATCTGACCAACCACTGCCGAAAAGTTCCTGTTAAGTGACGAGAGACTCACTTGAATGGCTGAATAGTTTTCTCTCGGCATGCCACCATCACTCTCATCCCGACCCCTTTATTGCCACAACATCTTGACCCTTCTCGTCTGCTATGCTTAGAGAATATTCGTATGGGACCAATGTTGCACTATCACATATCTACCTCATTTGACATTATAGTACTTTTCTATTTTTGGTTTTTTATCCTTTTTACCCTTTTTAATATGTACTAGGAATCCCCTTTTATATATAATTTCTTGTAATTTCATTATTTGTAATTGTGTCCTAAGAACTTACTATAAATAATCCTTTTTTTTGTAAGCCAGAAGATAATTTACATGTTAATACTGAATATTCTATTCTTGTGAGACAACCCTCTTCAAGTCCATACTTCAAACACTGGTCTAATCTTGTCGAGTAGCTCAAGATTAATAGTAAGTGGACCTTGACATCAGCTTGTGCATCATATCAAGTGTGGTGTCAAGTCGTGTTATATTCGTTGGTAAGTCACGTCCTTCGAGCAACTTTATGTCAACTACTCTAGTTCTATTGTGGACTATTTCCCTCTAATTTTCTTTGATATCTCGAAAGACTCATTTTTATTCAAATCCACATCAGTAAGTTTTAGTGATAACTGAGCTCCTAGGCACACTAGAAATGCATGTTTATAGACTCATGATTCACTACATAACTTAATGGTGATATGTGAACCAAGAGTATTTGTGTAATTGATTCATATATTGTCGTTATGGTTTGAAAATACTTAACCACCCAAGTAATTGGACATAAATATTTATTTGACTATGAATTAAAATGAGTTATGCATAGTACGTCGTTGCATTTTAACTATACTAACTGTCACCTCACGCAGAAAGTAAGAAGGGGCTCATAGGAGTAGGTGCTCATAAAGGGATTAATTAAGCACATTTATGCAATATTATTGAGTTGTTGCCCTAGCCTATAGACTTATTATGCATATGGAGATACTAACCATTTGGCTAAGGGCTGTATCTTGTAACTTCTATTTAAGGCATATGATGTGGATTGGGGTGGGGGGCACCATACTACAAAACCTAGGAATTTTGTGTTTTAAAATGATCATGTTCTTTATTAAAGTAAAGTGTATTTATAAATATACGAGTATATGTATACAAGTATATTTAAGCACATAAGTGTAATTTCAAATAAAAATCCAAGTGTTAGAACTTAATTATTAGTTTATGTCGGTTAATAATCTTTAACCCTAACTATAGAAGGCAAAATTCAAAGTTGCATGTTGTTCCTAGGCCATTGCATATATTGTTTGATATACTGCTTACTACATGCATTTAGATGATTGTTAATATATTGCTTGTAAGGCGTGTTAGAGAGATTAACTCATTAAGCGTAAGCATATATCTCGTTAGATTCCTTTTTGTTGTAGGGCCACCTTTTTTCTTGAGTTAGGACAAAACTATGAGATACTTAAAGCAAAGGAGGAAATTGCTTAGTATTGGCTAGGATTTTATAAATTTCTTTAAATTATGTTGTTAGACATTCTACAACCATTTAGACTACTTGATTATTGCTACTATTATTTTGGGAACAATATGTTTCATACTTTAAATTTGATAACTTGTTAGATTATTTAGTAAAAATAACTATTTTACTGCAATATTATTTATCTATGTGAGTGATGGTACCTAGAATTGAAAGTAACCTAATATATCGTATGGAAGAATGATAATTGATAAGAAGATTAATCGTCAATATTTATACAGTGTTCGACAAACTAACATGACAACGGTAGTGTCTAGGTCATCATAGTAATTGTTCTATTAGAGACTTGAGCAACACGTTCGAATGCTTCAATTTCAATTACATCAATAGAGACATAAACCAAGTAGCTAATAAATTAGCTAGGAAAGGGTCTAAAGTCCAGTCTAGCATCTTGTTTTTCTCTCTGCCTATGGAGAGTTTATCTAATGATTTTATAAACCTCCGTCGGTATTATGTAAGCCTAAGTATCTTGTATACTTGTGGCCAAATTTAATTATCCTTAATAAAGTTTAGTTGCACCTAAAAAAAACTAATCATAATATTTAATAATTAATGAAGTTTTTTTTATAAATATTATTATATAGATATTTTGTTTCATTACATTGCATAAACATTTCAAGTAAAAAAAATATTAATCATTTCAATCCTTATTTTATTTTATTTCATTTCATTTCATTGTTTTTTTTAAACCATTTCGTGCATGTAAAATAAAATGGAATAAATGCTGGTGAGAGCTTTTAGGTCATAATCATAGGGTCTGGACTCTTGAAGTGTCACCACTGCATGTTTTCCTCGGGCAAATTTAGAGATTGATTTCACCTTTTTGCACTTATCCAAAACAGTGCCACGTAGGCCAATATCAGTTCCTATTCCTAGCCTTTGCCTTTCCAACTCATTTCTTTATCAAAATCAACCACATAAAATGTCAAACTTTTTGGGATTACAAGAGATGACTTTCCCACTTCCTTTTGCTTCTGAATCCTCCTTTTTCCAACACAAAATCTAGGGATTGTTTAGTTGCCCCAGCTTTCACCATTTATTATTCCCCTAAAGTAGCCTCCCCAGAGTTAAAATGTTTTTTTTTTTTTTTTTTTTTGGCGA
Source organism: Lumnitzera littorea (assembly GCA_024138015.1). Classification (NCBI taxonomy): domain Eukaryota; kingdom Viridiplantae; phylum Streptophyta; class Magnoliopsida; order Myrtales; family Combretaceae; genus Lumnitzera; species Lumnitzera littorea. The sequence goes on along the minus strand of JAMXBB010000007.1, from coordinate 50,459,957 downwards.
TGGAACCCTATAGTTAAAATGTTACATCCATGAACCTCAGTCTTTTCAAATAATCGAATTTGCAATTACTATTAGTTTGACCCAAACTGCACTTCCAACTTTAAAATAATATTATTAGTGTCTGGCAAAAAAATAATAAAAATAAAAAGTAATTATATCTGTCAGAAAAGATTATCTGTCTTTACGACACGTAGTGGATTTTCTTTCTCAAAACTGACACAATTTAAGAGGAAAAAGTATATGAAAAAATTCACCGCATTTGGGGAAAAACCTAAACTAATATATCAGCTTTACGCCGATAAAATACAAATGTGGTTATTGCGCCTGAAAGACTATTTTGGATTTAAATTTACGTGGCTTTATGCCGATAAAATACAAAAATACACCTGTCATCACTGTTCACTTCGTCTACCTAGTCTTTCATTTTTTTACACCTTGCACTTTTATGTTTTCCATTTTTATAATCATTTTAACACTTCACGTGTCTATTTCTAAATCCAACAACATATATGTTCTAACATGCCTTTTATAATTAATCAACTTTACAACCTTCCTCTTTTGGATGCGAGAATCCAATACCAGACGTATAGGTCGTCGAGTTGTTGCCTTCATTATTTAGTTCATAGATAAGATTGACAATTTTCTATAAGCTCATGTTGAATGATTATATGCAAAACTTGAATTTAGAAATAAATAAAATAAAAAGGATTTAAAGAATATAAAAGAGTTTATAAATAATAAATTTTGATATAAAATATAATTAACTTTAATCAGTAAGGGCAAAGCAATTTAAAGGAAATTTTAAACCCTCTCCCTTTTCATTATATTTTATTTTGTTCCCACTATTCCTCACCGTGCTTGTACATTTCCTTTTCATACCAACAGGAAATCCACAAGAGACATCTCAAGAAGATCTTTAGGGTTCTGGTTCAAAGAGTTATGTGTTTTAATTGAAGCAAAACGCAAGATTTAACCAGGAGATCATATATTAGGATAAGCTTTCATAGCAAAACGCAAGATTTAACAAGGAGATCACATGTTAGGGTAAGTTTCCATATCCTTCTTACAAGATTTCAATTTTCTTCAAGGATAAGTGAAGAAAACTTATGGTAATTCAATTTTTACGAAGTTAGGGCTGTTAGCTTTTATTGTTGATGCTTTCTCCTAGAGAAACTTTAGAAAAATGCATATAGGTAAGTCTTTCACCAAATCTTATGAAACTCTTTAAGTTTATTGATGAGTAGAGTGTGTAAGATATGGAAAATCCTTGTGACAGTCCAAATCTTATGAAACTCGTTAAGTTTCTTGATTAGTAGAGTGTGTAAAGCATGGAAAATCCTTGTGATAGTGCTTAAAGGTGGGGTTGGCATCTAAGAAGTGTGAAATTCATCAAGTTTTGTGTAAGTTACCTTAACCTTGTTGTTATTCAATTTCTTTAATTTTGTTGTTGAAGCGTTGGGCAAGAATTGGTTGTTGTTGAGGAGGATCAAAGGTTATTTTGATGGAGTTTGGAAGTGTTTAGGGTTAAACCTGGTTTAAGTGAAGGTTTTAGTGAATTGTTGGGGTTGCTGGTATTGGGTTTAGAGTGATTTTTTAAGGAGAAAATCGTGCTTTAGGGGAACACGACCAAGGACCATGGTTGTGGTTGTAACCATGTTCCTCCCAGGAGGTTCATGAATGCAATGAGTGAGGAAGAAACAAGCAAATTTGGTGAGGCATGAGGTGATATTTGCACAACACTATCCCAAGTGGACTCCTGCACTAAAAGGACCTAAGTAGATTTAGGTTAGTTATCAGATACTCGATTACTTGAATAGTAGGGAAGACCCACACCAATACTATGTGTGTGTATGTGTGTGTGTGTGTGTGTGTGTGTATGTATTGCTTGTGTTAGGGACATGAGTTACCCCAGGTGTTGGGTTGCCAAGACTATATTGCTTATCGAATTTTAAGAAAGATAATAAACTAAGGTATGTTGCTCTTTGGTACTTATTATGCATGTAAGTTGTTCCTTAGATGGTCATATGCATGTGCTTTTGTATTCAATACTAGGTATAGCTTGCCCTTCAAGGATTTGTGTTTTTCAACTGTAGGTTCAAGTTATGATTATATTGTTGAAGGTTATGTTGGTACCAGTTGTATTTATTATTAAGAAGAGGATGGAGTTTGTTGCTCTAGTGAAGGGTTGGGTTACACATAGAATAGACGATTAGCATGGATTGGAGTCGAGATTCAATTTTGTTGCTACTTGTAATGTATTATTTGTCTTGCTTATAGATTTGTGGGAGTCAGTCGCTTTTGACTTACATTAGTTATGTATTTTGTTTTACATGCTAGAGTTGTGAGATTTCTTAGTTAAGATGCTACAATTATGTTATCTTATGCAAGTTAATGTAAGACCTTTGTGTAATCGAAGATGAATGGACATTATGGTACTCTTTCATTAATGATTGAAGAGTTGTCTATATGAGAGTTGGCAGATTATTATTAATTATTTATGGATTATAGATAGGCTATAGGCTCCTAGATGCCTTAGCGTGTCAACCTTTAGGAATGACACATGGCGGGCTATAGGTTCTAGGGCATTACAGTTTTAATAGTATTAGAACTTTGGTTAAATGATCATTAGAGTATTAGGTATTGAATCTTTAAGATAGCAAGATATGAGAAGCATGGGTAGTTAAGGGGATTCAGCTTAAATCTAAGAGAGCAGTTCTTACTAAGGGTTTGAGTTAAGTTGCCTTAATTTCATCTAATTACCTTTTCCCTCACTATTATATTACTATTTACTGCTAGTTAGTATTTATACTTTTCTATTTTAGTTATCATCATTTCTTGTATTGCCTTTACCATGTTTTTTGCTTGATTTCCCATCACATTTACTCATTATATATATATATATATATTTAACACTAGTCTATCTTTATGATTTCCCTCTTCAAGTTTTCTTATCCTTCTATAGTTTGCCTATATGTATGGTGAAAAAAGAGTTGAGTTGGTGTAGTGGAGATAAAGCCAAAGTTAGAATTGGTGGAGCCAATCCCATTGATATGCTCAGTAATGTTATACGAGTAAAATACTCAGTAAGGAAAGAAATATAAATTACTTAATTTATAATAAGGATAGGGAAACAATTTAACAATATGGTGTTCATATGTACCTTAATGCACATTTATAACCAAGACTTAACAATATTATATGTGATAATGTACATCAATGAATAATAGGAAAATAGCATAAAACTTTAACACTTAAAGAGAGAGTTAAAAACCCATAACATTAAATGAGAAGAAATAACAGACTAATAAATTCAAAAGATTCAATAAACTTGAGTAATAGATGATAATGCCTCTTAGGAGAAACAAGACACCATCAAGAAAATATATGATATAATATAAACTAGAGAACTAAATACTAATGTTAACATCAAGGTAGAATAAGAACTTGCTTCACTAAATTACCTGTAGTAAGTATTGACATAGCAATCAATAAAAGTTATCGATTCAAATACTAATAATTAATAATAGTGGCAAATTGAGAAAAATATTAAAAACATAAATTAGTGTTCCTATATACGTTGGCACGTATATACGGGAAATGGGTTATCAAGTCCTTCCTCTTTCATGGTGAGTTAGGGTCATGTCTACTATCTCGATGTGTCAATGTGTCGACATGTCATGTTGAGTCATACCATGTGAGTTAAGTTAAGTTATTGGTCTCATCTCTTCGAATTGATTGTCTATGTTACTTATTAATCCCATATTTATGTGTATTTGTACCAAAACGTATAATATGGTGATTCTTCAATACTAAAGAACTAAAATGAGAAAAAAAATGTAGAGTGATAACTAAAGAACTAAAGACAAGAATGCAAATAATAAACAAACAAATTAACATTATATAGCAAGTCTCGAGCAGAGTAAATTAAAAATAAAGATAACTTGCATTACTATTGTAGTAATGACAAGGAACAGTAACTAAAGAGAATACATGGAAAAACAAAATGCACAAAATTTGGCAAACCTATTAGAGCTTAATAAGATGAATTAAAAAGTGAGATCAATCTTAAAGGTCACAAAAGCATTGATTGTAGGTGAACTGCGCTAAGATTTGTAAATGAAACAATTAATTAATATGCCTTAACTAATAAAAAAAGAATAATGATAATATTAATAGTGATAGCGAGACTTTCTCTTATAATCTAATAATGAGTTGGAGACAAGTGAAGGGAATGAGTAGTTGTTGAGTGAGGTACAATAGCAGTAAATGTAGGACAACTCAAGAATTGTTGAGATTAAATGTTGAAAGTGAAGCAAATTTGAGAAGAGCTCTTACCTTGGAATCGAAAAGCTACTTAGGGAATTGTAATGACTAAAAGGTAGTGCAGCATGACAACGAATCATGCCACAATGCTAAAGACTAATATTGGGATGTTATATGATAAGAATATTTTGTTGTGGAGTTAAAGTGATGGAGGGTTGACTTACTAACGTTAGGAATATTGGGATTATTAAGGTGAGACATTGTAAGGTTAAACCCGAGAGTGGAGTGAACCAAAAAAAGAAAAAAAGTAATTAAGTGCCTTCGGGATCAAAGATGGAATTTATACAAAAAGCAAGAGATTTAGAAAGTGAAAATGATAGTAATAGTTGTAAGCCAACAAAATTAAGTAGGTGAGGGAGTGTTATGAGTTAGAGGAAAGAAGCCTCAAGTGAAGCTGAAGGGACACAAATAATTTAGTGGATAGTGTTAGAATTTAATTTGAAAAAAAAAAAAAAGAAGTTATACTAATTAGGTAACTAACTTAGTAAGGGAAGGTAGATGAGAATGCTTAACTTAAAAAAGAGGAAGAGGGGGTAATGATTAGGGCTACAATTGAGCTTGATAAAAGAAGTAAAGAAAAGGTGACGTTATAAAAGTATAAAGGACAAAGATTAATCAAGAGTTAGAGGAGGAAAAAAAACACAAAGAAGGAGTACTCAAAGTTGTTTCAAAATCCATGTGTAAACTCTTGAGGACAAAAGTTTTATTTGGGGTTAGGGGGGAGCTATAAAACCTAAATTTAGAAATAAATAAAATAAAAAATGATTTAAAGAATATCAAAGAGTTTATAAATAATAGGCATCGGTATGACATGTAATTAACCTTAAGTAGTAAGGGCAAAGTAGTCTAGAGGAAATTTTAAACCCTCTCCCTTTCCCACTACATTTTATTTTATTCCCACTATCCATCACCTTACCTATATGTTTCCTTTTTCACACCAATAAAAAAACCCATAAAAGACATCTTAAGAAGATCTTTAGGGTTTCAATTCAAAGAGTCATGCATTTTAATCGAAGTAAAACACAAAATTTCATAAGGAGATCGTGTGTTAGGGTAAGTTTCCGTGTCCTTCCTACAAAATTTCAGTTTTCTTTAAGGATAAATGAAGAAAACTCAAGGTAATTCGTTTTTGGAAAATTTAAGGCTATTAGGTTTTACTGTTGATGCTTTATTGTGGAGAAACTTTGGAAAAATACATATTGGTAAGTCTTCTGCCAAATCTTGTGAAACTTTTAAGTTTCGTGATGAGTAGAGTATGTAAAGCATGGAAACTCCTTATAATAGTGCTTAAAGGCCGGTTTATGTCTAAGAAATGCAAAAGTCATCAAGTTTTGTGTAATTTACCTTGACCTTCTTGTTATTCAATTTCTTTAATTTTGTTATTGAAGCATTAGGCTAGAATTTGTTGAAAAAACTTAGGTTAGTGAGGGGTTGAGTGTAAGGAATGTATAATAGCTTTTGTGATTGTGTTTTGAGCTAAGTTACTTGTTTGTGCCGTGTATCAAGTTGTAGAGCATCAGGAAACGTATTGGGCACTTCATTGTAGTTAGGTAAGGGATATTTGCTCGTATGTTTGTGCTTGTTAGGTTAGCAGTAAATGGACTTAACATATATCTTCCTAACTATCAATTATATTACTTATGCTTTCCTCCCACCAGTAACTTGTTTGTGTATTTATGCTTGTTAGGTTAGCAGTAAATGGACTTAATATATATCTGGTCTCACTATTAATTAAGTTGCTTATGCTTGGCTTTAACCTCTCACTAATAAGGTTCAGTATGGTTGATGAGGCACCTGATGATTTTTGCACAACGCTATCTCAAGTGGAGTCCTGGACTAAGTAAATCTAGGTTGGTTATCGGTTACTGAATTACTTGGGTGGTGGGGACTACGCAAACTAATACTACTTCTTTACTCGTTCTCCTTTTCTTCTCACACAATACCAAATAAAATAGTCAATTTGCTTTACACTCCCAAATGCATTCAAATTTTCTACTCTAAGTAACCATCTATATTCCATTCAAATGTAGATCTTATAGAGTACTTATTTTGATAATTATCATTTTTTTTTTTCAATTAGTATATCAGGAGGTATTACTCTCTGATAGTACTACGAGATCTTATTTGTCTATTTAATTATTACCCATAATTACCATACGATAGAAGGATCAATACCAATGGTCTTATAAAAAATTTTGATCTTTGATTTGTCGGTATTATTATAGAAGATGCTAGCTGTGATACCAAATAGCACTTAGGAAGAAAAATCAATGGCTATCACATAATAATTTTTTCCAAAAATTTTCCATTTATCTATTTAATATATTTGATCATAAGAAGTTTATTTAATTTTAAATTAGATCAAAACCAATTCCTCAATATCGTCATCCAAGGTCTTAACCCTACAATATCATAATAGAGTATTTTCTCAAAATATTTGGTTGGAATTAACCATTCTCTAATGTAATTTAAATCTGCACCAATATCAAATAACGCAAGTGTTTGTATATATATATATATATATATATATGTTGGGGTAATGAGTTACCCTAGGTCTTGGGCCGCCAAGACTGTATCGCTTGTCAAATTTTAGGAAATACAATAAACCAATGCATGTTGCATTTTGGCACTTGTTATGCATGTGAGTTGCTCCTTAGATGTTCATGTACATGTTCTTTTGTATTCCATTTTGAGCATAGCTCAACGTTGAGGGATTTGTGTTTCTCAACGATCGATTTAGGTTATGATTATATTATTAAGAGTCATGATGGTATCAGTTGTGTTATTATTATGAAGATAATGGAGTTTGTTGCTTTGATGATTAGTAGGGTTATACATAGAATAAATGATAGGCATGGACTAGAGTTGGGAGTCAGTATTGTTGCTACTCATAATGCATTATTTGTCTTGCTTATAGATTTGTGGGGGTAGAGTTGCCTGTAACTTACGTTAGTTATGTATTTTATGTTACATGTTAGAGTTGTAAGATTTCTTAGTTAAGATGTTATAGTTATATTATCTTAGGCAAGTTAATGTTAGACCTTTGTGTAATTGAGGATGAATGGGAATTATGGTACTATATCATGAATGATGTCACAATCCGAGAAAGCTAGTCATGGCAATCGCCGTATACCGTATAAAAGATTATAAATTGATTTCCCTTACAATCGACAACCCTTTATACGATAATAAGGCTACAGATATAGCTACAACTTGCAACCAAGAGCTGTATAAGTGTAAGCAATATCATTTCATGATAATAATAACAAGTTAAGAAATATAAAACACAATCTATTTATATAAAAATTTACAGATAAGAAGTCTATAATACTTTTTAACTCAAACCGACATCATTTCATTACATAATAAAATTCATAATCTAAATACACTATCATAAGTACATTCCGATCATATCTTACTCTCACATCAATCCCCTGATGTACAACTAACCTTGGGCATACGGTGGCTCGATTCTACAAATAAATCGGCTTGCGAAAGAAGACTATAAGAGTATATGCTAACTAGCTTAGTGAGATAATCCCTTTAACCATACAACAATTAAGTTATACATCAATTAAGTTCAATCAAATGAATGCATATTAATCAATATGCGAAACAAATACATGTAGGTGACCAGGTACTGCATGCAACTCAAATTTAATACCTTCCGAAGTCAAGGTTAGAGATACATCGGTACAATCAAATCTGGGTATCACACTAGAACTTATCTCATAACAAAACTTTGCGTTTCGTATTTAAAAGGTAATGGTATATCCATTCTCGATTTTAATCAAATTCGATCTCTACGTATAATTATGAGTAAGTTTACGCAATCTTCACTCACCCTTAAATGGAGGCCTCTAGACTCGATCCTTAGCCAAGTAGTTGACACCTTCAATGCTTAGTGATTCTGCCAGCCAAGATAAGGTCATATTGTACGTGTGCACTGTATGAGATCTATAACAAATAATCAACCCACATATGGCCTCTAACTACCTCCGTGAAATGCAACAGCTGGAATTAGTTATGCGGTGTTTCAAGTTAACTTTTCAAGTCAAGTAAAATTAGGTTTTATTATTTAGCAATCAATAAAGTCACAAACAATCAGTTCCTAGCAAATCTACTATGCAACAATCAATACCTTATCGTACTTTAAAGTAATTCACCATTAACAAACAGTTATCATACAGAAGCATAACCCAACCCTATACAACATTCAATTATTAATCATAAACTATATTCACTAATTACAAACACAAGTAAGTATGGAATCATTAGAAAAAACTCACCAAGTTATAATTAACTCAAGGATCGTAATAATCCGATGGCAGCTCAAGGTCAAGGTTGAGATCACCTAAAAATAAGGAATGTAGAAAATTGTAAGTTTGGAAATTTAAAACTAAACTAATATCGAAATTTGTATTATTTACTTAACATAGTTACGTGAAATTGTCGATTCGAGTTTTTTATCGAATTGCACATAACTTTTTTGTCTTAGCTCGGATCGTTATAAACTTATAGTCCATTTTGATTGTTTTCGAGCGTATTTTCGTATAGCAAGGTCCGTTTTGAACGTTGTAACTTACAATTTGAACAATGATATAAAAATACCACAAAATTTATTATATTAATTTAACAAGTTATAAAATATTAATTTAAACTTTTCTTTAGTATATTTATAATTTAATAATTACTTAAATCTTATAAGTGATAATTTTATTATTTTAAGCTTATTTTACCCTAATCACTTATTTCTACCTATTTTTTGAGATTTTAGAATTATTAATTCAAATTTTTACTACTTTATTAATTTTCTTGTATTTCACGATATACATATATATAAATACTTATTATTATAATTGATTAATTTAATTAATTTTTTTAATTATTAACTCTTTTCCTAATTTACGGTATCCATATATATATATTTATTAACTTACTTTATTTATTAAATTAATATTATCATATATCATGTATACTTATTTAACTGTACGCGTATTTTTTTGTCATATACGAACATTTATATGTATACTATACTTTATGTGATAAATTATTCTAACTTTAATTATATATTATGTACTATATGTATAAGTATAATATAGATGTATTTATATTTTATATACACATACATACTTTTATACATGTACACATATACCTATATATAATATAAAATACTATGTTTATATATATATATATATATACATACTATCACGTTAACTATATATACATAAAAAAAATACTTACATGAATACATACATACGAGAATACTTAATACATGTATATATATAATATGCCAAATGCTAATCATCCATACATATATAATACATACATATATATATATTTTCGTGTACATGCATATATATATATATATATATATATCTAACTAGTGAAAATTCTAAATTTCTACTATATGTATTCTTATTTATACATACATATATATACATATATCGTATGTTTTACATAATAATGTATATATACATGTCCACATACATATATTTATACACAAATGAAAGAGATACACGTATATATTTATCTACTTGTGCATATATATATGTACATGTAATAGAATACTTAGTATATTCATGCTCGTACTATATATTATATATATGTACAAATAAATTAAACATATACTTACCTAATTTTTAGTTATATATCTTTAGTTTTCTTCTTCTTCTTCTTTTTTTTTCTTCTTAATTCTCTTCTTGTTCTTGGACTTTGTTTTGCTCTTTTTACTTTGCTTTTCTTTTCTTTTATCACTTTATGTTTTCAATTTGATTTTTTTTTTTCCAGGTTTTGAGGCGTGAAGATCAACAAATTATGAAGCAAATAAATTAAAAAAAAAAAAGAAGTTTATCCTCTTAGATTAGGCATTAATTAGGATAAGACATGTGCTTTATTATTTTTTTCCTTTACCCCTTTAATTATATGACACTTGTAAATTATATTTATACACATAGGTTGCTGAAATTTGCAACTACAATTCACATAGGAGAAAAGGAAAAAATAGAAGAGGAAAAGAAAAGAAGGAAAAAGAAAGGAAAGAAAATAGAAGAAAAATGAAATTAGGAATAATTATATATAATTTTTCTAAACATAAAAATCATAAAAATAATAATTATAAATTAATTTTGTAATATTATGAAAATTTATTAATTTAAGTAATACCTATTATAATTATAATTTTTACAAGTTATTTTAACAATTTCATTAAAAGTTTTACACGATTACGCGATTTAGTTGATAATTATAATCAACTATAATGATATCACTATTGAGTGATATTTAATTATTTTATAAGCTTAAAATTATAGTTTTAAGGTTTCGATTAAGTTCGGGTTTGATTTTGGATAATTATGTGTAGATTGGATTTAAGGTTTTTGGTATACGATTTAAGTTTCGATCAATTTCTAGGGTTTTTATTATTTATATTATATTCGATTTATTAAATTTCATAAAATTTTATCTTTACTAGCCTTATCGACTTATGATATAGTTTAGGATACTTGTACTCAAATTAGGGTTCAAACTACTAATTTTATAGGGTTTACAAATGATTAAGGAGTTATCTATATGAGAGTTGGTAGAGTATTATTAATTATTTGTGAATTATAGATAAGCTATAGGTTCCTAAACACCTTAGTGTGTTAACCTTTAAGGATGACATGTGGCGAGCTGTAATTTCTTAGGTTTTGAGGTATTACATTATAATAGGATGACTTTACACTTATGCATTTAGTACAATACTTGCCTCTGGACTCCTATTCTAAGCTTTACAAAATAGTGTTAGAGGCTAAAATAACACCATAGTTGTCTCGTTTGCAACTTAATAGCATGAAATTCAACAAGTAGATTATGTTGTAATGAGAAGCAGAGATACCATAAAAGTTATTCTAGAGTCTATTTAGTAGCACAATGCCTAAAAACTAGGTGATGCTTCCTAACTAGATGTAAACTCCTCAAACGGGACTTTATGCTTGATCGTAGATGATGGTATTAGGAATTTCAAGGTAACTTCTAAAGCTATCTTAGGTTCGTATAAATGTTTAGATATGGAATCTAAGTTAACTCTTAAGGTTGTACCTGAGGTGATTTAAATGATTGGAGGCTTGGTCTTGAAGTGATAAGCAATCAAGAAGAAATTTAAATTAGGAAAATTTTAAGAGAAAACATTAATGTTTGAAAATAAGTTTAAATAAAAAATTAACGTTTTAAGAAGTTTAATTAAGGATCAATGTTTCATTAAACGGTTAAAAGAAGAGATCTCCATTATAATACAATTAACTTTGTTTGACGTGACCGTTAAATGATATGTGACACACATATGGCCCATATGTAGTCCCTAATTATCATTATTTAGAAATTAAAATAAATGAAAAAATATTTAGAAAATATAAAAAAGAGAAAAACTTGTAAAACATAAAAAATTAAAAAAATAAAATAAAAAGGTGCTGGAGGTAGTTACAAAATTAATAAATAACATTATATATAATTAAATTAATTACTAAAAATTTTAAAAAAATTGGGAAAAAATAGAAAAGGAAGAAAAATTAAAAAAGAAAAAGAAAAATCATAGAATCTGCTACCCTTGGTGTTAGGGTAGCTAGTTAGGCCAATTTCTTTCGGTAGGTTGTGACCACTTCTAAATATGGGTTACGTGACCTACCACGTGGCTTAAGTTGGCTGCCTACTACCCCTAAGGGGTCAAGCACATTTTAAAAAAGAAAAAGAATGAAAAATCAATCGAGTCATGTAACCTATTTAGGATTCAATTTGTTTTTAACTATGCTCCTTTTTTTTTTTTTGTTTGAAAAATTAGCCTTAAGGTGGCCACCTATAACCTTAAGGGGGTTAAGTGAACCCCTTAAGAATAGTTGGTAGCTACCTCGAGTTATATGGTGGGTCACATTATCTAGATTTGCCGATAGGTTGTAACCCATCTATAGAAATTAGTAGATTTGACCACTTCAAGGGGACTCCCATCGAGTGGCCATCAGCCATGCTTAACATTAGGTGGCCAATTCTTTTTTTTTTTTTAACTTTTCTTTTCTATTTTTTTCTCATTTTTTATTAATTAAATTGATATTTAATGTTATTTATTAATTCTATAAATACCTCTAGAACTTTTTTATTGTAATTTTTTTGTGTTTTATACTTTTTTTCTTTTTTTATAAATTTTCTAAATAATCTTTCCTTTTTTTTTCTCTTTTTTATTTCTAAATAATGATAATTAGGTGCTACATAAGCGCCACATGTGTATCACATGTCATTTAATTGCCTGTTCAGATAAAGTTAATAGTATTATAATAGCGATATCTTATTAATGTTGATACTTATTTGAATTTTTTAAAATATTAATTCTCTATTTAAAATTAGTCCTACCTTCCCCTATAATTTTCCCAATTTAATTCAAAACCAAGAAGAGGATGGAACATGAAGAGCATATCTAAGCTTAGGGAAGGAAGATCCAATCTTTCTTTCTCATAATGGATTTCCGCAACTTTAGAATTTCAAAGAGAATTTCCACCTACATGTCTTGACCACTCACATCTATTGTAAGTGGCGATTTGCAATTTAGGAGAGCCTCCTATTTATTCTAGTAAGGTGAGTACATATTATGGTAATGGAGTTAAAAGATGAGGTCAACAGCCGTTAATGGAGAGTAATGAAGGAAATGATGAGTTTTTTAAACCATTATAATGAGCTTATAGCATTCAGTATCAGTAGATAACTGATGAAGAGCAAAGCATTAACCACCACCAAAGCAATATTTATAAAGTTCATTGGTCGCAATAATGGGAATATTCAACATCCCTTCAACCGGAGTAATGAAATGGAATTATTTACTGCGATAATGAAGCTTTAAACATCCACTGATTGTAATGATAAAGTTTCGTTTACTGAAAATGAGAATTGGAAAAGACAGCACGTTGTGGTAGAAATTGAGATCTTGAATGTTGAAGAAGGATGGAGCCCTCTAGCTATCTCTTATGGCCCCATCAAGGAAAAAATTTATAGATACGCAAAAAGAAATTGCATACATGCATTTAACAAAATTTGGCATAAATTGCATACACCGTAAGATTCCGGAGTGAAAGGAATTTGAAATTATAATTCCATTCCGCGCATACTCAATGTATCGAATTCGTCATCATGGAGGCAACACAGAAGATTTATTCATAGGCAACATTTTATACAATGCTAATATATTTTTAGAACATTTATTTGGTTTTATGGAGGAAACTACTTTTAGTGAGAAGAATTTTTTTTTCCTCGATAAATAAATGTAGTATGCTTGAACAAAAAATAAAAATAATTATAAAGGCCAAGGAATTTTTCGAAAGTTCAAAATAACAATTTTGTATTACAACATGTTCTTAAGGAAATTTATTAGAACTATTGCTACAATGATTCCAAAGTCAAGACTCGCAACAAATTTATTTTATTGAAAACTTATCAGGCCAAGGCGAATTAAATTCCTAGACTAACATATGTTGAAGAATTTGCTCAGGTGTCAAATATTTTCGTTACTTCAATAAATTTATTTCTCTCTGCAAATTTTGAATGAAGGAATTACTAAGAAGCCCCAAATCATAGGCAGCGTGTCACAAAATGTTCAATCATTATCTGGGGGCAATAAGACCAATACAAGATAAAACATGAAGCACATGAAGAGATGAGTTAAATGATGCAAATGCAAATGCAAGTTCATTCCAGCACATTACATTGACAAGTAGAAAACATTTGTATCACAAACAAGTTGAATGATGGAAGAGATGGCTCAATGTCTCACATATGTTCTCCAACTAAAAAAACTGACTCAACAAAATGTCCAAAACCCCCTTAAACTATACCAAAGAAGCTTTTTCTCAAGAAGCAAAATGTATAAGGTTATTTTATTAATTGAGCTTTTAGCCCAATTTAACGCCATAAACAGGTTTCCTACGATAGTGAAGGGTCTAGGAAACTAAACCAAATTCAAGGATGTCTCAGTGAGATCTGACTTGATAGGCTTATAATAAAAATCGCTTGACTAGTTCTTTTGCTCTTGGCTTTACTTGGTTGCCTTTTGCACAAAATATAAACTCCAAAAAAGGCTTTTTCCAAGTATTTTGGAGCTCTATTTGGCCTTAATAGGTATTAAAAGGGTTCAAATGAGCCATATGCTTACTTTTTAATTACATGCTCTCCATATAGTGAAGATGAGCTTTCTTTATTCTTTAAAAACCTTTAGGTTGTCAAATCCATTTCATTACTAAAGAAGAAAAAGACAACAATATCAATCATTGGATCATCAAGAGTAGTCAAAAAGTCATTTACAACATCTAATCTTAATCATCTATTTGAGAGCCATTCGATAATCAAGATTAACCTCTAAAATCATTAAAAAGGAGGCTTATCTTCTCATTTGCAACATTAAACCTAAGGGTAAGCTTCAAAAAAACATCAACACTTTACCAAAGTGATTTAATAGAAAATCTAATTAGTGAAGCAATCAAGAATGAAGCATCGGCACATTATGTATATCATATTCAATCCATAGCATGTTTTGAGAATTCAAGTTTGTTTGTTTCTCCTCACATGCCTCTCCCTTCGACATCATTCCCTCTAAGAAATTTCTCAATGTGTCATTAACCTAAGACTTCTTGGGGGCGATTAATACACCTACTAGGCATGATCAACTAGTTACATTAACCCTTCCATACCACCATACCATTTCTATCCAAGTTAAGGAGTGTTTTACCATTTATCATTTACTTAATTTAGACTTAGCCGCTTGGTTTAGCCGTGTTAACTTAGTACATCAAATCAATTACTGTAATAGTTATCTTAGATTTCTTATTTAGGTTGCTCTTCAATCCTACCGATTCTTTAACTATATAAGTAAGTTCAAATGCATATTTAGAGCAAACAATTAATTATTTTATCATTTTTCATAGAATAATATTTCACATGAAGAACATGTTTTATTCTTCATTCTTTCTCATTTACTTTTTGGTTCTTCTTGGCAACGGTTTAAAGTGGGTACTTTCCAAAATCAACGATAAAACAAAATGTCTAACACACAATTATAGCTATAGACCTTTTGTCCATTACTTTTTTTCTTCTCAATTTTAAGAATATGTAAGATAAAGTTCTTTTTTCTAAGAAACCAATTCTCTCATAGAAGTCTTAAATAATAAAATCAAGAAGGATGAATTGATGCTTTAAAAAGTTTTTTTCAATTTTTCATCTCTCTTTGAAATTATTAATAATATTTTGCCGAAAATGATATGGGGATGAGGAGTAAGATGAAAGCAAATAACAAATAGTTAAAAGATAGAGGTAGGATTAATTGATAAATAGAGATGAAGATACCCTCATAAATCAATCTCATCTTAACAACTCAACTATTGGAAGAGCACTTGCTTACACTAAGTGGACATTCAATTTCCACATGCAAAATACGTCATGTACACTACTATCTAAGTGGAGGATTGTTGAAAATGAATAGTATTGTATGTTTGGTAGAGTTTAGTAGTATGCTTTAAAGTTACCATATGAGATGGTATGCACTAAAGAGGTGCAAGATTACCATTAAGGGGTTATAAATCTTTAAAAGTTTTGGTTTGAGTTAAAGATTGCAACAGTACACATTAGCATGTAAATTGTTGTGACTCTTAGAATTATTTAAATGGTCATGGTATCAATTTCTAAAGAGTTTATTTTTGCTTACAATGAATATGGTAAGAAAATTGTAATTATGTTTTTATACTTATTGGATTTTAACTTAGGCCTTGAGATTGAAGTAGTACATACCCTAACCCTTAGGTTAACAGCCCTTTTTTAATATATTGAAATGCAAAAATAACATATTCTATCAATCATAAGTTTACAAAATTAGTATCATTCCCAAAAATGATTATCATTCTTTCAAAACCCATGTTATAATGCATAAATTTTCTATAAATATTATTATTCATACTTTTCTTTTACAAAACACATACACATAAAGAAAGGTCAATATAGCGATCTTTGAGTGTTGTATTTCCCATCGAGCTGTTATTAGATAAAACAACTTTTCCTTCTTTCCCCTAGGATCTTTGTTGCTGTCCTTACTCCTTTTACAAACATAGTTTATGTAATACCCCCAAAACTAGGTAATTATAGCCTGTCATGTATTCCTATAGTCTAATGACATGTCAAGCATCTAGAATCAGCCTATTACATCTCCACATACTTTTCATTAAACACCTATGATAACACCAATACATTAATTTAGGGATGTTTAACCATCCTCAATCCACTAATAAATACATAATGATCAACACCTGCATTACTTTATTCAATGAAAATAAGTTAAATTCAATATTCAAATACAACAATCTCAAAGAACCTTAAACTATGGCTTAAGCATCTCACATTCACCAAAAATGAAAATTTAACAACTACCAAGGACTTAAAGAGAGAAGTCTCAAGTGACTTCTCATAACCCAGTTTACAAAAAAAAAGTAATAACAACTATCTAACAATATGGTCCACCAAAATTATCATTCCTAAACTAACTATACAAAGCCATATCTATAATCATAATAATAATCATACTAACTGTAGTAATCCTCATAATCCCCATAACTCGTTCTTGCATCTTAAAATAAGAATCCCTGAGGGGGTGAGCAAAAAGCTTAATATAAGTTAATAAACACATATGCATGTTCATATAGTAATGGACAAGCACACATATTAACTTATTCAATATAACTAAATGCAACAACCATGGTTTAATATCTTTATTTAGGTCCATCAAGAAACACAATTTCGACGTCCTAAAACTTAGAGTAACTCATGACTATAGTACATAATATATATATATATATCAAAGAGTATTAGTATTATATCCTTCCTAATACCTTAAGAACACCTAATCTACCTAAATCATTTCAAAGTGAGACTCCAATTAAGATACTGTCGCACTAAGATCATTGGGGTGCTACCCTAATTTACAGTCCTCTTAGTTCTTTAGACCCAGCCAACATACGCAGCATGAATTATTTAGGCTAATTATGTGTTAGATTCATTTTAACCATTACTAAGCCTATGTATACTGATGTTCCTAGGAACTGAGTTAATCACTAGGGCTTACCAAATAGAGAGTAACCAATGGGTTGAAATATTGAAGAAAGAAGAAGTCAATAGGTCGACAAACACAATAGCTTTTGTGAAGCTGCTCGTAAGATATGATGCACCAACAAACACAGCACAACTTAGTATTTTGCCTAATATGATATACAAGTGAATATTAAGGTCCCCTCGTCGCTAATCTTAAGCTACTTAGCAAGATTAAATAAGAGTGTGAAAAGGATGTACTTGGATAACAGTGTCTCACAAGAATATTCATTAACTGTAAGGTGTAAGATGATTTCAACTACGAAAGATAAGAGACTATTTATAATAAGTCCTTAGGGCAACAATACAATAATGGAAATTACATAGAGGATAATGTAAGAAGAAGGTTCTTAGTATAAGCAAAATGGGTAAATATGACAAAGAACAAAAAGGAATATAGTACAAATGTTAGAAAATTAAGAGATAGGTGGCAACCTATCAATGGGTTTGTACTTTAGAATCTTAGTGCAATGTAACTAAACTAAGTTAATGTTAGGATTACTATTGCTGAGTTGTGTTAAGAGCTGTTGAAGTAATTGAGTGAGACTATAGCTTGGTAGGATGGTAAAGGAGAGCTTAGTGTACAAGGATCTTAGCTTCAGTACTTGGTAGGTCAACAATTAAATAAGAGTTTGAGTTGAGCAGTATGTATCTAAGCTAAGGCTTTAGAGAGTTCTTCCACAACTCTTCCATGTACTAGAGCTCATCCTAAATAGGCTGAGAAGATAGGATCCTTTTAAAGAGAGATTATGAGCCTTAGAGGTAAGCTCGGATGAAGGTTCCAAAAGTTGACACTCCATTAACTCCCCGAGTTGTTGAAGATTTGCTCTCATATCTTGATCTTCTTCTTCTTCCAATAGATAAGGCGTCAAGTCGATGACATTGAAAGTTGGAGACATAATGTATTCTTTAGGTAATTTTAGCTCATAAGTGTTGTCCTTGATGTGTTGAAGGATCTTGAAAGAGCTATTAGACTTGGAAGATAACTTGTTTATTCTCTTCTTTGGGAATCGCTCCTTATTGAGATGAATCCATATAAGGTCTCCTAAACTATAAATAATTTGCCTTCTACCCCGACTTCCTTGCTCTCTTTGTCAAGCTACTATCTTGATTAATTGCTTGGCAAGCTTCTGATGCAGATTCTGAAACTCCTTAACATGCTACAAACCTGATTGACCTTCTCCTTGAGAGGTCAAGCTAGTAATCATGTCCAATGGTAAGTTTGAATTAAGTTTGTAGATGACCTCAAAAGGTAACCTTCTTATTGAGCTATGAGTGGAGCGGTTGTAAGTGAATTTGATAATGGGCAAGCATAGATCCCAATCATGCAGATTCTTCCCAATAGTGGCTCAAAGGAAGGTACCTACTATTCTATTCATAACCTCTATTTGGTCGTTTGTCTATGGATGGCAAAAAGTATTGAACATGAGCTTATTACCAAGCTTCTTTCATGGTGTTCGCTAGAAGAAGCTGATAAACTTCAAATCACGTTCCAACATAATACTTCTTAGGACACCATGTAGCCATATGATCTTCTGCAAAAAGGGGTTAACAATGACTAAAACATCATTGGTTTTGTGGTAAGGATGAAGTGGCTCATTTTGTTGAACTAATCAACCATCACCATAATAGAATCATATTTCCGAGGTGTTCTGGGTATGTTGAGCATGAAATCCATGCTTAGATTGGTCCATGGGGTTAAGGTATGAGTAAAGGTGCATATTCTCCATATGGTTCCTTTCTTCCTTTAGCTCACTTACATGCCTCGCAATGCTCAAGAACCTTACTTACATCCTTCATCATCTTAGGCTAATAGAAATGCCCTTTCAACAACTTAGTAATCTTCTTCTTACCAAAATGGCTAGCTAAGCCCCTAGCATAAGCTTCCCAAATAAGTAATTATTTAGCTGAACCACTCAACACACAAACTTGCTTTCCCTTCATCAGAAATCCTTAGCTCAAATAGAACCCATCAATTACTCCTTTAATGTTGCACTTGGCCACTAAGAGTCCAAAGTACTGATCATGTTCATATTGATTAGGTAGGGTACCAAACTCAAGTATTCTAGCTCGTAATGTTGTGATAAGAACATATCAATGAGAAAAGGCATCAGCCACAATATTATAACTTCCCTTATGGTACTTAATGATGTAGCAAAAGGTTTCTAGGTACTCGACCCATTGGCATGACCTCTGAGATGTTTGAGAGATTCTTGGTTAGTATAGACAATGAACATTCTTGGCAGTGGGTAATGTTACTAGTTATGAAGTGCTCAAACAAGGGCATAGGCCTCCTTGTCATATGCCAAGTAATTCATTATAGCACCTCTAAGCTTCTCATTGAAATACACAATTGGTCAGCACTCTTGCATGAGGGTAGCTCCAATGCTGAGTTTGGATGCATCACATTCTAACTCAAAAACCTTGCTAAAGTCAGGTAATACTAGCATTAGGGGAAAAGTTAAGATAGATTTTATCTCGTCAAAACTCATATGAGCTTTCTCAAACCATTCAAATTCAAAGTTCTTCTTAGTTAGCTCGATCAGTAGTACAGCTATGGAACTAAAGTTCCGAATGAATCTTCGATAAAACAAAGCTAGATTATGAAACTCCTTACTTTGGCACCACTAGTCGATGTTGGCTATTCAAGAATAACTCGGATCTTTTCATCATCAACTCTAATTCCTCCTCTAAAGACAACATATCTAAAGAATACTACCTCGTCCTAATGGAATACACATTTCTTTAAATTGCTAAATAATCGTTTAGTTAGGATGATATCAAAAACTGACGACACTATACACTAAAATGTCATCAAAATAAACCACAATACACTTTCTTATCAAGGATCTTAAAACAAGATTCATAAGTCATATAAAGGTGCTTGATGTGTTTATAAGCCTAAACGACATCACCATCAACTAGAATAGGCTATCCTTCATTTCGAAAGCATTCTTCCATACATCTCTTGATCTCATTCTAATCTAGTGGTAACCACTCTTCAAATCAACCTTTGAAAATATTCTTGCACTATGTAACTCATCAAGCATATCATTCAATCATGGATCAGATATTGGTAATTGGCATTGATTTTGTTGATAGCTCGACCATTAATGAGAATTCTCTATGAGCCATCCTTCTTCAGCACTAGGACAATTGGTATGGCATAGGGTCTCATGCTCTCTTGGACATACCTACACTTGATCAACTTGTCAACTTGTTTCCTCAACTCGGTTGCTTGCTTAGGATTAAGACTATAGGCAAGCTGGTTAGGGAAGGCAGCTCCAAGCTGGAGGTCAATGTAATGTTCTATGCCTCTGATAAGGGGTAAACCTCTCAATAACTCAGTAGGAAACAAGTTGGCATATTCTTGAAGCAATGTCTGCACCTCAGCAGGTAATGCTCCAACTTCATTCAACTCTAGAAGTCTTCTAACCAATATGAGTACAAACTCTTCCTCCTTAATATCCTTAGAAAACTATGCTAGGAAAATCACGAAGGAATTCTTCTACAAGGATTTAGAAACCTTAACTTAAGATTCCTAAACTTCTCTTTGGCTCATAAGAGTTAGTACAACTTTCTTCCCATCCTTCTAAAGCATATAAGTGCTCCTATATCTACCATAGAGCACTTTCAAATTAAACAACCAAGTTTAGCCAAGTAGAATGTATGAATCATACATGGATAGGATGTCGTACAACATCTCATCCTTATATTTGTCACCAATTATGATCAGCACTATACCTTGCTTAGCAATAGGTAGACCTCCCTTCTCATTTAGCCAATGAATCTTATAGGGCTTAAGGTAAGGATAGGTTGGTAACTTCAAAGCCTTCACTATTCCTTGTGCTATAATATTGGTATAACTTCCTTTGTTGATGATCAAAGAACATAGATTGCCATTCACTCAATAGTTTGTATGGAGAGATTCACTCTTTATTCATTCTCATCAGAGGTAAAGGTATTGAGTAATCTTCATACAACCATATAGTATTCTCCCATTTCAAGTTAGATCTAGGCATCATAATCTTCTCAAAACTCGTCTAATAGGTGATTAACATCTACCTCTTGTTCCTCTCTTTCACTAGCGCTTTCCACTTCAAATTGGGGCTTATCTCCTTTAATGGTCATGACATATCGATTCAAACATTGGCTAGCTACGTGTTAAAAACCTAAGCACTTCAAACACTTTATCTCTCCGGTCTTCCTACTAGAGCTCTGATCTTAATCCTTTCTAACCTTAGCCACCATTAGGTTTGCTCGACATTTCACCTCAGCAGTCGACCTCAAAACTGTATCGTGCTAGGCCATATCCAGGTCAACCAAGCATACCAATTTTGTTCAACAAGCCAGGTCAGTTATTCTTTGCTTAGCTAAGATAATTATGCCTCTACCTCTCAACCCTTTGCCACTTGGATGATCTTGTCTAGATTTCCAAGCCTCTACACCTCTATTACATTACCAATCTCGGATCTTGGTCTAGAAATGAACCATGCTATTGTTTTCACCTCAAGCTCATCAACATCACATAGGATCATTAGCAACTAAAATTCGCGGACATATTCATCCATAGAGTGACTACCCTGCTTAAGTTCCTGAAGATGTCAAAAAGTGTCTTGCTCATAATGTTCTAGTACAAATCTGCTCCTTATAACTCTCTTCATCTCATTCCAGGTTCAAATTTCATATCAGGCTCACTAACGTACATTCTACAATTTCTTCTACTACATTGCTACATATCTAGAAAATTCTAAAGCATTTACTCGAATACGCACTGAGTCTTCATAATTATAGAAGTCAAATATCTTCTCAATTTTCTTCTCCCAGTTTAGGTAGTCATAAGCACTACCAAACCCATTAAAACTTAGAATCTGTACTTTAAGTTATTTGGCTCCTCTTGAAGTACAAAGGTTATGCTCTATAAATCCATCATACTGCTCTTCCTCTTCCCCATACTCTTCAACTTCATTTAACTCAAGTCTCCTCCTTGTAAGCCTCTCAAAATGTCAGGGGGTAGGGGGTACAGGGGGAGCTAGGTTCATATTAATAGCTTCCGATGCTCTAAGCTTAGCCACTTAGCTTCTCAACCTATCTCTCACATCTTGGCCTTGTTTATCAACTCTCTCTTTAAGCTTAGTATCTACCACCGTTTGTATTGATATAGCCAGGTTAGCTACAATAGCAGCAAGGTCTTGCAATTGCTCGTTAGTAGTTCGCAGGGTATGTTAGGTAATATAGCTATGACCATGACCATGACCATGAATGTCACTCTTGGCATCATTAATCTCTCCTTGAATATTGGGATTTGAAATTCTAAATACAGAACTTCAGAAAGTTCACGATTTAATAGAAGATTTCACACAAATTTAATAATATGATATTGTACATTTACTTAAGAACTTGCTCTATTTTTCCACTAGAGAGTAGAGTATTACATAACATACACTATAACAAAAAGCAACTACTATAGTACTTAGCTTTCAATTGCAATCTTAAGCTCTAATACTAAGATTATATAATGTGCTTAGGAGCTAAGTTAATCACTAAGGTTAACCAAAGAGAGGGTAACCAATAGGTCCTTCGAAATATCAAAGAAAAAAGAAGTGAATAAGTCAACAAATACAATAGCTTCTGTAAAGCTGCTCGTAGGATATGACATACCAATGAACATAGCATAACTTAGTATTTTACTTGATATGATGCACAAGCGAATACTAAGGTCCATGAACCACTAATTTTGAGCTACTTGGTAAGATTAGATAAGAGTGTGAAAATGATGTACTCAAAAAATAGTGTCTCGCAAGAACATGAAAATTCATTAACTATAAGATAATTTCAACTGCTAAAAATAAGTGACTATTTATAGTAAGTCCCTATGACAACAATACAATACTAAAAATTACATAGAGGATTCTTAGTACAAGAAAAAAGCATAAATATGATAAAGGACAAAAAGGAATGTCGTACAAATGTAAAAAAAAAATAAGGGATAGGTGGTAACTTGTCAATGGGTTCATGCTTTAGAATCTTTTTGCAATGTGGCTAAATTGAGTTGATGGTTAGCCTGCTGTTGCTGAGCTATGCTAAGAGCTGCCAAGGTAATTGAGTGAGATTACAACTTGGTAGGATGGTAAAGGAAAGCTCAACGTAAATGAATCTTGACCTTGGCACTCGACAGGTTGGAAACTAGATAGGAGTTTGAGCTAAGTAGTATGTATCCAACCTAAGGCTTTAGAGAGTTCTTCCACAACTCTTCCTTATACTGAAGCTTATCTTCAATAGGCTGAGAAGATAGGATCCTTCTAGAGAGAGATTGTAACCTTCGAAGACAAGCTCTAATGAAGGGTCTAGAAGTTGACACCCATAACACACACAAGCAACATATAAACCTTATACTTGACTAAAGAGTTTACTCAGAATCCGTAACAAGTGCCTCACATCCTGTTCACAAGAGAATAAAACATGCACTTAGTTTCTAAAATCTTTTAACTACACTTTCTAGCACATCAACTCAACCGACTTCCACTTCCTTTTGAATCACTTGAGGAACCAAGGTTTGCTATGATGATAGATTGATTTACAAGATGTTTCAAGCGAAGTTTCACGTTTAAAATAACTTAGGAAAGGGTTTATGATAAGAAGGCATGCTTAGAAAACATTGAAAAACCTAAAGAAATGTCGCTGTAAGAAACAAGGGTCATGGCATCTAAATGCTATGTCAAGTGGCATCCAAATGCCGTAGTTGAAAGGAATTAGTCTGCCTAAGCATCCGAACGCTAAAGGGGATGGTGTTCAGACATTAGGCAAGAGTCTGCTATTTCCAGTAGACTGCAATGATATTTCAACCCTTAAATTTCTACACTCTTCTAATGTTCTCGAAAACTACCAATCCCAATTTAATTTCCCTTCAACAACACATCTCTACATTAATCTAAACAACCCCTAAACATCCCCCCATATCAAAAACTCAAATTGCACAACCGTATTTACACAATGTCCAATAATAAGAGGTGCAAGGTTTAACATAGTACTTACCTTTAGTGATCCAAAGCTTTTGAATCCACCAACTAGATTTCATCGTAGGACATGTATAGGACCATTTTCGACTTGTCTTTCATAGTAACCTATGGAACAAAACGAAATTCTTGTTGGATTTTGATAGAAAACTCAAAAGAAAACATCATAAAAATCTTATCTCAAAGTCTTCCACCTTTGACTCAATCACACCACCAAAGATCCAGTGTAGAACTCCTAAATAACCTCTTCAAATTTGTTTTGGGAGATGCAATGCAAGGAAAAACAAGTTCCTCAATGAAATTTGCTAGAAACCTTAAAGAAGAAATTTGCTAGAAACCTTAAAGAAGAGAGCAGTTTCATCACTTACCTTGATCTTTTTTACCCCGATCTCATTGAATCATGTTGTTTACCCTTCCTTGTTTCAAGAACTCATAAGAAACCCTAAGCAAAGTGTGCAGCACATAAGTGAATTGTGAAAAGGATTTCCCAAACCCTAAGTGGCCCTTTTATGCCTAAGGTTGTAGAACTTTCTCCATACTCGAAATGCCTTCACTTAAATCTTATAATACCACTTAGACCCTTTAACATAAAATACTTTATTTGTTTATTTTCTTTTATTTTGTACTTTATATTTTTCCCTTATTCCAGGTTTTATAGTTTACTTTAGTATAAAAATTTAGAATTCATCCTTGTATGCAATTTGATTCTTGTTCAACTTAAAGGAAAATCTAAATTTACTCTAAAAAAATACTCTTTTGACAACTATAAAAGTTTTTTTTTTTTTATCATGTAATTAGTCCAACTAAGTGGAAGCTCAACATTGGTTATGCTGACTTAGATACTTTTCGAGACAATAATTTCTTTTAGCTTTTGAAAAAGTATTTGTAAATCACACACTTGATCTAAAGTTGGGAGTTTATTTTTCAAGTGAAAATCAAAAGTTTCGACATTAAGAACTTATCTGCATATGCTTGTCATTTATATAATTCACTACAATGGTCTCTAAATTTGCTTTTGTGATGTGATGGTGGTGAATAGATCATAAAGCCAATCAAATAGTTTTATTTTAAATATATGGTTGCAAAATAAGAACATTTTCTTCTTGTCAACTTTAGAAATCTTTGGTATCATCTAGAGGAGGTAATGATATATAAGCAAAACTTGAACAAAGAACATATAAAACCTTTAAGGGGGTAAGTAGGAACATCACCTTATCCTTCCAACAAGTGAAAATGATGCTATCAAAATGGCCCTAGTGGAAAAGGGTTTGACTCATGATTATGATAGTGCCTTTCAATTTAGAAACTATAACCGAGTCGAGGACATCTAAATGTGCTTTAAGATTGTGAAAAGAAAATAAGAAAAATAATTTTAACCATAAAATAAACATTGCCCTTTTAAGTGTTTAGTTCCCCTACTATGGTATTGTTAGAAATCCAACAATATGCTCTAAGGTAATCAAGATAGAATAAGAGAAAAAATGCACAACTAAAAAATCTCTACTATGTATTAGTGGTTTAAAAAATTCTTTAGATTTTCACCTCTTATTTAAATGATTAACAAACTTTGCCCATAGTGATTTAGGAATGAAGAGCAAGAAGCAAATAAAATAACAAGTCAAAAGAAAGATAAGAATAAGATTAACGAATCAAGAATTATAGAGTTTTCTCCTCATGCATCAATCTCCTTTCCCAACTTACTTATTAGAAATTCACTATATCATCAAAGCAATGCTTAATGAAAGATCTCACATTGCATCCTCTAATAAGTACTTTGAACCTCACAATTATAAGATGAAAGATTTCTTTAAGCAACTGCTTATGTGCCTATATAATGTCCTACTCCATTATGCCTTTTAAGAACTTTTCACTGATAATTCACTAATTCTTCTTTTACTTGCCATTACATATTTCATTTGTTCTATGGACACTAGTGTAAGCGTAAGCAACACCATTGACATATAATATAGAGTACTTGATTTGTAATGTCCTAAATTGGAAAGATGTTGTTAATCCATCATTGCCCTAGTTTTACATAACAAGACAGGCAAGGTTTGGATGCTATAATTATGTAGGTTACCACATCAATTGGTTGTATATTATTGGTTATCTAATGAAGTTAAGGAGTTAAACCTATTAAATAAAAGTGATCTTTCAGTAAATTTTGATGGATAAGGTTATCAAACTCGTCTCTATAAACATTTAATATGGACACAACGTTTAAAAACCTATTTTATTTCATCTATTGTTATGGACCGTAATTGAATTAAAATAATAAAGCCTATAAATAAGGTTTAAGTCTCGAATCTTAGTAATAGGATTTTCTTTGGTTTGTTTCTCTTATATCTTATAAAGTGAGAAAGTAGAGAGCAATCGTTACTATAGGCTAGGAGACTGAACTTTTAAAGAATTGCTTTCTCAATGAATTCAAGTATGTTTTCTTAGCTCTCTTATCTTTGTTATTGATCTAATACGATGACCCTATTAGTGATTCAAACTTCACCATAATTTTTTTTTTAATTAAAGTTTTCCTTTTAGCATATTTTACATTCTCATATCTTCTAATGCAATTGCCTTTGAACCAATATATATATATAGATATATATATCTAAGAACGGATGAAGACAAACACTAGCAAGTAACCATGTCATACATAGTGATATGATAATTTGTAAACATTCTTATACTAAATGCAATAACCATAAGTTCGACTAAAATATAGTATAGGCAAAACAATCAACATATACCTTAACATCTTGAGGTTTAGATTACTCAAATTCCGACAATAGACAAACAAGCAAACACACACACATACACATTTCATGGGTCATGTGATCTCAACACCTATATCAATAATAATTAAAGAGTCATCTAGTGTTATCATCGACATCATCTAGTCATTTTACAAGGATTAAGCTAATAGAATAAGCATTAACCTACTATAACTGTCCATGGTGTCACCCATTGATAGCCTTGCTATAAAAACCTAACCTTAATCATAATGGTTAGATATATTGATAATTAACTTGCCCTCATGTGACACTTTAATCCCTAAACTACAAATTACATTATCCTAGATATTTTTGCCACTACCCGTAATGCGTAGCCATGAGTACTTATGTAAAAATCTAACCTAAGCACAAAGACATGCACCATATAAGTACCCATTAATTGCCAAATAGTTTATGATTTTTTGTTATACTTCTATGAGCACAATCAATAAACAAACACAATAACTCATTTATCTTGTTTTCACATAATCCTCAACTTGCTCTATGTCTTCTTCAAATATCTTATGGTTAAATTTTTCTAAAGTCTCGTTCTTATTTTTTATAAGGTCAATCTAACGCTCCATCCTATCCTTAATTTAGATTCCATTAAATATAGACTATTAAATTAAGTGTAAATTGTATAGTCCATATTTAAAAAAAAATGTAAATCAATGGTAGGATAGAAGACTGGACCAGTCCCATCAAAATGAAGGATGAAACTATAGAAGCTCCTCTTATGGCTATATAAAATCTAATTAAGTTAATAATTCACTCTTAAAATTTATTTTTGTTCCTTATTTAAGTCATCACATGTTTAAGATGTTTTCAAGAAATTTTAACATCATTTTTGGTAAGATGTTATAAAATTTAATGATTTAGGCTAACTAAATAGGGAAAGTAGTCAACTAGATTACATGAAGACGAGGTAAGCAACATGGGCAATTGTAACATACACATGGTCAACCGTCTTGTGAATATATGGTTAATCAAATTCTTAGTGCCTTTCGAATTAGTATTATTCTTTTATGTCTAATTATTCCTAATTTAGATTATAATGTTTGATTTATGATCTTATAAATTAATTTTATCAATTTGTGTTTCAAAATTATAACCATGATTAAACTTTAAATTCCTACGGAGTTTCTATTTTACAAATAACACCCGTGATCTTATTTCATTATTTTACTCATCTTTTTCAAGTATTTCAAAGTTCTTTAAACCTTAAGTATAGACTTAAATTTCCCATTAGTTCCATATCAAATTCATTGTAGTTTAAATTTGCTAATTCATAGTATCTTCCTAGGTTCTTTTCTAGTTATAGATTAAATCTTCTACATCTTTGTTTTACAATTTTGTTTCATAAATCCTAAGTTTTATTATTAAATCTCAAGCTCCTAAATTGAGAATATAAAGTTTTATATGCTAATTATTGATTCTAGGCCTTTTAACCCTTTGATTAGGTTTCATTAGTAGGACTTTCATCTTCCTAAGTTATAAATGCGAATTTGTATAATTACTTGTTGCAGCCTAATCGGATTACCTCCTAATCTCCACAATAAGACAATGCCTCTAATAAGAGGTTCTCATTCCATTTCTATTGATATCAAATTTTGGTTCGAAAAGCCAAATGCCCAAGCGATGCACTCAGAAGCAACTACAAGTGCAATGCTCATAAAATTTGCATGTAAAAGCTTTCCGCACGCACAACACTTTTCTCACCTTAATGATTTGCATAATAATAAATAAAGAGACAAAGAAAATGATCAACAGGTGAACAAGTTGTAAGCATTGAACAGTTGTATGATTGAAATTGTCTTCAAATTGCCTAAGAGATTGCCTTTATAGACCTCCAGCAAAACCTTTGCATTGCTTTCTTTCACTCTTCATTTAACGCCTGTTCAAAAATTCCAATGGCTACTTTACAATACACGTGTATGTGGCTCTGAAGTAAAAAGGAAATTAGAAAACTTTATACTATTTATACTATCTACGTATATATAGATATATGAAGGCACCTAGATGTTTCCGAGTAAGAGTTAAAAACATGTGCCAATATGCTTGGGAAAGGAAGTAGAAAACTTTTATTCAAGTAAAGATCTTGGGGAAAACGATTTGACCAAAAAAGATTAATTAGTGAACCCGAGAACATTACTCAAAAGTCAAAGCCATACTCTGTTTGGTAGAGTTAGATCATGTTGTAATCACTGCTGTCTTCCCTACCAAAAAAGATTTATACTTAACGACACATAAAATTCATGTCAATTATATAATAAATTAATAGAAAGACTATTCTATATATACTTATCAAAATGAAAAATATCAACATTAATCATAAGTTATTTTACTTAACAAGCCATACTTTCTAAATTTACAAAAATATCTTCATAAACTCATTTATTTTTCCTAACAAACTCAGTTCTTTTAATTTACATAAAAAACATCACGATAAATCAATTGGTTAATTTGAATTACCCTATAGATTTGTTACAATATATATATATATATATATACACACACAACGCAGTTTGCTAATTATTTTTATTCAAACAATCTATTAAATTTCTTAATACATATTTTTTCATCATCAAAACTTTGTGGGATATATATATATATATATATATGTACAAAATAGCAATCAAGTGCTCGTTTCCAATGAATCATTTCAATTTCCTACATAAGAAAGATAACATGTTATTTACAAATCTGGCTTGGCACATTGCTGGACGAAAATCTCGTTGTGAAACTTTTGGAGTGTAGGTTAACCTTAATTAAAATTAATTGAGGCTTTATGCGGTGTAGTCATTCAAAAGCCAAGCGACTAAATGGTATGGTCACCCTTAAATTCAGTAAATTATCTTGATTTATAATAATCATGTCTATTGATATTAAAGATGAAATTCCCAATAATAAAAATGAAATCGTTTACAATAATTCTTAGTACCTATCAACGATTTTTGTGAGACTGTCAACAGTTTTTCTTTCTTCTTTTTATTTTTTTTTACTGTTAATGGGCATCATTTTTATTGTAAATCGCCACAAAATTTTCCTAATTTAAAAAATTCATAATCATTGTTATGTTAGTATAGTATGTTAAGTCAAAGTTTTGAGTATAATATCATTGCTTTTTGGAATATCTACATATTTTTGTAGAGTATTGAAATTTATTATATTATTTATGTGGGCTTGATTCTTTAGACCAGGTGGTAAGGTTTAGGGAATTTTATCTATATTTGGTATGATTTAGGGAAAATTAATTTGGTAGGCTAGAAATAGAGATCATTGAATTAGTTTATTCATATCAAATTTTTTTTAAATAAGCTCGTGCACTTATGAGAAAGGCTATAGATTTTGGGTTATAAACTTACTCATTCAGGATAATTATAAATTGATTAAGTTTCATCTCATATGTTGATCATCTAAATAATCTGGTAAATGTTATCTTATCCAAGAGCTTATAAATACTTATCTTTCCTCTTTATTTGCAACTTTTAGAGAGAACAAAGAAACAATATTATTCTGCAAAGACTCAACTATATATTTGAGATACTTAAATTACTTGCTCCTTCTTTTTACTTTGTTCTCACTTAATTATCCTTCAGGTTTCAAGTGTCATTTCCACATCACTTTTTTGAAGTAACCTCTAGCACGTTACTCATGCAGCATACATGTAACTATTGCAATCAGACCCTTGTATATACAATTTTGTTCTCAATATTTGTTTACTTTTTTATTTGAACTCTTAATTCTTTGTCTTTTTCCTATTTGAGTCTACAATGATTAATTTAATCAAATATTATTAATATTATTAAATATATTATATTAAAGAACAAATATCGGTAACAATTCCAAAATCCTTAAGGACATACGGGCTGATCGCAGCAAAAAGGTCATAGCAGTGACTAGCTCAACCAATTTAAGGTGATGGAAATATATAATTAATATCCAAATATCAAAATTCGAAGTAGGCTTTGATTAAGCAATAAACACAAATAAGATTAAAAAAGAAAAGAAAAACACGAGAGCGGTACCACAATTAAAGCGATATACAATATAACTACACCTTTTATTATTGATTATCATGAATATGAATGTATTACCCAAAATAGTGTGTCATTTATTTCTTATAATGAAAAGGAAGCTGACATTATCATCGGGATATGCCCTTATTATCACTCTCCATTTGCCTATGTTTTTGTCCCCACGAGTATTCTTTTCTGCTTTCAAACGAAAGATGGAGTCCGGATTTTCGAATTATGATGGGTCTTTCAAATTGGCCATCATGTGATTGATGCAATTTGATTTTCGACAATATTTTGTTGTTTTCACCGGTATCCTTTCCCATCACAATCAAACGCTTTGGCGTTCAATTTAGTTCATATTTGGGAGTTTGATTGTAGTCGAACACTACAGAAGGATTTGCAACTATCGAGGCCAGAAATTGAAGAAAATTGTGGAAACAAAAGGTAAGGAAAAGATCTTAAAGAAAATAAAATTTTAGTCTTATTTGAATATAAAAGTGGAAACAAAGGAAATGTGTAAAAATGTTTTTTTTAGCTTGATTAAATTATCCTTTATTAAACTAGAAATTTATTGCATATGCTTTATTCCCTTCTTTAGGCAGGGAAAGACATTCAAACTCAAAGTGGGGTGAAAGAGGAAGAGAAGACAAGATGATACGAAAAAATGAAAAAAAAAAAATGTGCAGGACGTCAAACTCAAACTTGTGTCTTTCTTCTTAGGACATCTTTGTATCTCTGTGATGTTTCCATTAATTTCCACAGCCTTCTCTTTAAATTTGGAGAGAAAAAAAATAGGCTTTTGAATAGAAAGAGTTCAATTAATTTCCACAAGATTCATTCCATTTCTGTCTCTTTTGAATTAACCAAACATATGTTTTCTTTTCATTTCCATTTATTTGAACATATTTCGATTGATCCAAACATAACGTTATTAATTATTATAGGTTGTATATTATACATATATATATATATGGTTAACATGTAAATACCAATAAAATTTTAATATATATATATAAACGATATAAATTAACTGTTTTGAAAACTACTCATTTGACTACTATACATGCAAAAATATTACTAATATTTATGCTATGTGTGTGTTAGAGCATATTTATATATATAGTGAATAATGTCAAATGAATCTTATTTTTTGGTGGAAGCTAGCTTAATGATTGAACATGGAGTAACTACAAATTAGCTTATATACCTATTGATAGGTCATGTTGGTCAAGGGGCCACCATGCCTCACCTAGACTCGTTCAATGAGTCGGACTAATCTTAAACTATCGATTTACGAGCTAACTCACAAATGAATTGTAACTGACCCATGTGGTGGCTGTTTAAGGGTCGGTTCTCGACTTTTAAACAGGCTCCATTTTTCTTTTTTTTTTTTATTTTACTATTTATATTAATAATTTTTATTTTTTAATAATTTCTAACTTTTATTAATTTTCAAGTCGGTTTTCTTCGAAATAATAAGTTTTAATGTCATGTATACAATTAACTAATATTCTCAATTAAAATTTTACTCCATTTCGAAATAATATGTTTGTCTCGCATGAAGTTAATATTAATATAATATTAAAATAATGAGTAATGTCAAATAAAGCGAAAGAAATTGTAATAGATAAATAATTTTCTTTAATCACAAAGCTACAGTAAAGAAATAAAATATAACGCCACTATTAATTATAAATTGTTGTAGAGAAATAAAATCCTTTGGATTTTTTTTCTTTAATTTCTTTTTAAAGGGAGATAAAAAAATTTTGCATTTAGTAAGAAAAAAAAAAACACCCGTCAATTTAATGGCAGGTTAACTTGCCAGTTCAGCAAGCCTAGAAGACTAAATTGCTTGGGCCCTCAAGATTTGGTGGTTTAAAGGCCAGTTTAGGCTAGCTTTAAATTAAGTCGATTCATAGTTCGAAACCAGCACTTGAATGGATCTAGCCCCACCCAATCTACTTTTAGACCAAGCCAAGTTGCAAGGCCTCTCCTAATCTCCAATATCAAAACTAACTCATTGCCTATCAATCCAACTAAGGTAAGGTCAAGGAGGGCTTGACCTTGAGTGGAAATAATAGCCTGGATCCCTTTATCTTGTTAAGCCATTTAAGGAGATACCTTGAGAACCTCCTAATCTACTAGCCTTTAAGATGCATAGCACAGAAATCAAGCACTACAGCCATATACAACCCTCCTCATAAGCCTTACAACACTATAATGGATTAAATTAGTAAATCTTTAAAGTGCCCCTAAGGCATTAAATGCAAAGGAACTTATGCAAGGCTCAAAAGGGCTACATGGCCATACTTTTATCAAAATGTACAACTAACTCCAAGTTTTGAGAGTTTAAGATGGGATGACTAGGCTTATAGGTTACAGACTCCTCTATCTAAGTGTCCCTTCTATATATATTTAGCTCTACCCATCCTTTAGCACAGTAAGTTGGCTAAACCTAATTTTCTCTCTTTATCACCCCTTTATCCTCAAAACTAATTTAAGCATCAGAATAATCATGTCGAAATATTCTTGGATACTACTTAGACATATGTTGATTGTGCAAGCCAACGTAAGGCCCTCAAGATCTATTTTCCCATCCATCAATCCTCCAAGGCCCAAATCTCTTTATGGACGAAGATCTAAGAAGAATAGTACCTATGTTTCCACCCATATATACATTTAAGGTCTCATTAGCGTGATATATATAGAGTAATTATGAGTTGTATAAACAAAATTTTTTTCCTGTTTTCTAATATTAATTATACATTTGATAAAAGATAAGTGTATAAATTAGTGAAAAGTTTGTCTATAGTGTTTTCATCTATTGTATATTTTTATAGCAAAAGAAAATGTTATGTTGTCAATGTAAATACTTAGTAACTACTGACTCTTTACGCTGGATTAATACCTTAAAAGTTTAGGTATCTGAAGGCCATAATTGTGAAATGCAAAGATGTTTTACGGTTTATTTAAAGGTACCCTTTAACAAAATGTTATTGTCAATCTTACGTTGCTTCCAAATGCATTAAATTAATCCACATTCCCACAACAGCCCTGAAACAAAACGTATCCGAATTGGAATTAATAAACAATAATAGACATCATCACTCTCGCATTAAATTTCTCCAAAAAAATTAAATATCTGCTAGCATCAACTAGAGTGGACTCAACCCGAAGGTATTAGCTGCAATTAAGATTTAGAGATATTTCTATGATAACTTATTTAAAATTTTAAGTTTAAAACCCTCTATATAATATAAGTTATATCGATTCAATAGATAGATTTTATGGAATGGTTCATATATGTGAGGGTAACAGGTTATAATTATATACATATCATTATAAAAAAAAAAAAAAAAGTACAAATGAGTGGACTCGAATACAATGCACTGAGTTTGTTACGTTGTTGTCGTATTAAATCGTCATTAAGCATAGTCGAAGAAGTGGCTTGGCATCTTGTGCTCGGTAGTTCTATGCTTTTATTGGGGTCTGAATGTGCAACGTGATGTGGCGATTCTTCTAATTCGTAAAGCGCAATGTGAGTTTTCTGCAAACACCATCATACCCTAATGTCTTCATTCTAGAAAAATGTCCCAAACCATATACTATTTGTCCCATTAATTTAATTTAAAAAAAAAAAATTTGTTGATCCTCGTGTAACTTTTAGTTATGTGCTATGCTCGATGTGGAAATTTTTGTTTATTCTCACTTGGCCAATTATACCAACTGCGGGTGGATAAGCTTGTCTACAGATCACATATGTTGTCTTGTTTTATAATCACAAGCATCCAATAATGGTGTACGCAGGTTAAATGGGCAATATGACCCATAAACGACTATAAATTAAGCTCGACTATAAACGATAAACAATTAAAAAAAAAGTACCATTGTGATATTAATAAGCATGATTATAATGTGAATTATTTATTTATACTCACTGTTGAATTTTATATATTAATTTTGTATATTTTTAACGCTGATACGTATTTGATAAATATCGAGAATAGAGTCGGAGAGTCCGACCTGCAAACACAAACTGCGGCTTAACTTTTAAGGACCTAATGCAATTATTCATTTATTTTTCATTTTTTCCACCCTTCCGAACTCCGGATTATGTACACCTGGTTCTCGATTGGGAATGATTAATTAACATAAATCTCGTTCAAACAGTAACAATAACCTATGAAATATAAAGTTGAAAGTGGAGAAAGGAAAAAAATTAAAAAATTAAAAAAGAAACATCACTCGATGTCCTAACTTCCATTTAAACAAAGTAGGATTCCCGCTGGTTTGATATTGGGTAAAGAGAAAAACCTAAAGAATTAGTAATGGTTATGTAACTTTTCCATTACAATGCATTCCCTTCCTTCCACGTTCTTAAATTTCAACATCTGTTTCCAGTTGTACCAAATAAACCAAATTGCACCTTCCATCACCTTTTTTTTTTTTTCTTTCTTTCTTCTTCTTCTTCTTCTCCTTTTTTTTTTTTTTTTAAACTAATCTCTCTCTCCTAATTTGGTTTATCTGGTTTCTTGCAATCATACACATCTCCCTCAAAATCACTACCTTCTTTAGGGCTCTCCAAAGCCCTCTTCTCTTGCTCTTCATCTTCAATAAAGTCGCATAAAACCCCACCACTCTCATCTCTCAATAATCCGCCGCCCCCCTCACCACCACCACCACCACCACCACCGCCATCACCATTCTTGTCGT
The DNA here is from genome assembly GCA_024138015.1 of Lumnitzera littorea. Lineage (NCBI taxonomy): Eukaryota > Viridiplantae > Streptophyta > Magnoliopsida > Myrtales > Combretaceae > Lumnitzera > Lumnitzera littorea. The sequence goes on along the minus strand of JAMXBB010000007.1, from coordinate 50,423,972 downwards.
TCTTATGAGCTTTAAGTTTCAATGCCTCCAGCAGTTCCCTAATAGCTTTGTACTTATCCCTCCTATTCTTGATCAAAACCTCACTAACATCAGCAGGTGTCATTTTAGCCTTATCAATAACCTCCGCAATCTCCCTCAAAACACCACCACCGTCGTCATCATCATCAAACCCCAAATAATTCTTCAACAAGATCCTCAACGCATCGAATGAACAGTATCTCATGTAGATATGCATATCCATTCTCCCACTTCTCAACAACGCCGGATCCAGCTTGTCCACATGGTTCGTCGTAAACACAAATATCCTCTCACTTCCGCAACACGACCATAATCCATCCGTGAAATTCAATAACCCGGATAGTGTAATCGTACTATTATTCCCCCCGGGATCCTCCCCTCGCATGTCGGGCGGTGGCCCATGGTCATAATAACTCCTCCCACTACTACCACCACCACCACCACCATTCCCATTCCCACCATCTTTCCTTCGGTTCGTCAAATTCAAGGAACAATCGATATCTTCGATAACAATTATGGATTTTGAACTCGTCTTCATCAACAGCTTCCTTAATTCCGAATTGGAATGCACCTCGGTGAGTTCCAGGTCGTAAATATCGTAACTCAAATAATTCGCCATTGCAGCAATAAGACTAGATTTTCCAGTCCCAGGAGAACCGTACAACAAATAACCCCTCTTCCAGGCCCTTCCAGTGCGCTGATAAAACATTTGCCCTTCAGCGAAATCCTTAAGATCGTTCATGATCTCTTGCTTAATACTCGGCGACATAGCGAGAGTATCGAACGTGCTGGGATGCTTGAAAGGGACAGACTCCCAAGGATGTCCACGTGAGTCTAAAGACCCCCCGCGTGAGTTCGTGAACAGGAGTCTCTGTTGATTGTTCCTACGTATTTCGCTTGCTTTTTCCACGATGTGGTCCAGGTATGAGTCTAGGATTACGTCGCGGTCTTTGCACTTTATTCGGAGCGTGAAGCCACGCTTCTCGTCGGGGAATGGCCGCCAGGAGAAGGTCTGGGATTGACGCTGCATAACGACGTGTTCCCACTGGACCGTAGCGCCATTAAAGGAGTCGACGATGGTGTCGTTATTGGAGAGACAGAATGTGGTGGCGGAGGAATTGAGAGGACGCGTGAGACTCAAACGGCTTCCTTTGACGTTGACGAAGGAGCTCAGGTAGAGTTGGACGGCGTTGTAGAGTTCATTGGTGTTGACGCCGTCGATCTCTGTTATGTCGAAGTAGCAGTATGTGGAGAAGCAGTTGAAGATTCGTGCTAAGAATTTGAGGGAAGCGAAACGGAGTTCTGGTGGGAAGATTACTTGTAACAGGCTTTGGCAAAAGGCCAGTACGCCTAGCAGTGAACCAAGAGATGTCAAGTATTCTTTCATGTTTTGGGTCCAAGATTGGGACTTTTTGGGTTGGGATCGATACCTTTGGGATGAGAAATAATGGGTTGTGTATAGTTTTTTCAGATGGTTTGAGGGGGTGAAAAATGGGCGTTTGGTTAATGATTTTATAGAGAGAGAGAGGTTTTAAGTTTGTGGAGAAAGGGGAAGAGAATAAATGGGTTTTGTACTTCTATAGTACAAATTTAAAAAAAATAATAAGAAAATTATGTATTTTTGAAAAATTTTACAAAATTAATATAACAAAAATATACGTTTTATTATTTTTTTTTTAATTGGAGGTACGAGCGCAACTCCTTCAATTATAGAAAAGGCGTATAGAGAAATCGCGCCTTCTCTACAATAAGCAAGGCGCGCAATAAGAACACGCTTTCAATGTTGTTAGGAAAGTACGATTCTCCTACATACCTTCCATTCAATATATATACCTTTATTCCACCTTCCCTCTTGATTTGCATCATTTTTAAACATTAGAAACCTTGAAAACTTTTGATATTTGTATTACTTAGTTTGATTATTATGTACTATCGACATTTATTATTTATTGTATATATAGTTTTTATAAATTATTTTTCATATTATATTGTTATTTCCTTAATATTGATTATTTATTATATATATATACATATATATATACTTATTTTTTATACTATAACTACTTTTAATAGGTTTAACCGGTAAATTAATTGATAAATCATTTAAGCTGACCAGTTACATTAATACTTTTAATAAGAAATATATTTAATGAGAAGTAATGCGAAGTGTAAATTTAACTTAAAATCGGAATTGACAACTAATTAATCTTTTTCAAAATATTTAGTTAGGAATAGTCTTAAGTGTCAACTAAATGTACGTAGTAGTGATATTAAAGACACGTGCTATTGGATATTGAAGGCGTATGAAAGGACGTGCATCTATAATAGCTTAACTATTAAAATAAAATAAAAAAAAAAAAAGAAAACAATGAATGATATAGCACTTCCAGTCAAGTATCCTACCATTAAATACATGCTCATAGATAGTGTCGGGCATTTTAGTCTACCTTTTTCCTTGTAATCCATTATGGATGTGTTGAAGTTAATTCCAAAAGTTGGTGCAATGAGGGACAGACCGAGAAGATGGACTGATACTCGGAAATCTTTAAATGGGGACAAGGAATGTGGTTAGAGAATACAATAAAATGTGTGTGTGATATTTACTGCTATCTTTTTGCCAGTGGCATTGTGCTCAGATTTACAGATTTGGATTTACATATTCCTAGTGAGACAACACATAATTTTGGTAACTGTTATTTCGATGGGGTTGTGGTTATGGACCCGTCTATTTTACTGTAGCAGGCTAGCACCTACAGATTAAACCATTGTTTATATATATTAGGATTGCACCGGCGGCCCTTCCATGTTTCTATTATCAATCCAATTTAGAATGGAAGGAAATTAAAGATGAAAGTATCCACTCTGCATTTAATTAGGATAGGAAGACATCGGTTGACGTCTGCTTAATTAAGAAATTAAATCAAAAAGTAAAACTTTTCATATAATATATATATACATATATATAGGTTTTTTTTTTTTTACCAAATATAGACAATATGGTTAAGTATCTAATTGATGTTAAGAAGGAAGGTTTTAATGCTTTAAATAAATGTTTTAAAAGCAATCGCTAATAAGATCCAATTAAATAATATAATATAATATTAATAAATGTGGGTTTAAGGATTTTTCAATCTTTAATTTTGATGTTAAGCGTGCTAATTAGAACTATTTTCCTGGAGGAGAAGGAAGCAGTAAGCACTCCATTTTGGTTATACATGCCTGCCAGTGCCACTAGAGCCAGATTTGCTAATGGCATGAATACCGGGAATATTAACGAAGGTGTATAGAAGGCATGTCGGGTCCACTGAGCTTTTAGGGACACGTGCCCAAATTTGTCATTGCTTGATTCTAATCAAGCTGGCATGGTTTGCTTCTGTTTTTTTTTTTTTTTCTTTTTCCTTTTTTATTTAACTCAATCAGGATGGATTTACATCCAAATTCTACCGCACCATAAATTCTATTATAAACTTTGCGAAAATTATTCTAATAAAAGCTTTGGTGTTTCCGTTGAATTGAATTCACTACCTTAATAAAAATTATGCAAAGCATAGATATTTACGTTGAAGTTTTTAAATATTAACTACAATGCTCCATGAACTAACAGATTCATAAAGTTTAAGATGATCCTTTAAATAACTAACGTATCATTATTGTTTTGTGAACAAGTTTGTGACTTTTGCTACGTTATAAGCACTTCAAACAAACTTTGAAATTTTGATACAAGTTAAGCTGTTTTATGTCAATAATTAACCCTTGTTAGTTAAGGTCAAAGAAGCTTGCAAAATAAACACATGGAAGTTAAGAATGGGTGTAAGATGTTGCTCTGGTATGATTATTTAGATATTTAAGTCAACGAGAGTGTTTGAGAAAGTACTAAAGGGAGAGAGAGAGAGAGAGAGTAAGGGTCTCAAAAAAGATGTTGCACACGTGTCCTTCACCTAGTATTTATGAGTATAAGAAATATGTCACATCAGTTAGGTGAATCTCTAACAATAATATAGTTTAGATTCACTAGCGATTTGTTGGTAGGGATCTCCAGTTTTTCCCTTAATTACTTGAAAGCTCATATGGAGATTATAAAGGACCATATGAACTCTAAGGGTTGAAATTGCCTTCTTTGAAAGTCACTCAAGCTTTACAAAGCTTGGTGATGACCTAATTGAACTAGTTATCATGGAAGAGATGTTGTAGAGATCAAGAAAGGTATTTGCACCCATCGAAGCTCAATATGAGCTTACAAGTTTGGTTTAGGGTCTAAAGAGCTCAACCCAAGTTTCTTGAGAGGCAACTTGGGCTTATAGAAGCTCAAGTTTAAAATAGCCTATCAATAATCTCAATTTCTTTATATATTCAATTACAAATCTAATGCTAAAGCACTCATGGTAAGAATTCTACATTTTCAACTAAAATAAAATATGTTTAACTATCCCTTACTACATCTTGTAAAATAGTTGGTAAAAGATAATCTTCCTAATCTTACCAAAATTATATAATTCATATCTTATAAAGAAGTAAATATTGATTTCATCTAAATATATATCTAAAGCAACTACCATTACCAACCCTATAGGTAGTTACTTTTAAATGAAAATCATGTTGATTTCCTGAGCATGTTCTTTGTGGTGATATTAATCCCGGATTAAGGAGACGATTGAACATCATTCACCTCCCATTTTCCCTTCTAAGAGTCTCATATTCTTTAATCATAGCTCCATTAATCATCATATTAAAATTCAATAGTAGTAGAACCATTGATTTTAAGAACTTATCTAAGTCCAAATTTCATAAGTTATATTCATATTATAGAGAACTAAATTTGACTTGAGTTAAACTTACTATTTATTTGAGTTTAACTCTTTTAGCTAAGTTATAGGATTTAGGAAGTCTAGTAAAAAATTGGAATGAATTAAGAAGATTTAACTTGATGGTCTAAAATGAGGCGCGTTAAAGTAATTCATCCACTCTTAACCTCTTTTGAATGTGCTTACACTTAATAAATTAAGCTATCGACCATAGACCTATAATAAGCGCATTAGAATAACTCTAAAATAAATAAACTTAATCTCATATGAATATCTCTTCTAAGAACTTGAATGAAGTTCCCAAGATGGAAGAAACAACATCATCTATTTGTTTTATTTATTTGTCTTAAATATATACAATTTTATTCTTAATGATTCATGTTTTAGGTTATTAAATAGTTGTTTTGTTGTATTTTATAGAAATATTCATATCATTATCAATATTAAACTTTGAAGAGATATCTCTCTTTAATTCCTATTCCACTCAATCTCATTGATTAACTTATTAGAATTTGTGTATCATATCGGCTTCTCATTAATCATGGAATATCCTTTGTAGATTGTGCTTCATATCAATCCACATATTAATCCCACTTTAACTTAATATTTAGTGCATAATATGCCTATCTAAGATATTCATATCCCTTTTAGCTTATTTATTTAATAACATACAACGTGCTAAAAAATCATATTTTGTCAATAGAATTTTACCGATACGTTAAAGTTAATATATGGATTATTAGTTTTTCTCTTCTATGAAGCCAAATATCATTATCATTCTAATAGTACATATAAACAAATTTTTTCCCCCCTCTTTTGAATGTTAACTTTCAAGTTGCTTGTTTAAACTTTCTAGATCCTTCAAGAATTTAGAAATATTCGGTTACTCTTTTCATTAGATATTTAGAAGCTCTAGAGATCAAAGAAATGGTGCAAGACCATGAAGTTTCTATCCTCAACAATCAAACAAAGTTCAAATAAAGAACGAGGAAATATTAACCAAGAATAATGGGATTGACACTCAAAAGCTTCTTTACCAGTCCGAAGTAATTAAAATAGCCTGTTTCACCTCCTAACTACTTCCCTTTGAGGCCTCTCTTCAAATGTCATCCACACATCACTCCTCTAAAGTTATGTTTGTGTTAAACATGCATGGAATCCATATGATAACATCAATCACAACCCAACATCCATACATATATGTACTATAGATCTGTGGATCTTACATTCATATTTCTCACTACTATCTATCTTTTGTCATTCTTACATTCCATTGATAAATGTAAAAATGATTATGTTCATAACATGATTTACCCAAAATCTAACTACGTTTTGACAATGTCTAATGTGAATTTTTGCAAGACGTTAAGGAAAATTAAATCTATAGCATCTACAAAGACTTTGCAATATTTGATTAACCGTAGTTTTGCCTAAACCATAAAGGTGTTATTGATAGGGGCATATACATTTACAATGGGATGTTCAATATTGATTCTTAAAAGTATTATTTGGGGAGTAGACAAATTTGGCTAGGTGAAGAATAGCTGAGGACACAAGACTAGTCTCTTAAGGAACCTAACAAAGTAACCTCACAACTTGTCAAAGTATTTAAGAATCAAGTTGGGTAGGAATTTTAATGAGAAAATTATATGTTTACTATTGAAATTAAAAAAAATTATATAATTACAAATTGTACAAAAAATATTACTAAAATACTAATACTATATCACATCTTCAAAATCCAATATTAATATTTGTACATATGTTGCATCTTGAAGATGCAACATTCTTAAAAGTGCATTTGAACTTATATCGTATATTGAAAATGTAACATTAATATTTATATATATATATTGTATTTTCAAGATGCAACATTAAGATATAACATATCATTGGTATTTTAGTAATATTTTTTGTAAAATTGAAATTATGTAATTTTTTTAAAATATTGGTATACATGTATTGCACATAAATTTTAATACTCTAGATATTTGTTGTATGTCATATAAACATACCATAAGACCATTCAAAGAATGCTTCTAAAATCTTTAAAACATTTTTAAACTATCTATATAACCAAAGGTCAACATGTGAAAAGGCTAATCTTTTAATAATAATAGAGTTGCATTTTGAATATATGAAGAGTATAAACTACACAAGCCAAGTACATACTATGAGTTCAAAAAGGAAGTTTATCTTATGGTGCTAAATTGTTTGTAATAATCATGATACTCTTTGAAAAGATGAGTTGGATTTACGAAAGGAGAAAAAATCACACAAGTACAACAAGTTTGTTGCTTATGCATTGGTATAATCAAACTATCAATATCATACACAAAGCCTTTATTTAGTAAATATTTCTCTAGTACTTTGATGATAGTTTTTCACAATTTGATTACTAAATGTTTATTTGGATGATAAGTTAATAAATCTCTTGGCATTTTATCTTAAAATACTTAAGATATTAAGGAGGTTATCATATACTTCTTTTGCCTTAATTAAGACTTAGATATTTGGAATCATGACACCCTTTCACAAGTCATGTACTATAGAAAATTACAAACCACTCCCCCCTCCCCCCCCGGGCCTTCCTTCTCGTTTTATTTATTTATTTATTTATTTTTATAGTGAAATCAATACCAAACCAATTGACTAGGCTTGTAATCAAGATGGAAAATATAGCTTGTGAAATTCAAGTCAACTTTGTCAAGCATATCGGTTAATTAGTAATATAAGTGAGTACCAAGGTTGAATTCCACAAGGAATAGGGTGTTATCAATTTTAATCCTACTTATAGCTAGCAAAAAGATAAAGTTACGTTTTTTATTTAACTAAAACTAACAAGTAACCTAATGTAACTAAATGAAGCATTCCAACACCTTAAAAGCATAAGATTAATAACCAATAATTTGTATTACTAAGAGGCATGTCATTTAAGCTATTATACCATTCATGTGTTTGGGGGTCAAGATTAGTCACAAGAATGAAACCTTAACCAAATTAGACTAATCCTAGTTGAGTGTGCATGGAAACAATTAGAAATTATGCAAAGAAACACGACACCAATTTACACACATTCCTTTACATGCATAATCCTAGTTGAGTAGGCACAAGGAACGATTAGAAATCAAGCGAAGGAACACAACACCAATCTACACATATTCCTTCACACGCGAAATACATGCTTGATACCTAAACTAAAACTAATAACCCACGTAACACATACATGAAATGAGCAACTAAAACACCAAATGATAGTCCAACAACCACAAAAGATTGATAACCATCAATTGCACAACTAAAACACAATGGAAAACTAACATCCCTAAACAATATGAAATTGAGTGAAGATGAGTTCTAACTTCAATCTACATTTGAATAGTGTTTCTAGCAAATTCCCAAGTTGAAATTCACTAATACAAGATAAATCCAAGTTAAAACTAATGTAGATCTATGGATGGACACGTAGATGCCAATAAACACATGAAATGGATCCAAACCTTAAGACAATTTGAAAACGCAAATGAAAGTCAAATTTTAAGCAGGGCTTATACACAAGTCATTAGATATGATTCACTACTCAAGCTTACATGAACTTAGGAACCAGCTTGATATTATGCATAAGCTAATTGCATAATGTCACTCGTTACTACTCCTTATTTAGGGGAATGTATAAGAGTATACTTAAACTTAGTAAGAAAACACTTAAGCAAGAACTAGGAAGGAAGAAGACAAATGTTGAATATTCAACAGATTAGATGATTACAACTAATTACAAATACGAGTATTGATACATCCCTTTTAAGATGATTCTTAAGTTCTACAAAATTAACTAAATGGGCATTATGCTATTAACAGAAGAGAAATGATGTTACAAGGTTATAAAGGACAATTGAGTGGGGAATATGCACCTAATACATGATAATGCCATAAAAACTAGAGGACACATGTCATTCCCTAGTTGATGGACTTGGGCACCATGATTTAGCCTCTAGATAAAGAAAGGCTGTAGATCGGCTTAGCATATAAGTTGGCAATCTAAGTGGGAAGCTCGAAGACACTATGACCAAGCTAGGGGAGTCTACTATAGAGTTAGTCTTAATCAGGTCAAGGTGCAAGCAACTCTTAACTTAAGAGATAGTATAATGTTAGCAAGAGCTCAAATACCTAAGCAGGTTAGTCCTTTGGAGAAGCTTAGCTTCCTTATCTGTAAACAATTGGTAAAGAGTTAAGCGAACTGATGTGTAAGTCCATGAGCTTAGGAATGATTAAGAAGGCCTTAATTCCTAACATGCCTTCTAAGATGTTTGAGATTTAAGATCAAATCTGGTTAAACTTCGCTTTGCTCTTCCTCGAGGATGTATAAACTTCAATTGGAAAAATTAAAGGAATCAAATACTCTTACCATTCTAATAGCTCAATCCTATAGGCATTCTAATTGAATCTTTCAAGTACTCTAAATGATCCATTTGCCTTAATTGACAACTAGTTCTTCCATAAGCTTGAAAACATTTCCTTATTGAGGTGTAACTAAACTTTGTCGTTGGGTTAAAATTCTCCAACCTTTCTTCCTAATTGCTCGAGTTTAGAGGCAACTATAGTTAAGTGCTCAACCACCTTCTAATGCATAATCTTCAAGGCCTTTAATGAATCAACAACAGTTTGGTATTTATGTTGGATTGGCAAGGGTACATGATCGTAAGGAAAGGTCTAGATTGAACCAATACGCAACTTCAAATATACTTGCCTATTACACTATGTGTCGATTTGTTGTAAGCAAATTCCACGACAGGTGGACACAAGTCCTAATTTGCTAAGTTCCTTTCCACGATGACTTTGAGTACTAAATTAAGTGTCCAATTGATAACCTTAATATGTCCATCTGCCTCGAAATGGCATGAAGTACTAAATAAAAGCTTGGTTCCAAGGTATCTCCAATGGTCTTTCAGAACTGGTTTAGGGATGCTATGGTTTATAGCATTCGATGCAACTTGATGACCTCCTATAAGAAAAGAAAAGAAATAGATTGATATCAGGCAAGTGCTCCTATCAATTTTAATATAGCGGATGTGAGTCTGAGTCGATCCCTCGGAGATTTCGAGTACTAATATTAACCCTAGCTCTATTATCTAACCGGAAAATTGTGATGAGTTGAATGAATTAAAAATACTGAAATTAACAAACTAAACTAATTATGAGACTTGATTAAACAATTTAGAAAGCAATAAAACTAAGAACGACTTCAAGTATGCAATAACATATTTAAGAATTATTTCCCCTAGTGTTTAATATGTGATCGCTTAAAATATATTCAATTCAATTTCTATTATTCTTGACCGAAGGGATTCACAATTAAAGTTAATACCTTTCTCAAGCATATTAACCCTAATCCTAAATTATTTACTAGAATCTCTTCACTTAGTAATATAATTTAGAATCGCATTAATGTATAATGAATTCCCACACAAATAATTAACTTTCCGGAAGAAATATGTATCTTATCTCTAAGTATACATGTAATTCTCTCCAATTATGCCTAGATCTAATTATACATGCAATTTCTCAATCATCATGCATAATATCATAAATTGATACTTTAGAATTATCAATCAACAATTAAATAACATAATTGAATCAAGAAAAGATAGAAACTTTATTGAAAATTATAAATCAACCCAAGAGTCACATGAAACCCTAGGTTCCATAATCCTAAATACACGAATTCTAAGCTATCATAATGAATCTAAAAACAAGTTCCATCAAAAACATAAAATAAAACATAAAAAACCCCTTTAATTGATGAAAAATCTCTCCAATCTTGAAGTTAGTGTTGCTCTCACCTTTTCTTCTCCTTCTCCTCAAGTCTCTTCTCTTCTCTAGTGTCTCCTCCGTCTTCTCTAATGTCCCTCCTATCTTAAAACCCTCATATGTCCTTTTATATATGTATTATAAGGATTCTGTTTTCGTCACCAGACACAACCTGGGATATGGCCGTATCCCCAGGTCGTGTAACTTTCTGACCTTAGCAAATTTTTCTGGATGAACATAGCCTGGGGACATGGCCATGTCCCAGACTATGTAACTTCAAAACTTCATAACTTCTTCATTTGAATTCCGAATTGAGTGAAACTTGATTCCTTTTCTTCATTTTCGATCCTAGAATGTGTTCAAACCTTAAAATCAAAATTTTACTCAATTAAGTATCAATTTCTTTAAAGAAAACAAAAAATGTAAGGGAAATACTATAAAATCACCATGTGAAATATGTTTAAAATAAGAGTTATCATAGATGAAGCATCATTAGTTTTGTTGTAAGGCATAAAGTGCAGTTCATGATGATCATGATAAAGTCCTTCCCTCAAGGTGTTCTCTATAAACCAAGGATAAAGTCTATACACAGCTTAGACTATGGCTTAGTTGGGATAGGTAAAGGTAGATATTGGCTATGTTCAATTCAGCTCTTGGCCTTCTTATACGTTGTATACCTCTTAAGTACAACATATACATCTCTCGTCATCCTTGACAAAAAGAACCTTGATCTCAGTAGCTCTTAAGTTTGCTTCTCACCAAAATTGCCTAACAGCACTCTAGCATACGCCTTGCACACCAATAGTTTATAGATAAAGCAAGTTAGAATGCAAAACTTCCCTTGTCAAGCCTAATTTTTTCTATTATTATTATTATTTTCCTTAACTCAATTAATATTAAACCCTAACCTATTTAATATTGATCCTCAACTAAAATTTAAATAAAACTATTTTTTAATCAAAAAACATTTTGGAGTCACCACCCAACTGAAGTTGTGAAAAAAGAGAACTACGTTAAATCGCTTGGGTGGACTGATTTAACCAAGCCATTGGTTCACTTGAAAAACCAATTCTAAGAAAAAGGTTTAAAAACCAAAGATTTTAGATCCGATAGCTATCTTTTAAACTCTTATAGGTACTACCACTAACATTCCAAATTTAGATTCAACTTTCAAAATTACCCTTTTAAACATGAAATTGAATTCGATTAGATTTGTTTTACAAAATTAGATAATTTAAATTATATTTTATAGAGAAAGGAAAACTAAATTTTTACAAATTTTACGTCATCCCGGAGCTGCCTACGTACCTGTTATTTAAGATCAAACATACATAGTTAAAAACTTTAGTCATGTTGGTTAATTTTAATATGAGAAAACAATAGGATTTACATTTCTTTATCGGTTAAATTTTATTTCAAAAAAAAAATTCAAAAGGGTCTTAATTTCAAATATTTATTTTTGGAAAATTCCAGAATGACCTAATTTGAAAAAGTTGATAAAATGGTTTTATTTGTTTATTTATTCTATTTCATTTTTCCATTTTTGTTTTATCTTTTAATTTCTTTCTCTTTTTTTTTTTATTTTCTTCATTCTCTTAAAAAGAAATATAAACCTAAGTCTCTTTTCCTTTTTTTTTCTCTCTTTTTTTTTTTATTTTGGTTACAATAAGTTACAAGAATAAATAAATAAATAAAATGAAAAAAGAAATACAAAACCAAAATTTAAAGCAGGGCTGGACCAAAGCTTTGTGCATAGGTTAGACATAAGGCAATCTTCTCAGTCGGGTCAAATGGCTTGGTTCGAATTGTAGGTCGGAGCTCTACTTGGGTTAAAGAAGAAACATAGTAGCCTAAGGGTCAATTCTAATTGATTCGCTCACTAAAATGAATGAGAGAAGTCGGATTTATGAGTTTCTAATTGGACTTGGTGGGGGTAAAAACAATGCCTTAGAGTTATATGGTGGTTTGAGTGGTGGTTAAACTTGATCGCCGATGGTGGTGGTGATTGACACATGGAGGTGGTTGCTAGGGATAAGCTAATGGTGTGGCTTGCAGTTCTTGACCACTATGAGCTTAGCTATGGTAGTGGTTTTCCTCAAAAGTGGCTATGAAAATCAAATTTTTAAAGAGAGGATGGGGACGGGCTAGGGAGAGAAAAATTCGAAAATGAATAAGAGAGGAAATGAAATGGAGAGATGATCCTCTAGGAAGCCTAGGAAGGTCCAATTTATGGGCAAGGAAGCTTAAACAAGTAAGGAAATGGCCATTAATGGCCTATTTGACCATGATTGTCCAACACTGGTAATCTTCGAATTTGAGGAAATTTACGAGATTTTTATTGATTTGTGAATTGAGATGATGAAATTCAAGCTTTAGAGATCATAAGGAAGCTTCAAAACCTTCCATTCATGCTCAAATTGGCAAAAATCAAGCTAAGTTATTATCTCGGATTTCAAGTTTTATCCCATTTTTTGTCCGATTTTGATAGCGAAATGGATGAATTTATGCAAGATTTGAGTCTTAATGAAAAAGAAGCTATGTTTAGCACACAAATCCACCATTAAATTGGGTGGATTTGAGTGGAAATCGTACTAAAAATGATCCTGAACACAAGATACCATGCTGCGTTTGAAACTAGAAAAAGTTAAGGAAGGAGGAGAATTGGGTAATGAAGAAATAGGGGGAGAAGGCTTTGTATAGTCATGTGTAGGGCCTATGCCATGCACCCCCATGTACGCGTTGTAAAAAATTTCAGCCCACAACTACGTGCCCCTTCCCCTTATCCTCTTAGTCGAATGATAAAGGCCTTAGCCTTATTTAAAGCTACTTAAACCAAGTTTTAAAACCTGGTCTAATCCCCCTTTTTTCTTTTTTCTTTTTTAATTTTTTTTATTAATAAATAAAAAGAATTAAACCTAATTTCTCTTCTCTATTTTTCTAAATTCTTCTATTTTTTGTACTTTTAATAAAAATTTTATATTTTCTATTTTTTTTGTTCTTTTCTTTTTTTTTCTTGGATTTTTCTAAATTTTTGTTATTTTTTGTGCTCTTTGTTAAATTAGGACCCCTTACGCTATTCAAAATTAAAAAAATAAAACTAAAAATGGAGTAAAACTGAGGTGTCTACATCCTTCCTTACAACAAGTATCCGTCCTCCATGATATATTCTTCCATAACTCATTCATCACAACACTTTCCTACAATCAGACTCCAATGGGGGTCTTGTTTATATAAACACTTGATCACAAATAATCAAAGAAGTGTTATTTGCAAGTCGGTTAGAATTGAGAGCCTCTTAGATAATGCATCAGTGACCACAATAGTCTTGCCCTTTCTATATTTTACCACATCGGAGAGCCCTTCTATGAACTTAATCCACTTAGCTTATTTATGGGATAACTTTAGTTAGATCTTCAAGTATCTCAACAATTCATGATCTATGTAAATAATAAATTCTTTACAAAACAGGTAACATTGCCAAACAATTAGAGCTTAAATCAAGGAGTAAAATTCTTTATCATAAGCCGAATTATTGAGTGCTACTCCTTCAATTCCTTATTGAAGTAGGTGATACATCAACATTCTTGCATTAATATAGCACTTATACCAACTTCTGACACATCACGCTCCAACTCGAAAATCTTCTCATAGTCCAAGAGAGCAAGGACTAAGGAAGAAGTTAGCTTCCCTTTCACTTTTTCAAAGCTTCTCTGCTCTCTCTTTCCATTTGAACCCTACATTCTTCTTTGATAATCTAATCAAAGGAGCCACAATGTTACTAAAGTTCTTAATGAAGCAGTGATAGAATGAAGTCAATCCGTGAAAGCTTCAAAAATCTATGAAACAAGTCAATACTAGCTACTTAATGATAGCTCAATTCTCCCCTTCATCATCTCTCACTCCTCCTCCACTCATCATAAAACCAAGAATAACCACCTCGGATCAACAAAAATCACACTTCTTTAGGTTTCCATAAAGTTGCTAGGCCGGGAGCATGGAGAAGATAGATGAGAGATGCTCATAATGGCTCTTCCGATCAAGGTTATAAACAAGTACATCATCAAAGTAGACAACCACAATCTTTCTAATCAAGTTGCTAGTTACATAATTCATCAACCTCATAATTGTGCTTAGGGCTTTAGATAGACCGAAAGGCATTACCATCCATTCATGCAATCTATACCCCATTCTAAATGTGGTCTTCCACTCATCTCTTGGTCACTTTTTAATCTAGTAATAGCCCGACTTATGATCAATCTTGGAAAACACTCTTACCCATATAACTCATCTAGCTTATCAACTAGCCTAAGGATTGAGTATCTATACTTGACCATAATCTTATTAATAGCTTGGTTATCTATACATATTCTCCATGTATCATCCTTCTTTGGC
Organism: Lumnitzera littorea; assembly: GCA_024138015.1. NCBI lineage: Eukaryota > Viridiplantae > Streptophyta > Magnoliopsida > Myrtales > Combretaceae > Lumnitzera > Lumnitzera littorea. Next base: position 50,408,952 of record JAMXBB010000007.1, on the reverse strand, counting down.
ACTAATATAGCAGAAACAACACAACAACTCAAGGAATCTCAAACATACCCTCTCTTAATCAAATTGTTAACTTGCCTTTAGAGCTCGACAGCTTGCTTTGGATTCATCCTATTTGCAAGCTTGTTTAATAGTACAGCTCATAATCATAAGTCAACAACATGTTCAATACCTCATAACAATGGTAGTCCCTTAGGTAGCACTTCAAGAAATAAATCCTATAACTCCTCCATAAGCATCCAAACCTCAGTAAGTCACTTAACTTCCTATTCCTTCATCTCTAATAATCATTAGATTAACAAGAAGGTTGGCATTTTAGCCTTTAATTCAAGTGATAGTATAGCTTAGGTCATGACTAGACTCTTCTTCTAAATTCAAATCAATTGTGTTTACATTTCTCAAACCTAGTTTGGAGTCATAGGATCTAATACAATTTTCCTTACTTTATACTCAAAAGCATAAGTGTTTTTGAATCTACCATGGATGACTCTTCGATCAATTAACTAAAGTTGCCCAAACAAAATGTATGAAGCACGCGTAGGTAAGATAACACATAATACCTTGTCATGGTAAAATCCAATAGAAATAGGAACACTGACTTCTTGTATAATATGTAGAGCACCTTTCTCGTGTAACCTATACAGTTTGTAAGGCTTGGGGTAAGGAATCGTTTACAGCTTTAGTTTCTACACCATACATGTGGAAGCTATGTTGGTATAACATCTACTATCTACTAAGATAGTACACAATTGTCCCTTTACTCGATGACCTATATGGAATAGGTTCTTCATTTGTTTGTCTTAAAGAATTTACACTCATAGTTCATCAAATGACCATGTTTAGAAACTCGCCTTGCTCGACATCTACTATAACCTCATCCTCATTGAGGGACTTGTTTGTTTGACATTGCCTCTTTCTTTCAATTCCTTGATGTCCTCATTGTTACTCTCTACTTCAAGGGTCAGTAATACTCGACATCTCTCTTTTGATGACCATTCTTCTTTATTTAGGGAATTAAACTCACTTGATCTAATTAGTCTTTCTTCTTGAGGATTATCCCTTTTCAAATCTCCTTGGCACCTCCTTTTCAATAGATTTGGACTTCATATTAACTTTGACTACCTCCGGTTTACTCAACACTAAACTCACTAGCCAACTCATAACAAGTCAAGCAAACTAAGACTTAATCGAAGGAGCTTAGGTGAACCCTAGCTCCTTCTACGTTCAACCCTTTGAGTAGCTTAAAAGGCCTCCTCTATGGTAATGAACCTTTGATAATCCAATACTTCCTTGATCTCTAACTTTAACCCACTAATAAATATAGAAATGGTACGGCTTTTGGTTCCTTAATCTCACATCAAATCATTGTCATTTGAAATTCCCTGACATAATCGTCTATACTAAGGCATCCTTGCCTCTACTTTTACAATTTCTTAAAGGTCTTCTACATGTAATGATCGGGAACAAATCTTCTCCTCATGGCTTGTTTAGTTTCTTAGCCAAGTCCTAATCTTTAGCTTTCCTTTCTTACGCTTGCTAGCTTATGAATTCTTGCAACATAAGGTAGCATATTATGTAAATTCAAAGGTAGTTAGCCTTACCTTCACACAATCATCACAGTTATGATATTTAAATCTTTACTTGACCTTGTCCTAGTTTAAGTAGTCATCAACATTACCAGTCCTAAAGTAAGTCGGCATTTATAATTATACATTGTCAAGACCATGGGCCAGATAGGCTACTCTCTCTACTACTTCATAATACTTCTCTTCTCCCTTAGATTCCTTAATCTCATCCAAGTTAATCCTTTTGCAGGTGCTTCTCTGAACACTAACTCCTTAGCTATTTAATCTTAGATGCACAACATCTTTTTAACCAGCATTATTAGCTTAGTATCCTATTCTATATACCCTTCTTTGATGAAGATCAACTTAGACATCAATAGGGTAGGCCTTAACAGCTTAAGCTACGATTAAACGGTTAACAGTCTAGGTCAATTTAGCCATCATTGTGGTAAGTTTGTCTATTTGTTCGTCCGTAGACCTAAGAGTGGTGGAAACAAGCCTTTTAGGGTAGGTAACTCCAATTTTAATATCCCAGACAACCACATTAATACCGAAATTATCCATCTTCAACACTAACTTCAAACAATAGCTAGAATAACCTCCAATTCAAAACAATAACTACACCAACAACTCAAACACTAAACAAACACCAAGCACTAATACTCAACAACCCAGAACACATATAAGCACCTCAATCTGAATTCACCACCATATGTCTTCGAACAATCACATAAGCAACACCAACAACAAAAATAAGAACATAACCACAACTAATACCTTGACATGATAACACTACATATTACTTATAACTCCTCTACACATAGCTGCTGCTCAATAACCAGCAACAACTTCAATAACTCATCATTACCAAAGCTCTATGATGGGAGACAAGTGCATCTATTAGTTTTATAGTATAACAAATTTGAGTTTAAGTATCGATTTCTTATGGACTAATTATGAGTTACTGGTAATTCCCCTTATTTTCCTATTATCTAAACTAAACAATTAAGTGTTAAATATCAAATTATTAAATCTAGGTTAAACTAATCTAATCTAATTGAAAGGAATGTTAAAAGAATTACTAAAACATGAAAATAAAAGAGAATACAAATAAAATTATTGAGAACTCATGAAATTTAGTGTTTAAATATTGAATTTCCTTTGAAAACTTATGATACATTCAATCTCATCCTTATTATTGGATCATGAGAGTTCCTAAATTAAGTTAGTTAGACTCATGTCTCAAATCAACTCCTAAGCTCAATTATGCTATAACTAAATCGCTTATGCAATAGAATATATCAAGATCACATTAAGTTCTTGAACAACACTATTAGGTTGTCCTAATATAGAGAAATCAAATAGCTAGACCTTAATCTATTCAATTATTTCTAATTACACTAGTCTATTCATAATAGAATCTTATGAACTCTAAGGTGAACTCTAACATTGAATTAATAACTTGAATTTATTAATTCAACACAACAAAGCACAATGTAATTAGATTTCAATAACAAGGAGTCTTAGATTGATTTAAAACAAAAGAAATAATTCTACATTGATTCTAAGATTCAATATTCAAATGCTTAAAAGAAATAAATTTCAAGATTGAAAAGAAATTAAAAAGAAACATAAAAGTAAACATGAGAGAGGGTTAAGAGACAACTCTCTTGGAGTCTTGAAACTCTAACCTCTCCTTTTCTCTCTCTAAATTACAAGGCTTCTATGTCTATTTATAGTACAAAAGGAACATCGAAATAGTTCTCAAAAGTATTTTCAAAATGTCTTTTCAAAATTTCTTATTACCAAATTTGGCACCAATTAAAAAATATATAGAAGCATAGCATCTTTGAGGGCCTCAAATCTTTTCAAAAATGATATAATTTGCAAGGAATAACATGTTCACGCCTTATGATCGCAGCCATGATTCCTACCCGTGATCTGTCTTTGCTTTATAATTGCAAATAAGTGAAATAAGAGGTTTACGCCCAAGGTTCACACCCGCGATCCTAACTGTAATCCTTGCTAATCCTCAATTCTTCCTTATTTCCTTACTCCTATGGGCACAATTTCAGTTTATGGTCTCTACTCTTATGTGTAATCCTTTCATAAGCTTCAACACTCATCCAAATCCACTTTAAATTAGCCAAAACTTTGTCTAAAATCTTTGAACTCTTCAAATGAAGCCTAAATTCAAAATATAAATAAATTAAGCATCAAATTTAATATAAACACCTAGAAAATCTTATAAAAGTATTATAAAATCAATCATAAAAACATGTGTATATATATACTTGTTAAGTCTTATTTCGTTTTCCTTAATTTAATCCATATTAAGCCTAACCCCCTTAATATAAATTACTCGGAAAAAAAAAAAAAAAGACTTATCTATTTATATTTTAAAAAAATTTTGGAGTTGCCAACCAGTTAAATTGGTAAAATATGAAATTAGAGTTTTCGAGTGAGAAAACCCTAATTTAGCCATTGATCCATGTATTTTCTAAGAAAATAATTTTTATAAATATAACCAAAAAAGCTAATTTCGAAGGCTAACCTATTAAGATTAAGTTACTATGTAAAAGTAAAAATAAAAAAAAGAAATCAATTAATGGGCTTTGTTTTTATATTTTTCCTAAAAATACTAAAATATGTATAGACTTACAAAAATATAACTAAAATGATTTATTGTTTTTTCATTACGATTTTTTTTTTAATTTTTATATAATTACCTCAAAGGTGTTTACATATCTGCTTTTGGGATCAAACCAATGTAGTTCTATTATAGAAAATATTCAGTGGGTGGATTTTTTTTATTTTTGAAAATCGAGCTAGGTTTACATTTACTTAACTATTTATACTAATTTTACGATTCTAAGAAAACCCAAACTAACTAAATCTTTTTTTTTTTAACATCTCGGTTAAATTTTCTTTATTTTTTTATTATTATTTTTAAAAAAGTCATTATATGCCAAAATTATTTTTGCTAAATCCTATATATAAAATCTACTAAGATACATTTTAGATACGTATCTTCATATCTATCTTTTCTAAATCCTAAATGTAAGGTACATATCTCAATATGTATCTTATCCGAAGATACGGATTTCGAAGAAAAAATATATTATTTTTCAAAAATGCAATTTTCAACTAACGAATTCTATCTAAAAATTTAAATTATCTAAAAAATACCTAACGATATGATAATAAAAATAATAATAACAATAAAAAAAACTGCACTAAAAAAATCAAAATTAGTAAAAGATAATTAAATTAACTAAAAAATTAAATAAAAAATATTTTAATTTTTTCCCTAAACGAGTTGAGCTATGCATGTATAGCAACAAATCATGTATGATGTACAACGTGTATTCAATTGAGAATTGTAGGAAAAAAAAAATCTACCATATATTATGCAAATCAAATTGTTATTATGTTATGTAGATTAACAGCTATATGGTTGATCACTGTATGTAGGAAATTGATGGTGTGCTGCTATGTTGACTTCATTGCTATCATGTATGTATGTGAGGAACAATGCCAGGTGTTGCGTGGTTTGTATGTGTGAGTAAGTTGTGTTTCTGAGTGAAGGGCATGCTTAAATTGTGTGTCGTTTTTAAGCAATACGTGTAAATTGTGCCATGAGTGTCGGCATGTTGAGCTAGGGATGTATGTTAAAGCATGTCAGATGCTATGGAGGGGACAGGGATGTAAGGCATGTGATGTAGGTAAGCATGTGTGATCTGTGCAGGCGAAGTGTGTGACAATGTAAACATGCATGATCTATGTAGTAAGGGGCTGGGTATTTGTCAGGGGGTCAGTCTGTTCGTCAAGGGTAAGGGCTGTGCAAGTGGTCGTGTAGCTATGTTATAAATTCTATTTTAGTGGGCGTATAGAGTGTGTAATAAAGCGATAGTGACTTGTGAGCATAGGTGTCTGTTTGTGTGTAGCCAGGTGTGCTTATAGACATCTATTTGTGTGCTAGTGGTTGGTGTGTTATGTACTGTAGAATTTGGTCAATGTGGTAGTGTGTGGATGTGTTTGATCATTGATTCGCTTAAACTATATATAAAAAATAATCGCGAATACTCTGACAAGTATACTTGGTCGAAATTAAGTCATACAGAGCAAGTAAAGTTGCCGATCCATTAAAGATTAAGAAATTACTAATCCTATGTTAGTTCTTATCAATATTCAGGCAATCAAAAATAAATTAACTAATCTAATAATTATACTAAAGCTATCGAAAAGGAAATAACTATAAAATATCTAAAACAAAGCAATCGATTGGGAATTATAGGAAAAACATAGTCCATTCTAGATTATACAAATCAAATTATTATCATATTATATAGATTAATAGCTATATGGTCATTCAAGTGAAATTATTATGCCTTAAAACCTAAGGACTTAAACCACTAATTAATCAGTTAGCTCTTGCATCTCCAATTAACAGTGGACTCTAAATTACAATTATATATCTCCCAATACTATGATTGTCTAATGTCATAAATCAATTATCCCTAATGTCTTAATGAATAATCAATCGCCAAACATCACATTAATCTCTAGATAAGTTCTAATTAATTCAATTAATGCTGCTTCCACAATATTCAATCAAATTAATTAAGAATTTCTAACAAACCTTATATCAACTTCCGTATCACTAGGGTTTTTAATAATTATAATCAATTAAACAATTATAATCGAAATCATAGAAACTACAATCATGAATTATCCATGTATCTATTAATCCTATAACACGAACACAATCATCATCTTAGCTATCTAAGTTATCATCAATTCCCACAAATAAATTTAGCCAACCATGGAATTTGAAATGAAAGCACAATTATTAATTGAAATTGTAAGGAAATTCATAATTAAAAGCATGAATAATTCACAGAATTGCATAAATATAATTAAAATAAATGTCACCAATTTTGTAATTGGAAAAGATAAACTTCAATTACAATTTCAAAACTTAGTCTCAATAGCAAAAGCAAAATCTTCTCAACGATCCAAGCGATTCTATAGACGAATTCTTCAAGAACTATCTAATAATTGTTCTATGATTCTCTAAGTCTAAGGAAAATGTGTATATGTGTATGTGTCAAAAGTCTCTCAAACGATGAAACATAAGGCTATTTATAGAGAAAACTAGGGTTGGCTTGCATAAGGCTTCTTTTTCATTGAAGGCCAGTTGATAGGTCAATGGTGTAAGATTCAAGGCCAGCAACGTAGACTCTAAAGGCCGCTAGTGTATATTGTAGGTCAGTTGCCTTAAATTCCAAATTACAACGTATTGATTCAAACTTCGTTCATTTGCATAAAACTCCTCTAAATTGTCTGTAATTCCACTCTTGAATCCTCTAATTTCTAAATTGTCCAAATGAAAATAATCAAGTACCATTTCTTAATTATTTCTATAAAATCAATAATAATTCTATCTAATTTGTACATTATAACATGAAAAATATGCTTTTATCAACTCCCCTACACTTGAACTTTTGCTTATCCTTAAGCAAAATGAACAAAACTAAGGAAATCTATCATTGAAAATATAAATTTTCCAATTGCTAATCCAAAACATCTAATATTTTACACTTTCAGACTCATTAATTTATAATACCTACCGCTTAAACCAAACGGAAATATGTGATCAGAGTACTAAAATTGAAATTAATCAACCATGCTAGAGAAAACAAATTTTAATCTAAGCATTTGACCTAAGATTTATATTTCAAAAGTAGATACTCAGTCTTAGAAGGATAAACATCCATTTAAACTTCACAATTGTTAGTAAGCATATTATCCCTCTAATTATTCCAACAAACAAGTTAACAAAGTAGTGAAAGCATATGGTACTCGCTCTATCCCTAAGTTTTCTTCCTTTTTATTACAAGCCTTAATTTATTTCTTGAATTGCATTCAAATTTTCATTTTCCATTCCCATTTTTTTTTTCTTTTCTTTTCTTCTTTTTTTTTTTCTTTTTAGTTTAGATACTAAACTTTTTCCTTTCTACCCTTCTCGTTATAGTGAGTGCATTGGGTAGGCAAATCTTAGGCTCATCACCTAAGTGACCGAGTTTTAAAGGGATCCCTACGAACTCTTCCTTACTCTAACATTCAAGTTAGAATACTCTTAACTCAATTTCTTGAGTTTTTGGAGTAAAGGATCTTGTTTCATCACTTTTTGATTTTTGAATGCTCACTAAAATTTTTCAAATTTCTTTTATAGGAATCACTAAATTCAAAGCTTCACTTACCTTTTTCACTAAGTATTAAAGTGCCATTAAAATAACTAAAAAGACCATATACTAACTAACTTTGCATAGAAGTGAACCTATTTACTTTTCACTTAAGGACTCTACCAACTCTTAAACTTCAAATTCTAAGCCTAAAAACTAGGTAAATTAGGTTCCTAAAGAATTGACTAATTAATTTTAATTGAGTACAAAAATCATAACCTTGGTGAGTAAGGCACCTTAGTAAGTCAATTATTCAAATCACAATCAGATGCTACAACCAAATTTTTTCTTTGTATAATCTCTAGATTCCGAACAAGAAATTCAAAATTTTGAAAAAAATTGGCCTAAACATTGCTAGATACTTAAGAACAAATAAAGTTCAAGCTGATAGGAAAGTATAACTATTTGTAAACAAAAACCAGCATCAAAATTGATATTTAATTTAATTCAAAATCCATTTCCTATATTTCCTTCCCCCCACTTTAAAATAGATAGTGTCCATACTATCTTCTATTCAATATACAAGAGGAAATAAAAATAAAATAAAAATTCACAGCAATAAGAAATGAAAAACTAGCACTTCCCTGGATTCAAATTTTCAGCAATAAGGAAAATTCCAAGCATAAGATCATTGCTAGTATAGAATTCAAATTTGACCTATCTCATCAAATGTAAAGAAACACAAAATAGCAAAGATAGCACAAAAGTATACTTAAGAGTGCATTGTAAAGTTAATGATCTAGAGGTACCTAAATAAATGGTTGTTAAACAAAAACAACCTAATTGAAAAGTAAAAGAAAAAATAAAATAAAATAAAATAAATGAAAATAACAACAAAAAAAAAAAAAACAGAAAAGTGCACAAATATCTAACTGTCTCGATTGATGTTGCTACTCTCTACACTAGAAGTCTCATAATGAAGCCGCTCTATAGCTACTGGTTGGAAACACGAGATAGCAGAATTTAACATAGTAGTTTGGAACTTCTTATTCTTCTTCCTTTCTTTCCTAATTTCATTCTAGACTTCTCTAATTTCAGAACTCAACTACACACATAACTGCCAGCTAGAGGATGATATGAAGTAGACGCTCTAGTAGCAAGAGGATTTTTAGGAATATCCTCCTCATCAACAAGATTGGGCCTATTATTTATCTTAACCAATCCTCAACCCTTAAAAGGTGCAGTAGAAATAAGCTTACAAGGAATACCATTATCCCCCTCCGGTTCTTGAAAAAGCCCCATACCCTTCAATAATACTGTAATATACCCACCACAAAAGCTAACCTATGTCCTGGTATCATCTATCTGTCTATAGATAAAATTTACTATTTCTACTCCCAGATTTATCTGATACCTAGAAATGATACTATATAGATAAAACATGTCAAAACTGATTACCTTACTATGACTAGTCTTCTTATAGTTAAGAGTATGAGTAAGAATATGATGGAGCAGCCGGTGCTTTACTATTAAGAAAGTCGTAGCGAGTGACTTTGAAGGTATAAAATTGTCCCATCTAGGATGAATCTACTGAAACCAAAATATCTTAGTAGTCATATCACTAGGCTAAGAGTTGGGTAAATTGACTTTCTTCTCATCATATAAACCTAAAAAATAACTAATTTGACTCAATTCAATTACATGAATTTCTCCATAACCTGAAATGTGAACATGAACATTCGTCTACTTTTCTCTAACTGCAAAGTGGACAAAAATTCAATGGCTATATTTCTAAAAGTGGGCTCTTTTACCTCAAATAATCAAAACCATATTTTATCAAGAACCATCTGCTGGATTCTATCATCCATTCTATACTCTTGTAAAAGAGTCCAATCCAGATATTATTGATTCATGAATGTCATTCATTGTAATTTCCTCCTTTTTTTCTCTAGCATACTCTTGATGTGAAAGCAGATCGTTGCTCGAACTTCAAGAAGAAGAAGCAACTATCGTCTTCTGCTTCTTTCAAGGTTAAAGTTTCTTAGGTGGCATGGTGAAGCATAGATCTGAAATAAAAACTAAGAGTGTATGTGATAATGGTAAAGAGAGTATGTGTGGAAGAAAGAGTGATGGAGAGGGAGAGAAATCTAGAGAGAAAACTAGAGAGAGGAAGAGGGTAGAGAGAGAAATCGGGAAGAAAATGAGTAAGGAGAGAGAGAGAAAACTGATGGTTGTGCTTTAAAAAGCACTGTACACTGGCTCTTTCCTCGATACGCCGGTGGCGTACATTACCAGCGTATATGAGTAGGTCAGTACCTTTAAGTGCTAGCCTTGAGTTCAAATTTTTGTGCTTTTATTTTTTTTTTTTCCTTAGGCCAGCGGCCTTGATGCTAGTGGTTACCTAATTTTTTTTTATTTTAATTAAAAAAATTAATAATAATAAATAAGATAAAAAAAATTAGTTTAGTTAGACATGAGTTACCTCGCATGAAGCACTTAGTTTATAGTTGCTAGCTTGACTTTTTTGATCTTACTGTAGGTTCTCACTCACCACCATAGTGGCATTACTGTTCATGTTTTCTCCTTCAAAATAATATTTGAGGTAATAACCATTTACCTTGAAAGTGCGATTGTCTACTGCCTTTTACTCAACTATACCATAAGGAAAAACATTAGCTATTTTAAATGGCCCAAATCATCGAGATTTTAACTTACTTGGGAATAACTTCAATCGCGAGTTATATAATAACACTTTCTAACTAGGCACAAACTCCTGTTGTTGAATGTTCTTATCATGTCATAACTTGGCTCTCTCCTTGTAGATCCTAGTATTTTCATAAGCTTCTTCTCCGATCTCGTCCAATTGGTTCAATTAGAGCAATTTCTTTTCACTTGCAGCTTGTAAACCAAAGTTAAGGCATTTTATGGCCCAATAGGCCTTGTGCTCAAGCTCTACAAGTAGGTGACATGATTTACCACGAACGATTTTGTGTGGGGACATTCCTATAAGGGTTTCAAAAGCTATCCTATAAGCCCACAATGCATCATCAAGTTTTAAAGACCAATCTTTCCTAGATGCATTGACAGTCTTCTCTAGGATACACTTTATTTCCCTATTAGACACCTTAACTTATCCATAAGTTTGTGGATGATACAAGGTAGTAAGTTTATGAGTGACTCCATATTTTGTTAACAATTTTTGAAACTACCGATTGCAAAAATGCAACCCCCATCACTTATAATAGCCCCGGGTACCTTAAACCTAGAAAAAATGTTCTTTTTCAAAAATTTAATTACCACTCTGGCATCGTTAGTTTATAAAGCAACTGCTTCTACCCATTTCGACACATAATCTACTGCTAGAAGTAATATTTATTTGAAAATGATAAAGGGAAAAGACTCGTGAAGTCTACTCCATATACATCAAAAAGCTCAATTACTAGAATACTATTTTGTAGTAATTCATGTCTCCTAGAAATATTCCTAATCCTTTGGCATCGAACACAAGACATAACATAATTCCTACAATTACTAAATAAACTAAGCTAGTAAAATCCACAAGATAAAATTTTAGCTGCAGTTATTTCCACACCAAAGTAGCCTACTATTTCTTTAGAATGACAGTGTCGAATTATACTAATTTGTTCTATTTCAGACACACAATGTCTAATTACTTAGTCAGCATAATTTTTAAACAAATATGATTTATCCTAGAAATAGAATTTCACATCATGTAAAAACTTCTTTTTCTTTTAAAATGAGAAATCGTATGGTATGATTTTATTAACCTAGTAATTGACTATATCAACATACCAAGGTAATCCTTGGATCTCTACTGCATACAATTGTTCATCAAGGAACTTTTGATTAATGGTGGCTCTAAATACTCAAATTGTAAACGAGATAAATGATCAGCAATTATGTTTTCAGTTCCCTTTTTATCTCTTATTTCAAGGCCAAAATTCTTGCAATAATAAGATCCAACAAATTAACCTAGGTTTAGCATCAACTTTAGCAAATGAACATTTTAAAACAACATGGTCTATGTATACTATGATCATAGAACCTATGAGATAAGCCCTAAACTTGTTACAAGCAAATATAATCGTTAAATGTTCTTTCTTTGTCGTGGCATAATTTCTCTAAGCCTCATTCAAGGTTCTACTCGCATAGTATATAACATGAAATAACTTACCTCTCCTCTGCCCAAGTACTGCTCCTACAACATAGTCGCTAACATCATACATCATCTAAAAAGGAAGCTCCCAATTAGGTGCAATGATCACTATTGTTGAAGTAAGTTTCTTCTTTAATAGATTGAATGCCTGTAAACAATTGTCATTAAAAAAAAAAAAGTAGAATCCTTTTTAAGTAAATTATAAAGAGGTTTAGAGATTTTAGAGAAGTCCTTGATAAATCTCCTGTAGAAGCCAACATGCCTTAGGAAGCTCCTGACTCCTTTGACTGAAATGGGTGGTGGTAGCTTTTTTATTATCTCCACTTTAGCTCTGTCAACTTAAATTCTCTTTTTTGACACCTTGTGACCTAAGATTATTCCCTCTCTTACCATAAAATGGCATTTTTACCAATTCAAAAGTAGATTAGTCTCTTTGCAACTTTTAAGCACACAACATAAATTAGTCAGACATGAATCAAATGACTTCCTAAAGATAGAGAAGTCATCCATAAATATTTCAACAAAATCTTCTAACATATCAAAAAATATAGATACCATGCATCTTTAAAAAGTAGTGGATGCATTACAAAAACCAAAAGGCATTCTCCTAAAGGCAAAAGTGCCATAAAGACATGTAAAAGTGGTTTTCGCCTAATCTCCAAGTGCGATATGAATTTGATTATAATTAGAATAGCCATCTAAGAAATAATAATAATCATGCCTTGAAAGTTTTTCTAACATCTGATTTATGAAAGAGAGTGGGAAGTGATCTTTACAAGTGGCATTATTCAGTTTTCTATAATCTATACAAACTCTCCACCCAGTTACAATACAAGTAGGGATTAGCTCATTATCCTCATTTTTCACCATGGTCATACCACCTTTTTTTTTGCACTACCTGAATGCGACTAACCTACTTACTATCTAAGATAGGGTAGATAATACCAACATCCAGCAATGTGAGTACCTCTTTCTTCACTACCTCCTTGAGAGTTGGGTTGAGTCGTCTCTATGGTTGTACTGTAAGTTTGTACTCAACCTCAAGCAATATCTTATGAGTGCAAATTAAGAGACTAGTCCCCTAAATATCAACAATGATCCACCCATTGGCTTCTTGATGCTCTCTCAGAATTCCTAGAAGTTGTTTCTCCTGGTCACCTATCAAAGAAGAGGAGATAATTATTAGCAAAGTATCATTTATTCTAAGATAAGCATATTTTAAATGTCTAGGTAAAGGTTTAAGTTCAAGCACTGGGGGTTGTGTCAATGATGGGACTAGCTTCTTCTCACTGGTGCCTAGCTCTTTGTAGTATTGAGCTTTGATTTCTGATACCTATTCCCTACCTTCTTCTTTTTCAGGCTCATCATCATTGCTCCAATCATCCAAATCCCTAAGAACTAATTCCATGGTATCTATTCTTGCTTTCTCTTCCATAGACTTATAGGCAATCTCATCAAAAATATCAATAGTGTAACCGGATTTGCAATTATCAAAATGTTTTATGGCTTCAAAAACATTAAAAGTTACTTAATCATCCATAACTCTTAAAGTAAGCTTACCCTGTTCCACATCTATCAACGCTTTACCTGCTGCAAGAAATGGTTTGCCCAGGATCATGGATACCTCTTTGTCCTCTTCCATCTCCAGGACTATAAATTCAACTGGAAACATAAATTTGTCTTCCTTCACCAGAACATTCTCAATAATACCCTTGGGTATTTGATTCTCTTATCAGCAAGTTGCAACGTGACATGAGTCTCCTTGCAATCTCCAAGTCCCAACTACCTAAAAATAGACAAGGGCATTAAATTCATACTTACACTTAAATCAATAAGAACCTTATCAACGTGAAAATTTCCTATAGTGCAAGGAACAATAAAACTCCCTTGATCTCTTAGTTTTCTAGGTAGGGTAGATAGATTTTTTTGAAGGTTCATGTAACACTCCCCTATAAGCATCACTAGTTTGTTCCCATCAATCTTTCTCTTCTTAGTGAGCAAATCTTTCATGAATTTGGTATACGAAGGCATCTGCTAAAGTGCCTTTGCAAAGGGAATATTGATCTGCAACTTCTTGAAGACATCAAGGAATTTAGCAAATTGGGCGTCTAGTTGTTGTTGCTTTAATCTTCTTAGAAAAGGGACTGGAGGAACATATGGTTTCACTTCTATTGACTTTTGCTTTGGTTCCTCTTCCACTTGCTTCCCTTTTTCTTCCTTTGGAATCTCTACCTTTTCTTCAACTCATTTGTCAACTGTTTCCCTTACTTTTCCACTCCTCAACATAATAGCATTAACACCTTTGAGATTCTCTTTAATATTGCTGGGTAAAGACCCTGATGGTCTATTAGTCAACCGTTGAGAGATCTGACTAATCTGATTCTCTAAATTCCAAATAGTCGCCTGTTGATTCTATAACATGGTGTCAGTCTTTTGCATATAGCTTAACATAAGGTTTTCCATTCTAGATTGATTTTGTTGAGGTGGAGTATTTTGAGTAGGACCTTGCTTTTGGAATCTAGGTGGTGGTTGAAATGCATTGTTCTCATTTCTCCATGAAAAATTCGGATGATTACGCTACCCAAGATTATATGTGTTCGAATATGGTCCTTGATTACCGCATTAAAAATTGTTAACAAAATTCACCTATTCTCCACTGGTTGGAGCTGAGTGATTTCCAATTAGGCACTCAAGAGTCGAATGTGGTCCTAAACATAACTCACAAAAAACAATAGGATCAGCATTAAAAGACTGTATTGAGGTGAGTTTACTTACCTGAATAATGAGAGCTACAATCTAAGCTATTAATTGAGATACAGTGTTATTGTCACTGACTGCTGTCACTCCTAACTTTCTTCTCTCGTTTTGCCAGTTATGTGCACTGGAGGCCATCTTTACTATTAGTGTACTTGCTTCATTATAGGTCTTACTCATCAAAGTACCTCTAGCTGTAGCATCAACAAGGGACCTTAATGTCTCATCTAGACTAAGATAAAAGATCTCGATCAAGAGATTATTGGGTAAGCCATGATGTGGGCATTTTCGAATTGCCTCCTTAAATCTCTCCCATGCCTCATAAAGCGACTCACTAATAAACTTAGTAAAGTTGGTGATGTCGTTCCTTAGTTTTGCGGTTCTAGTTGGTGGGAAAAATCTCCTTAAGAACTTCAATGAAAGATCAGCTTAGGTGGTGATAAACTCTTGTGATAGTGAATGAAACCAAGCTCTGGTTATATCCCTTAGTGAAGAGGGAAAGAGCTGTAATCTGATAACTTCGTTTGTTACATTGTTCATCTTAATTGTATTGTAGTATTAGAGGAATCCTACAATATGCTCATTAGGACTTTCATTAGGATATCCTCCAAACTGATTTGTCTGAACCAACTTAATGAGGGACGACTTTAACTTGAAGTTATTAGCTTGAATGGTAGGCCTCCTTATAGCTGAACCCATCATCGTAAGTACTGTATAGTCTCATAGTGCTTACAAAACTCCTTGTATCTGATTATTATCCTCGTTACCTACCATCTCTTCTCTCCTTCTTTTGTTCTCGCCTCAACTGATGCAAAGTGCGCTCTATTTCAAAATCTAGTGGTAGAATTTTAGCACTTTTACTCCTATGCAAAAAACACCTGTAAAGAGAACAAAAAAATAAATAAATAAATAACATACATCATTAAGTGTGCCTAAATTACCAACAGAACTAAAAGGTTTAATATTTACAGTCCTTGGCAACGACGCCAAAAACTTGATTCACTAAAACTATATATAAAAAATAAATCGCGAATGCTCCAGCAAGTATACTAAGTTGGAATCAAGTAATATAGAGTAAGTAAAGCTGTCGATCCCTTGAGGATTAAGAAATTACTAATCCTATGCTAGTTCTTATTAATATTTAGGCAATCAAAAATAAATTAACTAATCTAATAATTATACTAAAGCTATCGAAAAGAAAATAACTATAAAATATTTAAAACAAAGCAATCGATTGAGAATTGTAGGAAAAACATAGTCCATTCTAGATTATGCAAATCAAATTGTTATTATATTATATAGATTAATAGCTATATGGTTATTTAAGTGAAATTTTTATGCTTTAAAACCAAAGGACTTAAACCTCTAATTAATCAGTTAGCTCTTGCATCTCTAATTAACAGTAGACTCTAAAGTACAATCATATATCTCTCGATACTATGATTGTCTAATATCATAAATTCATTATCCCTAATGTCTTAGTAAATAATCAATTGCCAAATATCGTATTAATCTCTAGATAAGTTCTAATTAATTCAATTAATGCTGCTTCCACAATAATCAATCAAATTAATTAAGAATTTCTAACAAACCTTATATCAACTCCCGTATCACTAGGATTTCTAACAATTATAATCAATTAAACAATTATAAACAAAATCATAGAAACTGCAATCATAAATCATCTATATATCTATTAATCCTATAGCACGAACGTAATCATCATCTTAGTTATCTAGGGTTTCATTAAATCTCACAAATAAATTTAGCCAACAATGGAATTTGAAACAAAAGTACAACTACTAATTGAAATTGCAAGGAAATTCATAATTGAAAGCATGAATAATTCACAAAATTGCATAAATGTAATTAAAATAGATATCACCAATTCTGTAATTGAAAAAAATAAACTTTAATTGCAACTTCAAAACTTAGTCTCCACAGTAAAAGCAAAATCTTCTTAACAATCTAAGCAATTCTACAGACGAATTCTTCAAGAACTATCTAATGACTGTGTGTATGACAAAAGTCTCTCAAACGATGAAACATAAGGCTATTTATAGAGAAAATTAGGTTTAGCTTGCATAAGGCTTCTTTTTCATTGAAGGCTGGCTGATAAGCCGGCGATGTAAGATTTAAGGCCGGCAACATAAACTCCAAAGGCCGCTGGTGTACATTGTAGGCTAGCTATCATCAATTCCAAATTGCAACATGTTGATTTGAACTTTGTTCATTTGCGTAAAACTCCTCTAAATTGTTCGTAATTCTACTCTTGAATCCTCTCATTCCTAAAATATCCAAATGAAAATAATTAAGTATCATTTTTTAATGATTTCTATAAAATCAATAATAATTCTATCTAATTTGTGTATTAAAACATGAAAAATATACATTTATCAGTCATAAGGTGATATTGTAGAAGTAGGGCTAGTATAAAATAGTGAATGTAGGTTATGTAATTGAAAAACGTGTCCAATGTCACCTCTAATTTACTATTTATAAACCCACAATTGAATCTTTTCATATCTTACATACGGAAGATTCAATAATGATTTTTTAGAAATTTAACCTAGCTTTTAAAAACCCTATTTTAATTTGGCTTCCTATTTTTCAGGCTTGATTTGATCTAATTTGATTTAGCCTAATAGTACACTTAATAAATCCTAAGTTTATTCTAGCCTAATATAAAGTAGATAAAAAATCCATTTTATAGTGAACTAAACCAAAAAGTTTTAAAAAAGCCCGATCCTTCAACGACTTAAAATTTATTAAATCGATCACTCACCATTATCCGATTTTACACTAAACAATTCGACTTGACTTAACTCGATACGATTTGACTTAATACGAATGGACTCGACTTAACTCAATACAACTGACACTTTATATTTTTTATTTTTTCCTCTTTTCTTTTAATTTTCATTTTTTATTTATTTTATTTTTTTATTATTATATTTTTTATTTCTAGCTCAATAAAATAATAAAACGAAAATGACAAAAATAAAGTATCTGCAGTTGCCCCTCTTTGTAGCGAAGTTCGATTAAAACTTCGCTACAAAGATAAACGAGATACAATTTTTCCCAAATCCTACATTGAATTGATAAACTAAGTTCTGTTTTATGAAGGATAATAGCTCATCTTGAAAGAATAGGGCAAAGGGTTAGGGAGCCTATCTTGAAAGGATAAGGCAAAAGGATTAAGAGAGGCTTATCTTGGAAAGATATGGCAAAATGATTAAGGGGGGCTATCTTGGAAGGATAAGGCAAAAACCTCTAGAGGTCAATTAATTTTGTTTTGGCTTGGTGGATAATTCGAAAAGAATAGATCTCTTCAAGATTTAAAAAAAAAAAAAACTTGTTAATTCTCTTAAATATCTCTTTCAAGGACTTTTAGAATCATTTTACCTAAGAATGGAGAATTTCGCAGATAGCAACCAATCGACATACGTTACATTGACTCCCGATATTTACTCATCCAAATCGTAGAATATCACCAAGGCATTGTGCTTTACTTGTTTTTCTTTCTTTCTTTTCTTTCTACTTTTTTCTCCTTCTTTTTTTCTTTTTTCTTTTTGGAATCGGGTCTTCTTCATGATTGAAACCTTTTGCTTAACTATACCATGCTCATGCCTTGATCCTACTTTTATTATCACAGGGTCTTATTTTGTACCTCTCCATGATTCCTGAAAAATAAATCCTTTTTTGAAACAAGATTAAATCATTAAGAACATTCAATTTTAGTTTATTTGGTGATTCAAATTCATTGGTAAGTGTTTAGTGTTTAAGTGTATGAGGTTGAGAAATATGGCATATAAGGATTTATTGGTGAAGTGTTTGTTGGTCAATGACCCATCCAAATTCGAGAACATTCATGAATATCAACTTTAATTGTAAATGATGAAAAATTAACAATAAACAATTCTTAAGAAAAATTGAAATCTTTATTGAACTTAGTTTTCATGGATAATACAATTTGACTGCATCTAAATTCACGGGTTCCCCTAATTCCGAACCATCTATTTCTATCAATACTAATGCACCTCCCAATAATACCCTTTTCCCCACATAAGGGCCTTCATAATTCGAAGCAAATTTGCTCCGAGAGTCTTTTACATTCGGTAATACTTTCTTTAACACCAAATCTCCTTCCTTGAAGTACCTCGAGTGTACTTTCTTATTAAAGGCTCTTATCATCCTCTGTTGGTAGCACTAACCATGACACATTGCTATGAGTCTTCTCTCATCTAGGAGATTCAAATGCTCCATTCATTTCTTCACCCACTTTGCTTCATCAAGTTAAATTTCTATCAATACTCGAAACGAAGGTATTTCTATTTCCACTTATAGTATTATTTCAATTTCATATACCAATGAATAAGGTGTTGTACTTGCAGAGGTTCTGAATGAGGTTCTGTAAGCCATGAGAGTAAAGGGAAGTATCTTATGCTAATCTCTATAAGTGATAGCCATCTTCTCAATGATTCTCTTGATATTCTTATTAGTGGCTTTAATTGGCTCATTCATCTAAAGTCAATATGGAGTTGAGTTTTTGTGATTAATCTTGAATTGGTTGTACACTTCAACCATCAGCTTGTTGTTCAAATTCATCCCATTGTCTATAATAATAGACTCGAGTGCATCATATCTTGTAATAATGTCTCTTTTCAAGAATCTAACTACTACTCCTTGTTATGCCCCGAAGTCGCAAAGTCGCAACAGTCTCGCCGTATGAATCATTCTGTGATAATAACTGGCCTTACAGTGCCTACCATAGACACGATCTACACAAAGTGTCGACGACTCCTCGCTTTGAAGTAAACAGTCCGATTAACATTTAAACTACAATTATAATAAATATTACAAATTTCTAATAAGCATGTATAATTATATGTAAGTCTACAGAGCTTCCTAGGAAATTTTATATAAACACAACAGTTCACTAAATTACATAATAACTATCAGTCTTTCATCCTTAACTACAAGGACACTCTAACTACACATCATTACTAAGTAGATTGATCTTTACACCCCTGGCTTCGAAAGAACTAACCTTTGGGTAATTGTAAGGCGGCATAATACTTGAAGTGTTCAGAAATCAGGACCTGCAAAATGATCTATAAGAGTATAAGCAACTACAGCTCAGTAAGTTGAATTAGAGACTCATGAATGCATACAAGCACAAATAAGATTATCAAGTAATTAATTTCATGCAATGCAACAATCAAGTGTCATCGTACAACTTAGTCCGATCCGTTGTGAAATTAGAGAAATTTCGCCCGCTCTAATCCAGGTTGAGGAGTTCCATGTTATGCAGCAGCTCACAACCAAACCCAGGCTTGTGCAATGGAGACCTTGCTCCTCCCGTAACTACCTTCAAACCATTGACTTCACTCTTGTTGCGACCTCCTCTCCTGTCACTTAGTTCGACTGAGGATGAAGAAGGGATCATTATGCAATCCTGCACTATCCCTTTTGAAGGGGTCGGTATTTGGTTGGAGAATCCTAATGACCCCCTAACGGGTTGCAATGCATGACATTTTAGGTTATTAAAGTCGATTAAGATTAAATTTCATTTGGGGTTTTCAAACAATTCACTCCAATTCAATCATAACACAAAATCCATCATACCACAATTTCAGCACAAATTCGGATACATCAAACACATGCGTAGACTACTTACAATCACAACCATATACAATCCTAAGTCTTCGAGTACCATACAAATAGTACTCTATTACAATAAGTAATAACCCAACTTACTTGGAATTTCTCAATCGCCCAATTGCTTAGTTGCAAGTCGATTTGTCTTTAGATGTCCTATAATATAAATAGGTCTTTTTAGTACTTATACTTTAAAGATTCATATTCTAAGTTACAATTTAACTCCTTTTTCCATGTATACCTATTATATACTAATAATTCTTTCTACTCTATTTCGAGGTTCATACCCTAAATTAGATTCTAGTTTTGATTCCTAAGTCTTAAATATGCTCGAATCCTAATATGAAATTAATCACATTAAGCTCGAGTATTCAAATATCCTATTGGATCTTAATTTAGTACTTTAAACTATTCAGTATATGCTATTCCTAATTGGGGTATCAGATTTATTCCCGATGTGAGAAAATCTTACATTTTTATACATTTACCTAAAATTAAATTTTATTTCAGATTTAGTATTATTCTGATTTTATTATAATATTATCTAAATAACCCTAATTTTTTAGATTTATTTATTTTCAATTTCATATATTACTAATTTCTTGCAATAACTATCTAATTTCCTAAATTAACTATACTTAATACTCCAAAGGCTAGGATTAGGTTTCCACATCAGAGATTAACATCCCTAAACATCTAATTACTGTCTAAATCAGTAATTAGTATCTTAATCACCTAATTAACCCAAAATTATTCAATTTTTCCATCATTTTAGGGCTAAAAATTAACTTAAAATTTTCAAAAATTAATTTTAAAAAAATGGCTTCATAGCACTGTTCTATATCACATAAGAATTCTATAGAAAAAAAAAATTGAGCTCCAAACTACACTCATAAGCCTATTTATTTTTAGTTCTAATCATGTTCGGTTTTGTTCAATTTATTAAGAACCCTATATTTTCAGACGTGATTAATCTAAATCACTATTTTTCCCTAAATCTACATACAATAAAACCTCAGAATAACAAGTTTCATAATTTTCTGGGCAAAATAACTAATTTTACAAAATTACACAAAATCGGAGCAATTAAAGGACTCATCGGTTCGATGCTTTTTGGCCGTCCAGCTCCGGTCCAAGTGTATCGGCCAGCCTAGGCGGTGGGTCTAAAGTGGGGTGGTGGTGGTTCGGTCCCAGGTGGTGGTGAGGTGTAGGTTTGGCTTACTAGCCCTAATTGCACAGTTTTCTTTTCTTTTTTTTTTTTCGGATTTTCTCTTGAATTTTTGAAGCTCTCTATTTATCTCTAATTCTTCACTGCCCAAAGGAGTTCTGTGAATTATTCCCCTATTTATAGACATCTTTGGTAATTATTATACATTAATTAGACATGACATTATCCCATTTCCTTGATTTTTGGCTTTTGTGTTCCTTAATTCTAATTGGATAATTTTTCTTTTTCAGATCCTGACCTGCCACGACCAGATTTGCATCATTACATACCCTTCTAATTTTTTTCTGATTTTTCCATAATTAATTAATAATTTTCTTTAATTATTTACTAAGTTTTTGGCTAATTTAGGTAATTTCGCATATTTTTATCTACACGTAAATACATGTGGGGTACATGTGAACATTCCTAATTATTATTTAGGTTATTCTATAATTTTTAGTATACATATAATCTATCTCTAATAATTTATTAGTTATTGATTACACTTTTTGCCTTTTCGGTAATTTAGCAATTATTTTACTTAAAATTTGAAAATTTTATAGTCTCCTATTTTATTACTTATTTTCTTAAATTCAAGTTTACGGAGTTATTTTTACTAATATTTCTCTCAATAGTTTATAATTTGGGTTTGATCGGATCCTTTAACTGATCGTCCTAAACCTTATGTTCTAAGTTCAATCCTACGGTCTCTTGGCTTAACTTTAGGGCTTACACTCCTTTGGTCGCCATAGCATATGATGCTACTTCCACCTGCTTGATAAAATAATTAATCGTGACTAGAATGAATTAGTACTCATTTTAAGCCATTGGCAAAATTGGACCGAACATATCCTTCCCTCACATTGAGAAAGGCTAAGGAGCCAACAATACATGCAATTCTTGGGGAGGAGTATTGATTTTGTTAGCGTATACTTAACATAGTGACAATGCCTCACGTTCTTGATACAGTTTGATTGCATTCCAAAAACATCCTATCCCCATGATTTTCCTGGCTAATATGTACCCATTCATATGAGAACCATAGACTCCTTCATGTACTTCTTTCATTAATTTCTCAACTTCTTCTTCACCCACATACCTTAGTAATGTTGTATTTAGTGATCTTTTGTATAACACAGCTCCACTTAATAGAAAATGAGCAACCAATCTCCTTAAAACTTTTCTATCTTTTCTATCAACCTCATTAAGGAACTCACTTATTTAAAGTAACTTTTTGATTTCATAATACCAAGGCTTCTTTGATTGCTTCTCTTTAGCTATCAGGCAAAAAGTTGGTTTTTCCTCCACCTCAATTTTTAGAGGGTAAATTTCTATCCCATCCATGACTTTCACCATCAACACTAACGTAGCTAGTGAATCAACAAATTGATTTTGGATTCTCGAAATATAAGTGAATGAAATTTCTTGGAATCTTTCAATTAATTTGCTTAAATGCTTGTGATAAGGTATTGACTTCTCGTCTTTGTCCTATATTCTCCCAAGATTTGAAGAATTATAAGGAATCTCCATACACTTCAAGCTTTTGTATTCCCATGTCTAGCACCATTTTGAGCCCCAAAATATAGGCTTCATATTCTACTATGTTACTTGTGTATGGAAATGCTAACCTCATTGCTACAGGGAAATGATTACCTTCAACTGATACCAATATTGCTTCCATCCCACATCAAAACACATTGGCTGCTCCATCAAAATATATTCTCCATTCCGATTTCTCACCACTTAGTTCATTTGCCACCATTACATTTTCATTAGGAAATTGAGCTTCCAAACTATCATCTTCATCTTCTAATGGGTATTTTGCCAATTGATCAGCCATTGCTTGCCCTTTGACTGAACTCTAACTTACATACTTGATATCAAATTTAGAGAGTAACATCTACCACTTCGAGATTCTCCCAATCAATGCTAGTTTTTCTGCTAAATACCTTAACGAGTCATGTTTTATGAATAACTCTATCGAGTAATAAAGAGCATACTGCCTGAGCTTGTACATCACCCATACTAAGGCACAACACGCCCTTTCCACCTCTAAGTATCTTTGTTCGCCTTCTATGAACTTCTTGCTCAAGTAGTATATAGGATGCTCTTTTCTACCCGTTTCATCTTTTTGTCCCAACATATATCCCATTGATTCAGAAAGAATCATCAAGTAGAGAGAATTAATAGCCGTCCTAGTATAAGAGTGACCAGTACTGAAGGATTTAAGAGATACTCCTTGATTTCAACAAATGCTTGCTTACACTCTTCATCCTATTCTATCGCTGCATTCTTCCTCAAAAGTTTGAATAATGGCTTGTATTTATCGGTTAGCTGTGATACAAACCGAGCAATGTAATTTAGCATCCCCAATAATCCCCTAACTTCTTTTATAGTCTTTGGTGCAGGCATATTTACGATTACTTTGACTTTATCTGGGTCCACCTCAATCCCTCTTCTACTAACAACAAAACCCAACAATTTGGTCGAGGTTACTCCAAAGGTGCACTTTTTCAAATTTAGTTTCAATTGAAACTTCTTCAACCGCTCAAACAGCTTACGCAAAATATCAACATGATTCTCACCCTTCTTAGATTTGGTAATCATATCATCTACATAAACTTCGATTTCCTAATGCATCATGTCATGAAACAAGGCTACCATAGTACGTTGATAAGTTACCCCAGCATTCTTTAACTTAAAAGACATTACACGATAACAAAACTTTCCCCAAATAGTAATAAATGTAGTTTTGATTTTATCTTCTTCCACCATCTTCATCTGATTATATCTTGAGAAACTATCCATAAATGAGAAAAGATAATTTCCGACCGTATTATCCACTAATACGTCCATGTGTAGTAAAGGGAAGTTATTCTTAGGTGTCGCTTAGTTTAAATCGCGAAAGTCTACACATACCCTAACTTTCCCATTTTTCTACAACACTAACACCGCATTAGCTACTCATTCAAGTTAATCAGACACTTCTATGAACCCAACTTCTAGTAATTTCTTCACGTCTTCTTTTATCTTAAGAAGTATATCTGGTCTAAACTTCCTAAGCTTTTGCCTTTTCGGTTTAATATCTTCTCTTGTCAGCAACTAGTGAACTATGATGGACAAATCCAAACCGGGCATATCTTCATAAGACTAGGCAAATATGTCTAAGTATTCCGATAATAGTCGTGACAACTCTTATTTCCAATTATCTGCTAAATTATCTCCAATTTTCAAGTTTTGCGAATTCTCTTCTATCTCCAAATAAATCACAATTTTTAGTTCATCAATAATCACCCTACCTTGTTTAAATCAAAGCCCACTCTCTTACATTTCGCTTGAAGTCTCAATATCATCTTCGACGTCTGACCCAATAAGGTCGAATGTGATATTGGTGCTTTCATTGTTTATAGGCACGAGATATCTATTATGTTCATCATTTTTATTAGATCTAAAGAGTGAAGGAAAAAAGAAAAATGATATAAATAAATAACAAAGAAGAATTGATAGAAAGAAATGAACTAATTTTATTGAATGAATTCAAATTGTTTGAAAGAAAAAGGGCTTAACTAATTAGACTAATTATTGAAATCGAATGCTCCTAATTGATCTAATATTTCTTTTCTAAAGAGACCTATTAACTGGAACAGAAAACCAGTTGCATAAGGAAACTGGAACGCTAATATTTTTCTTCTCATCTAGATTGATGCTACATTGCTAAGCCAAAGCTTAAAATAAACTAGCTACTTCGGGTTCCTGAACGCATGCTAGCATTGGGAATATTTGACGAATATTTGGAAAATCCATATGAGCATTGTACAGCTAATCTCTTCTCTTCCCTTTGGTTTTAGCCTCCATTTCTTAGATTTTCTTTTCAGTAGGCTCATATCTAAGCCCAAACATTCCAATCCTTTACTTAGGCTTTTTTGAGCGACCCTATGCCCCCTATCTTGATGTTGACATTCTTACTTTGGAACAAGTGAATATCAGCCTTCTAACTGAGTCTACTTACTTGGGCGCTATCTTCAAATTTCTAAACGAAGACCTGAGTTTTAGACATTTTTGTGAACTAAATTTTTTTTCTTTTTTTGTTGTTTACTTCTCTTTTTTGTTTTTGGTTTATTTATTGTTTTTAGTTGTTTTTTTTTTCTTTTCATTTTTTATTTAAAAGGTAACTATCAAGAATGAGTAAAAGACTGCACAATCAATAAAAGTTTTCATTTAATAAAGCTACAAATTTATTAATAATCATAAAATCCAACCTATACAACGAACTAAGAGAAAAAGAAACAAACTCCTAATTAATCTTTCTAAAAGAAGAAAAAAAAATCAAATCTTATAAAAGTCGATGGATCTAGCCAAGACTGGCTTCATTAACTTCTCTGATGGGCTTTTAGTCTGTAACATCTCTTTCTAGAATCTTACTCCTCAAGAATTAATTTTCTTCCAACAATCTTCCATTCTCCATCTTTAACTCTTTAATGATTCTCTTGCATTCTTAGAACTAGGCTTCAACTTTGGCCCGTATGGTGTCTCGACAGGCCTACTCAGTAGGTGAAAGGTATTTTGGCTCTGGTTCATGTCTGAATACATTTGGAGCTTTATACCGTATCTTTTCAATCCTCTCCAATTGATCATAGATGAACTGCTTAGTAGCCTGGTATTCTCTGACTTTGCCCCTTAAAGTTCCGACGTTAACTACCTTCTTAACCTCTCTCTATTCTTGTAGTTTCACGAGTTCTATTAATCGTTGAATCAAAGTAGCCGTAGGTAAGCAAGGGTCTTAATAACTCAATGTGACATCGTCCAAGGAATCTTTGTAAGCTATCTCTTAAAGCGGACCTGGCTGTTTAGTGACATAAGCTAGGAAATATCCTATACAACCCATAATATTGATAAGAGGGACCCCTACATAATCAATGCACCTTAGGATGGCTCGAGTGTAGTTGCTCTACCAAGCTGTCCACATAAAGTCTACTGGCTGCATCTTGCTTATGATTGATACCTATCCTTTAAACTGAGCTTCTTTTAGTACCTTAACGTAGTGAGCAAAGTTGTCAATCAAATTGGCATTCTCAATCAGGGACGCTTTGAAAAGCTTCTCTCCATATCCTTGTATGTGACTGAGAAACTACATAATAAGAATTATAGGGTTAGCCATGAAATACCTATGCCTTTGCTTTCTTAAGTGGGTGGGTGTCCTGAATTACTCTACTAACAATGCTAGTATATATGATTTACCAGATAAGAATTAGGTTACTAGCTCAACTACCCTATAATAGCCTTAACTGTATCTGAAAGGAAATAACACTATCTTGAATATTGCTACGATAAAGGTGTATAACCACTTCTCAACCCATGACTCATATCCCCCATAAAAGATCCAACGATGTTTCTAATAAGCTTCTGGGCTTGAAAACCATTTTACTAACCTTAAAATGCTAAGACACTTCTTACCCTCTAAAGATAAGAATGGTGCCAAGGGTACCTTTTCGACTCCTAATAAGGTCATGAAGGCTTTCTTGAGCGGGACTCTAAGATCTAAGACAGTTATGCTTACTTCAAGAGACAAGCATTAAGAAACTGCGAGTATTCTTCAAAAGTAGGCATCAACTTATGTGGGTCAAACTTGAAAGTTGTAGATTCTGAATCCCAATAATGGATAAAGGCTTGAATTAGAGGCCAACGGAGCTAGACCTGTATGAGAGACATGATTGGCCCAATCTTCTTACAAATGTGATCTTACTTGGCGGGTGGAAGCTGATTCAACCAGTCTTTCAAGATTGCCTTAGGGAAAGAATACTTATCCAACTAGACCTCATGGGTAGGCTTGGGATTGTCACTACCTTGACTTTTCATATCTCTATTACATAAAATAGGAAATGATGCAATTATTTACAATGAAGCTATTAACTTTACAAAAGACTATACATGATATTAATAATTTTGCAGCTTTTTCTATAATTTTTTTTTTTTAATTATGTAGCCTTTCACTCACTAAGAGATGATAAAAATAAAACACATATAATACAAGAAATAAAATAATCACCTAGAAATGAGCATAAAAAAAAAGGTCATGTATAAAAAAATTGCAGTATGATATACACACATATAATGTAATAAGGGCCAATAATTAATAAATTATAAGAAGTATTATGAATCCACAATCGAAAAGTACCCTTATATATAAGTATATTCAAAATAAAATTTAAAAATAATCAAGGTCTTGTATATTTATATATAAGGTTTACTAACTTTTTCTAAAAACAAGACGATGAACCAACCATGAATTAATCAAGCTTTTCCTATAATTGAAAAATGACTACCCTTTTTTGAAAAAGAATGATACAAGAGGATGGAGTTTATGAATCTCAAGCTCTGTAACTCTAAGGCTTTTTAAAGAAAAACCTAATGGGCTACATCACAACTTGAGTGGGCTTACCTATCACCGCCAAGTGGGGGTAAAAACTCTAGAGACCTGAGGGTTACACAACGGCAACCCGTTCTAAGTCCCTAAGGTAAACACTTCCCCTACGTCACCCCCTTCGGAAATTCCCCGATAAAGCCCATTAGGCTCTTTTTTTTTTCTTTTCTTTTCTTAAGGCCTATTTCACTAAAAACTGGTTAGTACAACTATAATGCAATAAAAGAAGAATAATACAAAAGCCTATCAATTAATTTTTAACTTTTAATTTTTATATGGCTAGCCCACTAGGCATCTTCAATTGAGTCGCCAATTTTGTCGAGTCCTATTTTGTTTTCTTTAATTTAATCCATATTAAGCTCAACTCAATTAATATAAATTACTCGACATAAAATTAAGGAAACATTTTTCTCTAAAAAATGTTTTGAAATAGATATTTAAAAAAAAATTGGAGTCGCCAACCAGTTAAACTGGTAAAAAATTAAATTAGGGTTAGCCACTAATCCGTATATTTTTTAAGAAAATAAGTTTTAGAAAAATAACCACAAAAACTAAATTCAGGGGCTGACCTATTAAAACTAAGTTACCATATAAAAATAAAAAAAAAAATTAATTAATGGGCTTTATTTTTATATTTTTCCTAAAAATACTAAAATATTATAGACTTGCAAAAATATAACTAAAATGATTAATCATTTTTTTATTACGAATTTTTTCCAAAAAAAAAAAGAAATTTTTTTTTATTTTTATACAATTGCTTCAAAGGTGTCTACGTACTCACTAATCGAAATCAAACCAACGTAATTCTATTTTATAAAATATTTAGTGAGTAGATTTTTTTTTTATTTTTGAAAATCGAGCTAGGTTTACCTTTAGTTAACCATTTATATTTTTTAAAAAAAAACCTAGAAAATCTAATTTCACAATTCTAAGAAAACCCTAACTAACTAAATCTTTTTTTTAAATATCTTGGTTAAGATTTTGTTATTTTTTTATTGTTATTTTCTTAAAAAAAAAACTCACTATGTATAAAAAATATCTTTTCTAAATCCTATATATAAAATTTACTAAGATACCTTCTTGATACGTATCTTTTCTAAATCCCGACTGTAAGATACATTAAGATACATGTCTAGACACACATCTTTTCTAAATCCTAAATGCAAGGTACATATCTTCTCTAAAGATACAGATCTCGAAGAAAAGATACGTAATTTTTTAAAAATGCAATTTTCAACTAACTAATTTTATTCGAAAATTCAAATTATCTAAAAAATACCTAATGATATGATAATAAAAATAATAATAACAATAAAAAAGACTACAATAAAAAAGACTACACTAAAAAATCGAATTAATTAAAGATAATTAAATTAACTAAAAAAATTAAATAAAATAATATTTTAATTTTTTAACTTAAATGAGTCGAGTCGTGTATGTGTAACGACGGATCGTATACGATGTATGGCATACGTCTTGCGCAAAGTGCAAGCGAGGGACAATGTGCATACGGCTGCATAATCAGTATTCAGTGTGTGTGTGGGAAATCGATGGTATACTACTGTGTTAACTTCAATGCTGTCGCGTGTGTGTGTATGAGGAACAGTGTCAGGTGCTATGTAGTTCGTGTGTATGTGTGCAAGTCATGTTTCTAAGTGAAGGGAGTGTTTGAATTGCGTGTCGTTTTCAAGCAGTACGTGTGAATTGTGCTATAAGTGCTAGCATTTTGAGCTAGGGACGTGTGTTGGAGTGTGATAGATGTTGTGGGGGGATAAGGGCGTGAGGCATGTGATGTAGGTAAGTGTGCACGATCTGTGCAAGTAAGAGGGCCTTGATTCTTACCAAAAACTTATATAAAATTCCTTAAACTAAGAAACACTAACCAAAGAAATAGAGAAAAGTAGCAATGCATAAGTGTATGTTCATCTTGAAATGAGCTAGAAAAAGCAACACAGAAGAGCACCACAATGAAGTGAGCTAAAAGAAAGTAAAAAAAGACTAGCAAAGTTCGAGTAGCTATCGATTAGCTATGACATACCAATTGATCTTACTCGACCTACAATCTACCGGATATAACTCACCAATTCGAACTATCTAGTCACTCGCCGCTATTCCTTAAGACTAAAGAGAACAGATAAGAGTTAAGACTAAGGGGAACACTAGGGTTGCTCACAAAGATATTAATTTGGATGATGAAAAGGTTGTATCTGCATACAACAAATGGAGTTTATATATTAGCTCTACTAGAGTTACAAACATATATGGAAAAGAAAAAAAAGTAATTTACAGTGGGGATACATGAATGATACTAAAAAAGGTAAAACAAAAAACAAAAGAATATTCCATACGGAAAAGTAAAAAATCATTTGAAAATGTTGTGCTAGAAGACACATGTCGCATGGTGGTTGGTGTTTTGAAATATAGTACAGTTCGGACGCAATGAAGAAAAGAGAGTCTGTAGTTAGAGCTAACTTGATCTAGATCAGGTCGAAGCTTAATCAGTTAGTCACTAGAGAGTATTCGACTTAAACTGAGGTTAGATGCTAGTGGCCAGCTCAAGAGATCAGCTCGGATACTCATTTGAGGTCGGTACGCTCAAATGTTGTCTATGTCATGGTACAGTTGCCCAATAAGTCGGCCTATATGCTTGGTAGGTTGGCATGTCTACTTAATAGCTTCAGAAACTATGATGGTGCACATAAGAGGTCAATATTCTAGTCAGTAGTAGAGTGAAACATAGAGGTTAGGATATGAATTCTTATCTTGGATGGGGCTTCAAGCTAATATTCTCTAAGTGAGCACATGGAGTCCTCTAACTCGAATGTGCATGATTGGTCCATGGAGTTGATTCCTATCAGTTGCCTCTTTGGTGAATTTAACTAACTGGATGGTTCAAGCAAAAATCGATTGGCCAGTTGCCCCTTAATCTATTTTTCTTCTTTTGCTCCATTCATAGTTATCAAAATTACGATTTTACTATTCATTTGAATGTATAAAATTGGTAGAATCATATAGAATCATACAGAATCATACAGAATCATACAAAATCACACAAAATTGGTAAAATCATAAGCTTGTAGATCGTACATGAAAGTTTATAATTTTACTAAAAGTCTGTACATAAATGATTTTACATCTATTTTAACTAAGAAAAATATTATAAAATTGTAAACTCATAGAATCCTATTTTTGACTTACGATTTTAACAACTATGGCTCTATTTAGTGATCAATCAACATGGCCATTCAAATGTTAGCTTCATAGTCCTCCATAAAACATGAAAAGTACTAAGTTTTCATCCAAAAAATTGAATCTTTAGTACTAAAATGATAAAAAAAAAATTATAATTTTATCTGTATCAACCAATTATGTGATTTCTACACCAATTTAATACAAATATTTTCATTTTAACGCTTAATCACATATAATATGTAGAGAATTATATAGGATAAGTGTATAGTTTTACACTTATCAATGTCAAAATTTTCAAGGGTAATGTCATGGTTTACACCTCAATTTTGCCACTTTTTGCAATTATATGCCTAATTGAAAATTTAGTTATCATGGTCTACACCTCAGTTAACTCTTATTTATACTAGTAATCTAATTAGCACAATAAGCCAATGTGGTGGTTGTTAACGGCCTTAAGAGGATCGCCCAACCTACCTATGGCCGTTCGCAGCTGCCCATGGCCATGTTCTTGAAGTAGGTCGTAACCGACTATTTTGTAATAGGTGATCCATAGTCACTTATGAGATGTTGTGTAACCTCATTGGTTGATCATGCTGACTAGACTAACGGTTTAACTTAGAGTTAATTGAAGTATAGATGATGGCAACTAAATCTTCAATCAGGTGTGTAATTAGATAAGTTGAAACCTTAGGTATATAATTGCAAAAAGTGGTAAAGTTGAGGTATAAATCATGATATTGATTCAATTTCTCAAATGCTCATTTGTATGGATTGATATATCAATTATAATTCAAAATATGGCAAAATGTAGTGCAGTAAATCTTGTTAGTTTAACGATAATAAAAAGTGTTATTTATATTACTTAAGAGATTGTTAAAGTATGTTAAGCATAAGGATCATAATCAACATGTTAAAAGTATTGATGATGAACATGTATGATTTTAGAAATGAAATTTAGGAAAACTAAGCAGGTAAATTTGTTTGATCAATATGAAATGTACAAATATATAATATAACTCCACTTATACTCTTTAGGAGGGCTAATAAAGCTTGATCCATCAAACCACAAATGAAGTTTTAATCTATAAATCTAACTATATCTACAAACCTAAACTAAGTAAATTAACATAATATAAACAAACTAATGTATGGTCTAAATAAACATGGATGGCAAACATAAATTTTCAACTAGTCATCACGATACTTGAAACCACTATTGTTATTTTCTTCCCATGGTACAAAGTATAATCTTAGGTTGTCATACATATCTTAATCAATTATAACATTTGTACTTGAAAAATATGGTCTCACCAAGAGGTGAGTGAAATTGCCCAATACAAAAGCCACCTCACTCACATGCATGCATTATGCATAACACATCAAATATGTTCATAGCACTAATGTAACAATCAACCAATTATTATCTCATTTATGTGTAGCAAATGCCATAAACTTGGAATCCTAAGACATAGGGTAGTTTTGATTCTCTAACATACAAATATAATAGATATATATATACATAAATGAGATTATAGCCTCCATAGTTGTCTCATCCCAAGTACATTACTGACAACACTCATCATTGCATCTAATCTACGATAATCATATATAATGGCATCTCTATATATAATTACAACAAAATTTCCATTTCTTTTTAGAAGACTAATTTGTATAATAACAATTAGGTAATCTACAACCTATTAACCCACATTAACACCTAAGTTACCATTACATCAGTCAAGCTTAATGCTCTATAGGACAAAATGGTTATTAGTCCATGATTGCCACCCTTAGTACCTGGATATTCTTAGTATAAGAGCAGGCACAATTAATACTCAATTGTAGTGTTTTAATAGTCTTAGATTCCTATCAACATCAAGTTTGACATGCACAAGCAATCAAATACAGCAACCATGTAGCTAAATAGCACCTAACCAAGTCAAGGTGCCTAAGATAATCCACCTCTGAAAGTTAAATAATACCTATGAGTTAAAACTTAATATTTAAGGAAACATATAAATTTAGTCATCAAAATCCGTCACCTTTTCTCACTTACTTAGTTAACTAGGACATAGAATAAGTGAACTTAAACCTCATAAGGGTTAACCCAATGGACTTATGGTAGTGGAAGGTCAACCTAAGTGGAAATAGGGGTGTGTGATCAATCTAAGGAAGGCCAATTAATTGGTAGGGAAAGGATAGTTGATGTTGGCTACCTCCAACATTGCCTTCTTTACTTTTTTCTTCTTATAAGTAAAGTGTGACGTATACATATTTGACTTTTTTATTCCCTCAGTAATAGGGATCATGAGCCAATCACTTACTCTCGAGCTTGAGAACTTGACTGTATGGTTCACCAAGCTATCCATGGGGAGTTGAACTCTGAAGAGCGATCCTTTCTCTAATTCAACCTCCTGCGTTACTTTGCTCTCCATCTTATTAAAGATACTCCCAAGGTGATCAACATGTTGCCAAGCTGACCCCTTCACAATATATTAATCCAAGGTCAAGCACCGAACCTACTTGTTGCCAACTTGATATATTGCCAAGGTCGAGCTTCCCCCAATCCCGAGTCAACCAATAGAGGCCACCCAGACAATGGGTCATTTCTTGAACCAATCCTTCTTTAGTTTGGAACATCTAAGCTACTGAGCACCTAACCCTAACCTAATCTACCCAGAACTTGTTTTGCTCGATAAATAGCATCATTAGGACTACAACATAGACAATTGGCACGTACCCTAATTTCTAACATTCATATTATTCTACTTGTACCTAAATGTTCCTTTTTGTCTAATTACAACTCTACCCTTGTAATTTATTCCTTTTCTAGTAAGGATCCTTTTGTGATTTGCATATACCTAGGACTTTCCCTAACTGAGCCATATAAATACTTGTAATAGGAAATATCCACAACAATTAGTGATAATTGAATTTTAGACACTTCTTTCTTTCGTAAGCTAAGTATTCTTTGCTTACTCTCATTTACTCTTATCTAATCCATTGTAAGCGTGGATTAGTGGCGAATACCCTCCAAGCACACTTATGCATAATATCAATTGTGACCTGAGCTTGTGTAAGGCAATAGTGCATCATATCTACTATCAATGCACAAGAACCCCTACCCAACCCCTAACTATCATTTATTCTTCGAACCATCTCGCAATTCGGACCTACCCCTGATTACATGATATCATTAGCCATATGTTCATCCATGGATCCGTATTTCTTGGTTAACCCTTACACCAAAAAGCTTCTTAGACGCAAACCTAAAACATTTTCTATAGTAGTTTTCTTTCAAATCTTTGATCAATCAATTATTTTTTTAATGAAATCCATCCTAAACATCAAATTACTACAAGTTAGACCCCATAACAGTCATAAATCGTAAGAAAGTATAACAATTTACAATTCCATTATCATTTGGCACCCTAATTCATCCATTAACTACAAAAGTGCACTTAATTGCCTAAAATATGGTTAATTGTTGGCCCATAGTTGTTTATTCACAAACCTGACAATCCTTAACAACATGAAACATAAAGGATAAAGGAAAGGAGGTAATAAACATGAAATGAAAAATCACAATACACACCACATACAAACCAAAATATTCATCCTTTAATCGAAGAATTTATGTTAAACCTTAGCTAAAGCGTTCAAAAAATTCATAATTGTTTGATCCTTATTATTTCTAAAAATTTCTCTTTCACAAGTTTAAAATTTATATTTAAAAAAAAAACTAAACTATTGTTAGACTGTACTCCTTTTGCAATCTGATTGAAAAAGAAAAGAAAAGAAAAGAAAAAGATTTCATGGCATCAAAATTACCTTAAGAGTGAAACATGTACAAAAACACGAGAGAGAGAGAGAGAGAGAACCATTTTGAACGTTTCTCTATTTTTGAAGAGGAACCAATTTCTTAAGCTATCTAATCAGCTTGATTTTGGATCTACAAAATAAAATAGATGATATTAATTTTAATTAAAGAGAATAATGGTGGAATCATGAAAATGAAATTTATTTTAAAATATTTTTCCAAGACATGTCATCTTACAAAGTGTTTACCTATTAGTTTCATAAATGTATATCATATTAATATTTTATTTATAAGAAGAGATTGTTAATAACTATCTAGAATACTCACATTTTGAATGGCCAAAATTATTCCCACTTTTCTTAAGGTTTGTTGCACATTTTTCAAAAAAGAAAGAAAAAGTACGGAAATTTGAGGATTTCTTTTATTTCTTTCTCCTTAGAAATTGCTCCCATTACACCTACCATAAATTTTTTACTAGAAAATGATTTGGAGAAAAGTTGCATCATTTTTTTTATATTTATATTAGACTACAATGCACTTATATTACAAATTTTTTAAAAAAAAAAAAAGTACATGAAACCAACTTTCATCACTACACCTGTTATCAATTTCTATTAGAAAGTTATTTGGGAAAAAAAGTTATCTTAATTTCTTATATATACTAGACTAGGATGCAGTAGTATTACTAGTGCAAAGAAACTAGAAAAACAAATACATAACAAAAAAACACATTTAATAAATAATAAAAGAAAGAGATCGACTATAAGATGGAAAAATAGAAAAATAATAAAATAACAAACAACATAGAAAATTTGTTAGAAAAAGACAACGAGAACATATGATGAAATATTAGTAATTGTATAGAATGATCATGTCGATAGGCCATTTTAAAGCCAAGCTCCTAAGGCCTAGATCCAAGTGTCTATACCTACTTAGGTACCCTTAAGCATCACTCCAAGCCGATAGCTCAATCTCCTTCAACAACCCTATCGACTTGCCCCTCTTTGCAGGTTTACTCTAACCTAAGTTGAGTAACGTACTCAGGTCCCCTTAAGCATACCTCCTTGAACCATACCTAATGGAGTACCTTACTCGATTTACCTAGCACTGGTACAGCCTGCTCAAGCCTACCTCAAGTAACTCTCTATACTAACCTCCCCGGGTCCGTAGAAACACCTGCTAACATCTTCGGTAAGCCTAACCCTTAACCTTCAAGGCTTGAAGACCCCGCCATCCTCAGACTATCTAAATCCAAGCTTAACGTGCAACCTTTACTATGACCCTAAGCTCATGTTAGGTGCTTAAGGCATGGTTCAAAGCCTTTGGTGCCTCTACTACTCTCTCTCTCTGTGTCCTCTTTAAATGCAACTTGATATCCATAATATGACCTCTACACTTAGCCACCAAATGTCATGTTGGCCCTCATCTCAAACGTAATAGCCATTGTTCCCAATTTCCACCAACCAATAAGGTAGACATGCCTTCCCATACCAACCATGTATGAGCCTATTGTAAACCCCGCGAATTTAGCTTTCTAAGTATAGAAACAAACGTCTAAACTATAGATAAATTCCCGAACTCAAAAGAGCCAGTGAGAATTAAAACCAATAAAAATCTCAATCCAAAACCTAAAGTGGATATGAAGAACCTTAAATCATCAATTGAATCCCTAACTTCATACGAAGACCCTAAAACCTCGAACCTTATCAAAACCCTAAGATGACAATCGAAGATTAAATCGCGTAAGAATATATGAAACCCTAAATGTGTAAAAACATTAGAGATGGTGCCTTAAAGTAATAAGAACCCTAAAACCATAACTTTAAGGATATAAAAGCACTAATTCACTATAATTTACCTTAAAACCCTAAATGATAATATATCCTCCATATTTTGCTATTTCATCGGTAAACGACTGAAGATGACCCTTAATTATACTTATATGCTTTGAATCCTTAAGTAATCCATTAGAAATTAAGATAATGAGTTATAGATTATATTCACTTCTTAAGTAAGTGATTAAGATAGTTTCACTTTGAGTTAGAGTAATAGTTGAAGATTAGGTTTATGTAGTGAACCTTAATACTTAAATTGGTACTTTTTGCATTTGTTATTCAAAGTAGTTTATCAAATGAGATATATAGGCTATAAAGACCTAAAGTAAGATCTCATTAACAATGTTTACAAATCAATTCATCTAATACCTCATTTCCCCTCATTTCCTTCATTTTTCCTCTAATTTCCCTTAATTACCACATTATGTGCACAAAATTAAACATACTTAAGGAATGTTGACCAAAGTAAGGCATGTTGACCAAAGTCAAAGGGTTGACTAAGTCAACATTTTGAAAAGTCAAAAGTCTTAAGAGATAAGGAAAAATATCTTAATAACTTAATGATGATTTTCTTTTCTTTTCATTTTGATTTTTCTTTCCTCTTCTTACAATTGTTGCCGTCCATAATTTTGCTCCTTAGGCCCCACCATTTGTTGTCTTCCATAATTGAAACAAAACAAAAGAAACAAAAGAAAATTCTCCCTTTCATGCCGTGAGCTTCCCCTTCACTTTCACTTTCATTCCTTTCCCTTTTGTCTCCTTAAACATCAACACAATTAAAGGTATGTTCTTAAGTTATTTTATGTTACTTTATGTTATTCATTAGTTAGTTAATTAAGTAGATTAGGTAAGTAGTTAAGTGTTTAGTGAAGTCTTGAAGAGAAGAAAACAAAGTCTCCATCTTTAAGTGTAGAAAGTGATGGATCATGAAGGAAATGGAAGAAATACATGTGTATGTACTCTTAGATATGTGTACATAAAAAAATACCAAAGGAATACAAGTATATGAACCTTTATACATAAGTATGTATCATGTACATAACCTAATTTAAGACCATATCTAACTATATATATATATACTATACTAACTACATACATGGAAATGCAAAAAGATGAAAATTGAGAGGATTTTCTTAAGGGAAATTTTGGCATACGAAATTTTAGTATAAAAATACGTATTCAACCGTATAGGTATATGAGTAGAAATACATGTATAAATATGGTATAAGTATATGTAGATGTATAAGTATATGTATGTATAAGGTATATGTACATAAGTATAAGTATAAGACATAAGTATAAAGTAAGAAATAAATGTACATAAGACATGTACATGTGACATAAGCATGATGTAATGCTTATGTAATCAAATGATGAGGTAGATGATGACATAGGCATATGAGGACATAAAGAAAAGATGACATAAGCATATGAAGGCATAAAGGAAAGATGATGCAAGCAATGACATAAACATAAGTTTAGAAAATGAGAAAAATAAGAAAATGTAGGTAATTAGATACTAAAAGTAGTAAATCATAATACACCTTGTAAACTAGATTATACCTAAATCAGTACATGAATTAGTAATGATAAAGTAAATCCCTTAATTATAAGAATTTAGGGAATAAAGGTTATAAATATAAGTAATAGCAATACTTAAGTATTATAGCTAAAAATTTCTATAAAATTAGTTCATAATATAAAACACGGGTCTTAACGTCCAAAACGGACATTACCGTGTGAACATGCGTCCGAAAACGATGAAAAACGACTATAAGTTCGCAAATATCGGGATCAGAACAAAAAAATTACAAAATACATAAAGAAAGCCTCATACCTTACTAATACAAGAAAATAGTTATTATTAATCTCATGGAGTATGGTAACCCTATACATACTATACTCGGGTAATATTGGAGGGAACTAGATAAACGACAATAGACTTTTAGTTGACTAAGGATTCTAAATTCTCAGAACACTTATAAGGTTTACCATTTTGATTTAAGCGTTCGATATCGAGTCTTGGAAACCCTAAAGGCTTGGAGAATGAGCAATAATTCAGGTGAGGGAATTCTGATGACCTGCTACTTGCTTGTGCGTGTTATTTGTATGATGTTTTGTTGGTTGCTATTGCTTGTATGTTTGAATAACTGTTCTGCTTGTGTGTCATCATCTGTGTGATCACATTTTCAAATTGATAAATATATATGTCTGACCCAAATAACCAGTTCAACTCGTCGCATGTCTATGACTTGGTAAAGGTATGAATGGAGAGTGCTAGCCTTGCAAAAATCTTAAGAAAAGTATTTTTGGCAAAAACTTTTCTAACCTTAAACAAATTTTTGCATGATTGCTGTAAGGGCTTGTGAAGCCATAAGTAGTATTTTTAACGTTAAGGCAAAGCTAGCATGGGTTCTCCACTTGATAGCGAGAGGACTCGCTTTATTGTGCCTGAAGGGCCTTGGTTATTTTTTGTTGCGAGAGGACTCGCATGTTTGTGCCCGAGGGGCCTTGAAGGGTGGATGGTCCTAATTCGGACTCCCCCTATTTGGATTGGAATTCTTTTCTCGGCTAGGGTAATAGTCGAGTTTTGCCTAGTGGGGTAGTGCCCCTAGGTAGCCTCTGCGGGTAAGCTGAGGTGCCCTGTGCGGGTAAGTACAGGGGATAATCGAAGTGTGGACGACGTAATTCTACACCTTCCATAGTTCCGGACTCCTATGGATGTGTTGCTTGCATTCATCACGCCTGCATTCATTATGTATGTAGATAGCTTGCTTGCATGTGTGATAATAATGTGTGAAAACTTGCTTAACCGGTGGTGGTGAGGAATGAACTCACTGAGCTGCTTTATGCTCATTCCCCCTTAGTTTCTTTTGCAGGTTTACATACAATGGGATTGGGATAAGTCTCGAGTGCTGAAGGCGAGATGAAGATATGTACATTAGTGTTAGAATTAGTTGAGATTTTTATAGACGATACATAAACACTCTTTGTAGAAAATATTCACATGTTAGAGTTTGATATCATTTAATTCTTCTTGTAGTTTTATAAAGTTGGTAATCCTGTCTTATTATTTGGTAGGGGATACCAATTCTCTGCGGTTCTGAGGAACTGTGGGATATCGAATATCCATAGTTATTTATAATTATAAATTATGTCATGTACAATAAATTAATTACTTGAAAATCATTAATCTTAGTGATTTTTATATAGAGTCTTGCAATCTCTGACTTGCAAGACGGTTTTCATATCATGGGTGCACACATGTTATGAAAATTTTAGTTAATCCTACTAGGCCCCCTTTAGGGTCCTGACACCTATCCTGGCCTACTATGTATCCGAGACAAGTAAGCTCTAGGCCGTAAATAGGCCATAGAGCCAAAGTTACAAGGATTCCGAATTTCCAAATCTCAAGAGCTTTCCTTACACCTTTTAGACATGCACTATCTTCTCTTTTCCTTCCTTTGCTAACTTAAGTATCGGAGGCCCTCCATTAGCTTAACTATAGGAGGCCTTCTTACAGACCACATATAGTAACTAGATCACTAAACAACTACCTCCCAATGGTCAACACATACCAAGTCATTTTAGGATACTTAAATGGGTGTTCACTCTACTTCTTACCCCTCCACTTCATTATAATATCAATTCTATTAAGATGTATTTCTCATAGAAGATATATTATGAGATATAGTTGCATTTTAGACTTGTAATCGAAATTTCACATAAAATCCCTATTGTAAAAACTATTGAATAATCATTCATTACTCAAACTTTCAAATAATAATTCAACACTAGAGTTAGTTTCTTTTTTCTTTAAAATACCTTAGTTAAAATCAAGATCAACAAATGAAAATCTCATTATAGTTTTAATTTGTTCCTCAGCAATAGCTATTACATTACAATCTTGTTCCATTCAACAAAGTAAACAGGCTAGCCACTAGATAATGGGGAGTATAATTGCTATTCTTATTTTATTCCATATAACATGTATATTACAATATTTACTTAACATAAATAGCTCTTTAACTAATGAAGTATCAAATAATGAATAACTATTAATCTATTAGAGGCCATAAGTTGTCATTATTACCATATTCATAGACATATTCCCCAACTATCCTTCTTTTTTCTCTTTTCCACCTTCATACTAACCATACAGCCATGACTTAGCCATATTACTATCATAGCACACATGGCTTAACCCTATTTTGGCCATTTATTAATTAAACCTAATAGGCTTACCACAGCCACCATAGCTTAAACATACTGGACTACTATGGCCTTTTATTACTTGAACCTATTAGACCCACTATAGCCACCATGGCTTAAACACACCAAACTCGCTACATTTCCATGGCTTAAACCTATTAAACTCACCATAGCCACCTATCACTTGTTGATATATTAGGCAAGTACACTTATCAAATTATAGTAAAGCGGATTATGAGTCTAAATGTCGATCCCTCAATTACTCTGACTACTAGTACTTACTAAGTCTCTATTATCGAACCAACAAATTAAATTTCAAAAAACTTTAAAAAGTAAATCTAAATTACTACTAAAACTAATTTAAAGATTAACAAAGATGCAATTCAAGAATTAATAAGATATCAATTCAATTGAAAATTGGTTTAAGATTAAATGTTGTACTTAAATTTAACATGTGATTTTCCTAAAGATAATCTAATTTATTCTTTAACCTTTCTTGAATGGTAGAATTCTCTACTAAAGTTAATCACTTTCTTAAGCCAATTAACCTTAACCTTAAAATCACCTATTAGAATTTCTTCTTAATAACATGACCTAAGATTGCATTATTGAATAACGAATTCTCTACGCTTTAATTTAAAATTTCGGAAGAATCTTGCAAATTATTTCTAATCTTGCAATAACCCTCATCAATAATGCCTAGATCTAATCTTATAAGAAATCTCTCGATTCTCTTATAAGATATTAAACTCTAGATTACCAACTGTGGAAATAATAATTTAAATCATGAAACAAACATAGTCGAACCAAGAAAATATTAAAGAATTAAATTAATCAAATACTAATCATATCACATGAATAGATCTAGGTTTTCACAAAACCTAGATACCAAGGATTTACTCTCTATACATCGCAAAATAGGAATCTAAAAACAATGTATAGAAAAAAATATCATGAAATTTAAACAAAATTAAATCTTAAAACGTTCTTTTTTCCTCACTTTTCTTGATTGTTCTTAGCTTTAAAAACTCCCTAAAAGTTGTGCAAAAAATTTCTCTCTCAAATAAACCATAATAAGGCTTTATATATGAAGAGATAAAAAAAAAAATAAGTTAGTCGAAAAAGACACACTCGAGGACACAACCATGTCTTTTGGTCGTGTACTTAACTGTACTTTACGTTTATCTTAAAAAAAAATGGAAATGACACGATTAATGACATGGTCGTATCCTAGGATGTAACAGTAGAAAATTAGCTCAAATTTTACTTAGAAATGATACAGTCGTATCATTCGGCTATGTCAATCTTCAAACTTTTATAACTTGCTCGTTTTATTACTAACTTGAGTGAAATTTGTTTCTATCTTATCATTTTCTTACATAAATCATTTTGAAACCTAGAAAGCAAAATTTTACTCAATTAAGTATTATTATCTAAAAATAAACTCAAATTTTAAAGAAAATCATCAAAAATCACCATGTAAAATATATACAAATTAGAAACTCATTAGTTGTACCACAGGAGCCCTCCATACACTTGAACCCACCATTGGTAAACTAACTAAACCTATTTGTTACTTGAACTCGCCATGACTCATATGTTGGACCATACTTAGTGGAGCTAACTATAAAGCTAACCTTCATCTCGTACCTAACATAGTTTGTGTATGCCATCTTCCTTTCTACCTCCTCATTCTTCATATCGGTTGGTCTCTTAAACTAGGTCCTTTACTCAACTAGAATGGTTTGGGTTGATCTAAATGTTAGATATGATGGAGGTTGGAGCTTGGAATAGATATGACGGTTGGGATTTAAAGAAAAAGTGTAGATTGTATAGTCACTTTCATTTTATTACTAGTTTATTCCTTAGGTACTTTTAAGTTTAACTAAGCAAATAGGCTATTATAAACTTATTCTATTTATAGTGAATATTAATCCTATTATGAGCCTATTTGATGCAAACGAGTTAAGCTTAAAGTTTATGGAGCATTTGGATTGGTTGAAATAAATGAATCAGAAGCATGCCTAGAAGCAAGTCAGAAGCAGAAGCAGTCAAAGGAAACATAAGAAAGGGTTCATCAAAAGCTGGTGAGAACCTCAGGATGATCAAAAGCTCGTAGAATTAGAATAAGAAGAGGCTATAAGAAGTGCAAGTTAGATTTTAAGCTCAACTTGGAAATAAGGTTGGTAATTTAGGATAGAAACTCACGAACACAAATACAACATGGCATGATTATAAACAGGTCTATATACAGAAAAAATTGATATGAGACAAAAATTGGTAAGACTTTTTAAACATGGAAAAATTGGTGCAAAGGTCAGGGTTCAACTCAAGGTTCAACTCATGCACTTGTTTATAGATACGTTTGTTAAATGCTTCTCGTAGAGCCATTTAATATTAAATTCATAACTAATATTTAGATATTTTTTCTACTAGCATACGTATGCTTGCTAATACTATTGTTTGGTTTGGCATATGATAATTATCTAGTTAAATCCTCACACTATGCACAAACCTTTCTTAATAAAATCATACTAATGAAGATAAGATTTTTCATTATGTAACTATCACAATTAAAATATAAGTAATATACATTCTTAAATAGTTATAAACATGGTGCCAATATTATTACTTAATTATATAAAAATATTACATA
Source organism: Lumnitzera littorea (assembly GCA_024138015.1). NCBI lineage: Eukaryota > Viridiplantae > Streptophyta > Magnoliopsida > Myrtales > Combretaceae > Lumnitzera > Lumnitzera littorea. The sequence goes on along the minus strand of JAMXBB010000007.1, from coordinate 50,365,267 downwards.
TTGTTTCATTATAAACTTTTTAGGTTATAATTTTTATGTTTAAGTTTTAAGAAGTCTCAAGTTCAATTGTAAATTAATTTTATAATAGCTACTTTCCCCCATGTATTTGTAATTATTTTATAAATTTGATTACAACCATTTGATCAATAAATAGGTTTAACATATACATGAAACATATTTATTGAATAAGATGGGATATAAGTTTACACTATCATGCACGATTGATAAACAAGTTATGTTTTGAGGTAATGATTCTAAAACACAAATCCATTTAAATATGAACACAAAACATGACGAGTTAACACAAATTACTAATCCTACTTTAAAAGGCCATAACTTTTCACATATAAAGATTACGGAGCCTATAATATGTAAATAAAAACTTATTTGAATCTACTTTAGCTTAAGGCAAATCATTTCATCATTTGACACCATTTTAAAAGTCAAATTTATATGTTTTCATAGGATACCATAGTGTTAAAGACTTCTCAATAGTTTGAGAAAGTTTATCTTAACATATTTCGTTTTTCGTTTTCCTTAGTTCCAATTCTATATTATTTCCTTATTAATTATAAGGTTTTAGAATTATGAGTATCCTATAAATAAATTATACTCATCATCTTACAAAATTATTAAAAGATTTATTTTCTAAATATATTGTGTTTTGAAGTTATACATTGCATCATTTGGTATCAAAGTAGAATAGCAATCAATGGCAATGGTCCTCATCCTCATGATGGTGTTCAAGAGACTCGATTATGTTTGGGGCAATATCTAGAGCAAATGATGAATTACAGATTTCAAAATTTCGAGAAACATCTTTAGGAGATTGTAGAATGTCTGGATATTCTAGGTTTTTATGCAGATAGGAGGCAACATAACAATAGAAAGTCAAAGGTAGACATGGCTCGTGGTAACCCTATTAATTGGTATGCTTCTACTTCTGTTAATACGCCTTGATGATAATGATTTAGAAGAATCAAACAACTTTGAATGGTGTAAGAACTCGATCATCGACAACCTTATCAAGGTTATGAAAAGAGGGATGCTTATGCAGGCTACTAGCCTTGTTGACATAGTGAGCTCATTAAGATAACCTACATAGTGAGCTCATTAAGATAACCTTAAATAAGCAAGCCTAATCTCACCTGTTGATCGTTAATATAATTTGATGGTTGTCATTAAATTCAAGAGTCTATAAATGCCTAATCATGCCTTAAGGCTATAGTAAGCTCATTAGAATAACCTTGAACGAGTAAGCTTAACCTTGCTTGTTGATCATTAGCATAATCTGATGATTGTCATTGATCTCAAGAATCTATAAATACCTAATTATGTCTTTTTAATAGACACTTTAGAAACTTTAGAGATAGAGAAACAGTGTTATCTTGTGGAATATCTACTCTCAAATATCAAAGCAGCTCTGAAATAAAGAACGATACAACACTTAATTAAGAATAGTAAAATTGATACTCAATAGCTCCCTCACTTGTCATAAGTGTGCTTTAAGCTATCTTTACCATTTATTTCTTCTCCTAGCTATATCTTTCTAAATTCTATTTTACAACTCACTAAATGTGAGCACTGGTTTTAGTCGAGAGATCAATCCTTACTTCTACATAATAATCTCATCTAAAGTCATACCTCTACAATTTTCTTATTAATTCTATGGTTTTACAGTTATGTTTTTATAACTATAAAATACTATGTGAATTAGTTATATTAATTATTATTTTACGAATTATTAAAAAAAAAATATTTTCCACTGTTTTCACTTGGTCACTATTACACTCGTTAAAATGAACCAAAAGGAAGCGACTTTCCAAAGTTGATGCTCAGGTATTAGAAGTAGCGCAACAAAAGAAGCAACGGAACGCATCCTTCTCGATGGACGCATGTCAGTGTAAAATCACGGGGAGGGACTCCGCCTAAAAATTGACGTTGCATCCAACGGCATGAGCGACGCCACTTCACACATTTCATTGTCGTTAAATTGAAGTCTCTGAGTAATACTCATTCAATTATTTTTTCACATCCGTACGGATGGTTTTATGAATTATGATGGGTCATGGAGTAAAAAGACTAGCCAATTGACTACATACTGACTCTTTACGTACAACTCAGCTCTGTACAATTCGTCAGTGTGCAGTAGGTTTGTTATGATGGGTTTTGTGCAGAATCTTCTGTCCTTCTAGCCCCGGTAGATAATGAATGGTTATATTGATCTCTATTTATTTAGTTTTCTTCTATAAATGGGAAAAGATTAATGGTATTGGTTCCCAACATGCATCATTTACGAAGATAGCAAAAATTAAAAAATAAAAAAAAAAACTTCAATATATCGATATATATTTGTATTAAAGATACTGAAAAGCCTTTTTAAGCCTTATTAACTGATATGCCCATGGATATATATATATATATATATATACAAAAAGGACAATTTTTTTTTACCAGAATTTGCATCTGATTGATTATTTACTCTAACAAGTGTTAATATTGGTTTTCATTAAATTAGCTTTATAAATCAACACAACTCATTTTTCATAATCCACATGAGATATTACATTAACTAATAACTAATATCTATGGACAATTGTTTAGAAGACCTTAAAGTGAATGTATGCAGATTTTCAAGGTCAATTATACATCTTAATATATATATATATATACACATAAAAGGGAAATTTCTTTTTTTACCCGAATTTTCAAGTAATAGATTATCTACTCTTTAGTTTTTCTCGTGAGTCACGCAATGAAAGGGAACTTTTATATTTTTTTTTCAATATTATTTTGTATGCTTTATAGAAAAATAAGTGCATAAAAATGTAATGATTCTTTTATCAACATTTTTGGGATATATTTTATCGTTTAATACATGAACCATTTTTTTTAACCTTTAACATATGTGTTAAAAGTATCTTTCCAAAGTACTTTTTTTTCTTTTGAATTCTAAATACGTTATTATATATTGGTTTACTTGGAACATGCTAGCATCACATGCTTCATTCATCCAATGTTAAGCTAATCAATATATAAAATGGAAGATACTAATGGGCATTTTAAGAACAATCATTAAAATTTCAAGGAAATCCGAAAGGATCCATATAAAAAAGCAAATAGTAAGGGATAATTGTATCATATGCTCTACAGACCAAATACTAGATTGCTTTATTTGTTAGGACGCTTTCATTTTTTTGTCATCGATTGATATAGGAGGATTACTTTAGTTATCAATGTGTTAGTTGCTAATCGCGTACTTCTAAGTACGCCTAGAAGATAACGATAAGTCCTGATTATTCAAGCAATGCCCGTTGATTGTTCTCGTTGATCCCCATACTTAATATATATTTAATTTATCGTTGGGAGGTTGGCTTTGGACAGAGAGCCACTGTTAAAACTCCAACTCCCACCTATGCCTGAATCTCCCCAACCCCCCGGGTCCGATATATTCTGCTACATCTAATATAGCATAATATAATGTGTGTGTGTATATATATATATACACACAAATATATATATGAACATATGTTTATAGGACATTTTTTAATTGTAACAGAAAGAAAAACTTTGCGGACATTTTATGAAATTATTTTTCTTGAGCAGTACAATTAGATGGAGAGCATTGGATAAATTATTTTATCCACAATTTAATTTGTATAGTAATACAAATTACCAGGTAGAAGAACCTTTTATGCACTGCACTAATATTAAAAAAATTTATACCGTATATTTTATGGATAAAAAATCTATTTCATAGTAAAAAATAAATATATTTTTAAAATCCAAAAAATAAACTCTATGCTAAGTACTCGAACCATTAAAAGACTATGTGTGTGTGTGGACATGTGTGCACCAAATATAGTACTTATATATATCAAATAATAGATATCATAAAAATCCACGTTTAGTATTGTACACACAAAATATAATATGAGAGGATTGTATTATTCTTTTCTCTTTATATTATACCATCCATTTCTCTTTATATTATTATATTTTACCAAGATTAAACTTTAAGCCCACCAACTAATTCTTTAGGAGTCCTCACATACACATTATGTGTTCTAATGTTTTTGTCCCAATATTTTATTTTTCCAATGCAATAGGATCATTAACATGAGAAGTATTCTTTTTCACAAACATGATGATATAATTATGGTAAATGTTTCTTCTCTTTTTATATATACACACATACTAGCAAACAATACACCTGCATTGTAAGTGTAAAAAAAAAAATATAAATATTACTTTGAGCATATTATCATATACATATCATGTTAATGGTTGAATCAATTGGGAGGCTTAGGCTTAGGCTAAGGCTTAAGCTTGGGCTTGGGCTTCGTCTCCAACTCCTCGATAACTGTAAAAAGCCCGTGGTAGATGTAGCTACGGGGGTCCTCTAACACTTAAGTTAGCAAGGAGGACTAGAAAAAAAGAGAAGGCAAGCACTCAAGACTTAAGGGGTAGCGCTCACCCAAGGTATGCGTAATATGTATCGAATAAAAGAAAAAGGGGAGAAGAGAAGAGAATTCTTAGAGAGTCAAGAGGAAAGAGTGTTGTTCTGTCTTACTTCATCGTGATCTAAGGTTCGTTAGTATTAGTCACCGGTAGACAGTATGCTCCGCGGTAGAGACTGAGTTATATTGTGGGAGGTTATCCTATGGTCGACCAGACCATCAAATTTACAACTCAAAGGTTTGACAGTTGCAGGGGTTGTTGGGTATGCTAGACATACTGTGAATGTCAAACATTCATTAATGAGTTACAGCGGAAAGCAAGGGCTAAAGACAAAGGTTGAGTTGAGACACTAGAAAAGGTTTGGTTAAAGCTTGATCAAGGTCAAGTTGAGCCTTGAGTTTATGCCAGGTGGTCAAAATGTGCTAGCTCGACGATTAGGGTGACCCTACTCGAATAGGACATCATATGGATTACTGAGTGAACCGCAATACAGGGATGGATACCCTTCTTGGGGTAATTAGATGGCTTTGCAAGTAGGTTATAGTGTAAAGATGAGCTTGCTATTTGCTTGTATACATTTCAGTTTTTCTCGTGATGAGCTTTGATTGTTGGGCCTTAGTCTAGGCGAGAATTGGGTGTCAACACTTGTCCCCCTACTCTCCTCAGCATCCGAGACGCGAGGAAAGTAATTTGTATAAGGCAATCGAGATAAGGTTAGGCTATCTATTCTCTAAGCAGGGGACATTGCTACTACTCGACATTGTAACAAGCAGTGCTTCTAGTTGGGTCCATTTTCCCATATACCTACTTCTTATGTAATTGATGTAACCAACGAATTGCTTGATGTGTCATAATGGTTATCTATGGAAAGTGTAATACGCATTAGTGGTCTATGAAGAATGGCTATGCACGTAGAGTAACCATTGTCGAGCTATGTCATGGATTCGTGTACAAGGATCAATTAAGGCCTTTAACTAAAGAAGTGGGACATGTGGACGACTACGGTTTGTTACATGTCCTTTCGTGGGTTCATCTCCAAGAGTAGGAGAAATTGTTTGCCTTCTCCCCTTGGTTGTCTATATAAAGAGGTGTACAAGTCCTCATTTTCTATTTACCTAGAGGAAACTATGCTAAAATTTCTACTTACAAACTAGTTACTTTATTTTGTGTGCTTTCTTTCTTCATCAATTACTCAAGATGGCTGACTAGAGCACGACCGACAGGGTAAGTCTTCTTATCCATCTATTTCAAGAGAAGTGGAAGAAGATTGTGGGGCTTCAGCTCGAGAAGGGGTTTGATAGCCTTACTCCCCCTCGAAATGATGGCAGCAACAGTAGTGGAGACAGGAGAGGTACAGGGAGTGATATTGTCTTAGGAGGGAGGCGAGAGTGCATGCAACGATGACATCGTGATGTGTATCCCACGGATGGCAAGGAAGAAAAAATGGGGGAATTATTGCATACGACTAACGCTAATGAGCATGTATGTATACATGTCATGTATGTAGTGAGTGAAGAGAAATTGAGGCTTATGAGTTGAGCAGTGGGAGAAGTGCCCAGGTGGTGATTAGAGGTGCTCATAAGTGGATAGTAAGCATATGATATAGGGGACGAATGAATGTGAAACCATTTGAGTTCGATCTTTGCCTTCCCTTTTCAGAGTTCTTAGTGGAGTTCTTTTGATACGACAAGGTTACTTCGAAAAGCCTTAATGTTAATGCCTGAGTTACAACTGCTCGCATTTTAGGCATTGTGATTTTAGGAGTTACAAAAGCCAACCGCACAATTGTTAAGGCACTTCTTCCATATGAAGAGGTTTTAGGATTGTTATGTATATGTCGCCAATCAAGGCAAGGCACTACGCATTTTTAATAAACTACCAAACAAGGTAGAGAGCTGGAAGGAGTTCTTTTATCATGTTTGCACTTCTAAGCCTCTAGATTTCCCATATGAGTGGAGGTGCCCTATTTAAGGTAAGAAGTTGAGCAGCTTAAGGGATGAGGATAGCATGACTAATATTAAGCTATTGAATTTGGTTAGTTAGAAGAGGCTCAATCCTCTATTGATTTGTCAGAAGTACAAGAGTAGAAAGCTGCTATTTGGGATGGAGACATGTATTTGATGAGTTTTGCCAAGGAGGGGTGGTTAGCTATCTACTACGTCGCCTCGCCTCATCATTGGAGTGGGAGGCATGAGCTACTTATCCTTGACATAGTAAGTGTGTTAACTTCATTTAATTTCTCTATTTAATGAGTTTGTTAGCTTTCTTGCAGCTTTGGAGTTGGCTACCGAGAGGATATGGGAAAAGCTTTTTGCTGTGCAAAATAAGCGGCTTGAAGGTGCTTTAAGGGCCGCCAAGAAAAGGAAGTAGCCCGCTTTAGAGGGGGAGGGAGAAACTTCGTGGTGTCCCTCAAAGAAGTCTAAGAAGAAGGGTAGGAGGCAGTAAACGCTTCCTAAATTTATATAGCAAGGTGTGAGCGATACTCCTATAGGTGTATCGTTGGTTGGTTTGAACCTAGAACAAGTAGCGATTGGTGGTAGGTTGATTTAGGGGGGGCAAGTCGGGGTTAGGGTTACCGTATAGGAGGTTCAAGCAATGAGTGCTTAGGTAGACATGTACCGAAAGAGTTTGGAGCAGACTCTTCAAAATGCTAGGGTCCTTGCCATTAAGGTCCTTGATTACAAAGACGGTCGACCATTAGTCTGTCACGAGAGGCAAGTAGCTCCTCCTTTGTCTGTAGATAAGCCTATGCGGAGGTTTGAGCAATTGGAGGCATGGTTCGAGTAGCTGTTTGAAGACAAGAGTGACGTAGAGGCCTCAATGGAAGTGTTGAGGAGACATAATGAGGTAAGGCACTCATTTTGTTTGTTAAAGTACCTAATCTTGCTTTGTTTACTAACTATACGTTGTACCTACAGTTGTATGATCTCTTAGATTTTGTTCTCGTGTATAATTAGGTATACCAATGATCGATAGGGAGTCGGGTGGAGGCCAAGGTAGGGAAGCTCCAAAAGATGCTAGAGGAAGAGAAAAAAGTGCACGATAACTTAGCTGTTGCGTTCAGCAGTCTGGAATGTTAACATAAGGAACTTATCAAGTAAGTGGATAAGTTGAAAGACGATATGCAAAAGGCCAAGGAGTATAGCAAGACTACTGAGGAGAGGTTACGTACTGAGATGAAGGCCAAGGGAGAAGAGCTATATGTGGTGCATGTTAAATTTGTGAGAAGAGAGTCCGAGCTCTTGAAAGGGAAAGGCTTGGCGCCTGAGGTCAGGTGGGATATCTTCATGGAAACCCTAAATGATTCCCTGATTAAGGAGGCCATCATTAATGCTGGTTACGTAGTTGTGACGAAGGTTTGGAAGCATGTTCACCAAAATATGCTTAAGCCAGAATTATCTTTCTTACATTAGTTGGATGAGGCTAAGGGTATTATTGGAAGTAAACCAGGGGGTGAGTCATCTAACGACTTATTGAGAGCTTCTAGTAGCCGTTCCAATGCAGGCCTTGGGGAAGAGGGAGCTAATGAGGAGGGTCAACAATAGGTTGAGCATCAACTAGCCATTGCTAATGTAGATGCTTAGGGGCAACTTAAATTTTTCCTATTGTTAGTTGATAGGTCAGGTAATGTGCACCGGTTTCTAATTTTGTTATTTTGCATATTTTTTTATCTTGGTTGGGTTAGGATGCTGGTTTCCCTCTTCTTTAGTGTAATCTTTATTGACTTTGATAGAAAGGAGACGCCTTTATGACCAAATTATGCCTGTGTTATTTCTATTTTCCCTTGGGTGCTTGCCTTTACCTATATATTATTAGTTGACGTTTAAACTTCATTTTTTAAGTGTTTTGTATTAGCAATCAATGCTTTGTAGTAGGTTGATGTATCCTTCCTCCAAGTAGATTGTTCCTTCTTAGGTTCTTGTAAGAGCCTGTTGTTTAGGAGCGACAAGTGTGCTAGGGCGAATCTTATGATGATGTCATGAGATCTCTTTAGTAATGTAATCTTGACAGGGTGGATTTTTTTCTAACAACAAGTAATCTTCTTGGTAGGGTTCATTTCGGGCAATGTACATGCTTAGTAGGTGAATCATCTTAGGCAATATGCCCTCTAGAGGGCATTTAATGCGCATATGACACATCATTATTACCGAGGTATAGCTTAGGTTCCCAAGGTGTTTGGGTCGTTTTATAGTTGCTACATATATGGTTGAGAGTGTTACATTGCTTCTATATAAAGGGTGCATAGGTCCTTACTTTGCCACACCAAATATCTAAACTGCTTAATAGGGTATAGATGAGAGCTAAGATGAGCATGTCCAAGGCGATCATGTTGAGAGATAGAGCGCTCAAGTTGGGGAGGGGGTCCTCCCTGATCTCTCTACTTGGGTTATGATCATAAGGCATGGATAGCTGCTCAACAATGGGGGATAACTCTTAAGCTATGACCAGGTGGCATATGTAGCCTTTGGGTTCTCCTATCTTTCTATCCTAGTAATAGTAGGTGAAAGAGGAAGGGGGAGCGACACTCAAGCGCTACCTACCACTTGTCAATAGTGGCCTCACCATAGTGGTGCTCGTCTACAAGAGGTTTTGGGTGGCTTTTCTATGCACTTTCCTAGATAAGTTTGAGTAGGCAAGGGAGGCTGCAATGACTACAGTAGTAGAAGAAGTCTTTTCTTCTACTCTACCTTGACTTGCTAACTAGGGTACTTACATGGAATCCTTAGCTTTGCAAGTACTCTAGTTCATTTTAGGTAGACCATCAACCTTACTTTTGCGTTAGTATGGCCCTTAAAGCTTAGTACTTTGAGTGGCGTGGCTGGATTAGCTGTCCCTATCACTGCTTCTATGGAAGAGGAGCTTTGCAAGGTAGAGTGGAGACCTTGATGACATTCCGTTTTGAATATTAAATCAAAAAACGATATTCCATTTCGAAAAGAGTAAGTTTTTTTCCTAAAAAAGAGAAGAATTTTTCCTTTAATGAAAGAAAGTTCTTGCTTATAAGGGAAAATGTTTTCTACTTAAAACACCTTTTCTAGTAAAACAAATAATGGAAAATAGGAAAAATATTTTCCAGAAAATATTTTTCTTAAAACAAATGGAGCCTAAAACTTAAATAAAATTGAATAAAGAAAAGAGCAAACTTTGACTATTAAAGAAAGAATACTAACCACAACCATTCGAGAAAATATGTAATTAAACAATTTAAACAACAATATCTGCAATTTCATTCCACTTAATAGGATCTCTAGGCCTCTTAGCAATTTTCTTCCCATGAACTGTTAAAGCAGGAATATCAAAAGGAGGGAAAAAAAAAAAAGAAACCTCTGTTTGTCTATCTAACCAATATTTAAGAAAACAACACCTACTCACCAAAACAATTAAAATTTAAATGGAATTGAATAAGAAAAAGAACAACCTTTGGCTACTAAAGAAAGAATACTTACTATAACCATTCGAGGATACCATGTCTTCTTATTCATTTTACAATCTACCGTATTGAAAAGGAGGCAATGATGGAAGGAAAAAATAAAAGAAAGAAAATTAGGTTGGAGTAAAATGGAGCAAGTGAGAGACAGTTTAATCATGCATATAGTAGAAAGAGAGTAAAAAAGCATACCGAGGGGGTTATGGTAGGCGTATGTTCTGGAATTGACGGTTTGGTTTCAGGGAGCTTCATGATTTGAAACCGCTCCATGCCTAAGTCTAGGAAAATGGACCATCCCTATAATGTGCGATTTTAAGGTACCTAAAGTGAACCTTAAATTGAAATACAAATCAACTAGTAATACACATGCCTAACAAATCAAGAATCATCTTAGCAACTCATCAAACAATATATCTCATTCATAGACAAGACCAATCAATTAAATGAAGTCAAAATTATTGTAATGTAGGTTTACTTTCTAGCTAAATGCATATAAAGGACATAAAAAATTATTTTGAAAATATATATCTGTATACAAAATCAACCAAACCTTAGTACAACTTCCTAATCTAGGTTCTATGTATGGCTTTATTTCATATTTTCATCTGATTAATATTCTAGCTGACATTCTAATTCACATTTAGGCTTACATTTAACACTTCTTAAATTATTAAATCACTCTATTCCAACACCAACTCCCTTGTTACTACATATTACTAGAATAATTCAATATCCTAAACTCATTTACAACCAAGATATTACACATGCAAATCAAACTACTTAATATATCTTCCATTTAAAGCATTTTTAGAACATTACTTCTATGTTAAATAAAAAATACCCAAAATCCACCCTCATAGTTTTTCAAAAATATTTACATAACATTATAATAAACCTTTTAAGGAACTTATATACAAAAATTGGAGTAGAAACTAGATCATTAGCTATTTCCAAAATTTATTGCAAAATTCATGTTTAAGCCTGGTCTCTTAAGAAACCCATATTTCCATCTTGAATATTAAAAATCAGGTTTGATATTTGAATTCCTTATGCAAAAATCTTGGGAAAACAAAGTTTCATAATTTTTGGACTTCATTTGCTATTTTCAAAATTTTAGAGAAGAATTAGAGCAAAACAAAGTACTCACTAACATTTGTGCTTCTAATCATTGCCAGCAACCGGCATTTGTCAACTAGTTTAGGCAAGTCATTTCCCTTCAAGTGGCGGTAGGTTTACACTTCCATTTGTAATTGCATAAGTTAGTTTAAGTTGAAAAACTTTTGAAGTTTTATTTTATTGCAACTCAATCCTTATCTCCTGTACCTTTTGACCTAGATTTTGACCTTAGTTTTGAGTCAATCCTTATCTCCCGTACTTTCTAGGGTAGGTTCAAGTCATATCAAGTTCAAGTTGTTGTAGCAAAACACATTTTGACTTATCTTTTGACCCTCAATTTAGATAAGATTCTACTTTCAAATACATTCTGACTTAGTTTCTTCTATCTAGCACGTATCTCATTTCTTACCTTTGCTTAGGGTTAGTTAGTTATAAGAATACTATCATTCAACTATAACTTATGACTTATCCCTTTTCCTTATGTATACTTTTTATATCTTTCCAAGTATCACATCCCTATTATAGTCATAGACTTGAGTGCTTCATATAGCGAGCACTAGAATAGCATCAAGTATGAGTATAACAAATGTGAACTTTTCATTTACTTGGACTCAAATGAGACATAAAATGACACAATTCCAATTGGATTCATATTGAATTAAACAAGATTAACACAACTCTTACACCAACAAGACACACGAAGGAACTAACCAATTACTAGTCTCATGACTAACATAACGTGATTGAATCAACAATAAAGACATAAACTCAACATAGGAGAGATCAAAGTCATGACAGTTAGAGAACTAAACAAAAGAAACTCAAGAGCTGTAAATTTGCTATCCTCTTCCAAGCTTACTCATGTTCACCAAAATGCATGTAAAGTATACTATTTCGTAGTAATTTAGTTATATCAGGTGCTATTTCTATTTATTTCTTTATAAGATGGCGATTAGTAAGAATATATAATTTCTCTACTCATTCCTTAACATATTCTTCCTATATGAGGATACTATTCTTTTACCTTCTTAAGCTAATATAGCAACTCCATACAACCTTATACTTACATTTCTACTATAGTACATTTTCATTTTTACAAAATTTCCCCAACTCAAAACATGACTCAATTCATTTCTCTCTTATTCCCAACCATTATATGTATACAAATCTTCTACTCAATTACTTCAGTACACCAATTTATTAGGAATTTACCTTGATTTTCCTCCTTAATGTTAACTCAAATTCATCAATTTCTTAGCAACTTCCTATGGCTTTTCCACAAACTCTCTTCAATTAAGCTACTTCTCACTCATTTTATCTATTCTTCATTAGACAACCTAGTTCCATGTTCTTAAAAATATGTAAAATTCTATCTCCAACCTTACTTTTGATCTATCAAATCAACATAAATGCCTTAATTCTTTAATCTACCATACTTCCAATCCTTATCCTTAGACAAGTTATAATACTCTGAAGCCCATATCACAAACCATGCCCTCATAACACCCTACATTCTAGGTATCTTAACTTTTGACAACTGAAGATGATTCATTACTATCATTCTTGAGTTAAGGATAAGGCAAAATCTATACTATACTTATTATATATAATCATGAAACTCATCATTATCAAAATACTTCTCATCTAATATAACAAGTAACAGGAGAAGTTTTTCTCAAGTGTGAGCCAAATCTAAAGTATCATAATTGTGAATTCTTATGCAATACATATCTCCCATTAAGATGACCTTATATTATACAATCTTATTAAAAGATCTACATATCACTTTTATAATCCTTTGTTGAGGCTTTTGCACACAACTTGATAATCTTTCCATAAAGCTCCTTCTTAGTGCTTGAATTTGGTTTCTAATTCACTTCGACTATGTTTCTAATTCACTTCGACTACATAAGGGTTTTCTTCAATACACTTTTTGACCAACATTCTGACTTACTTTTTACTTTACGATTTACCTCAAAAATACTAATTATGTATACTAGAGTTTTCTTGCTTCCATGAAGTGAGATCTTGGTTAACTTCTTTCAAAACCTAAGGATAAGAAAACTGATCCCCTTAGTTTACTATATGTTAAGTGAGAGTGGATAGAAAAATAAAAATTCAAGCAAAATCACATCATAAATACAAAAGCAATTCACCAAGTCAGTCACAATACACTTTAATTCAACCAAGCAATGTAAAAGCAGCAAATGTATGCCAAGCTAATGGACATCACATGTATTGGTACTGATATTCTAACCTTCATCTAGTCGGTCTACTTCAATCTAAGCATTCGAACACATACCAAAGTCCAAGAACCAAGAAAAGAGTTTAATAAACTTAACCTAGACCAAGTCATGCATTTCTATATGCTCGAAAACCACTCTTTGTAAACTAAGATGTTTATATTATTAAACCGAGCTCTTAGAAACTAAATTGTTTGTTCAAAAAAAAAAAAAAAAAAAAGAAAGGAAAGGGTTTTCAAGATAAAGCTTAACTAAGCAAAATTCTAGTTTTTGGAAAACTTTGCCTGTAGATTCTTTTCGTCTCATGCTATGAATACATCAGCCACATATCAAGAAAAACCTAGCAACTATCAAACCATACAAGCAAGCTTATTCATCTCTTTATTAACCAAGCTTTCACTTAATCTCATTTACATTTTCATTTCTAAAGCCTAGGTATCAAGTTTACTTAAGTAAACACCTTAGGAAGCAAGGTTAATACCTAATCCTTTTGTTGAGTCAGTATAGAGCCAAGCATTATAAGATCAAACAACAATCCAGCAACAACATATATTTCGTTGATGAAACATGAATCAACCAACAATACACATGTCCAACAAATCAGGAATCATCTCAACAACTCATCAAACAACATGTCACATTCATACCCAAGACTAATAAATTAAATATAGTTAAGTACGTTATGAGTAGTTAGAATCTACTCCAGCACACAAGAAATCCACTTACTTGGACCATTTAGCAAATTCCTAAAGCTTATCCTTACATTCAAAGCCTTTCATAAGTTCACTTCACCTAAACAAAACATATGCGATACTCAAGTTAATATAGGTTAAGTATAAGTAAGGTTGTTAATTTACATACACTTTGAGGTTCAATCCTAAGTGTTGTACTCTTTAAGACAACTTTGGTTCTACATTCTTCCTAACCTGGTTTCTAACTACCTCCTGTACACAATGTCCTTCTAGTGCACTTTCTGATATAGTTTCTAACCTTCTTAACATTATATGGATATTATTATAACTTATTTCCTCACCACATTATTCTGATTCTAAGGGAAAAGTTTTTAATAAAACACTTATTAAATGTCTATTTACTATAACACTACTAATATATCACTTAGGTTTACATTATGGCTAAATGCATATAAATGACATAAAAAATTATTTTGAAAATACAAATCTATATACAAAATCAGCTAAACCCTAGTACAACTTCTTGATCTAGGTTATGTGTATAGCTTTATTTTATATTTTCATCTGATTAACATTCTGACTTACATTCTAATTCACATTTGGACTTTCATTTAACACTTCTTAAATTATTAAATCACTCGATTCCAACACCAACTCCCCCATTACTTCATGTTACTAGAATAATTCAATATGTCAAACTCATTTACAACTAAGATGTTACACATATAAATCAAACCACTTGATAAATCTTCTATTTAAAGTATTTCTAGAACATTACTTTTATGTTAAACCAAAAATACCCCAAATCGACCTTTTAGTTTTTCAAGTATATTAACATAACATTATAATAAACCTTTTGAGGAACCTATATATAAAAATTGGAGTAGAAACTAGATAATTAGCTATTTCTAAAATTTATTGCAAAATTCATTTTTAATTTGGTCTCTTAAGAAACTCATATTTTCATCTTAAATATTAAAAATCAGGTTTCATATTTGAATTTTCTATACAAAAATACTTGGGAAAACCTCATAATTTTTTTGACATCATTTACTATTTTCAAAATTTTAGAGAAAAATTGGAGCAAAACGAAGTACTCATTGACGTTTGTGCTTCCAATCATCGCCAGCAGCTGGTGCTTGTTGACCAATCTAGACGAGCCATTTCCCTTCAAATGGTGGTGGGTTTATACTTCCAGATCGCATGGTTGCATGCATACTTCAATTGTCCAAATTTACATCCTAATTTCCTATATATTTCTCTAACCTATTTTCTATACTTTCTCAAGTTCCTAGTATTTTTCTTGAACTTAGCTTTCACCCAAAATGAACTATACAAGTTCTGTTTTGCTTTTTATTTCCATGGAGAGGGTCGGTGGATTTTTCCTGTTTCATGTCTTTTATTTACTTTCTTGTCCAAATACTTCATTTTTATTGACTTGTTATTCATTGAAACTCTAATAAAACTAAATATATCCAATAAAATTATACTTAATGCTTCTTAGACTCTATTTTGGAAAATAAAATTTACTAAAATTCTTCTTTTAACTTTTTTTGACCCTTTACAAAAGATTCATTTAATTCTATGTATATTTTTTGAAATTCTAGATCTACCGATTCTATATAGCCCTAACTACTTTAAATAATAATACTCGTAACTCATACTTCTTATTAACACTTTATTTCCTCATTTTTCAAACCATATTTCCTAAATTCTAGATTTGTTAAAAATATACCATTATTCCGAATCCTCAATAGTTAGTTAAAAATCAAGATCTCACGATAATCAACATTTCATTTTCTATCTATTGTCACATTCACCTCTTATATCACATGTCGCTATAAGAATTGTTACCCTGTAAAACCCCTTATATAATTAAAACATCTATAAATATGGAGAGGGCAAGGATTTCTATATGTACCCAGCAGACCGAAAGCACCTTATGTATCATTGGATGAATGGATAATGCATTTAAAAAATAGATGGAAACCGTTGCATATATGATATACCTTCTATACCCTAAAAGCACACCCCTTGAACATGCATCATTCCACATTTTATCCACGCTTAACATATTATATCCTATCAATTCTATTATATTAAGATTTTTATATGTATATTTGAAACGTAGTTTTATGTAATTGTTGTTTAATGGGTTTATCCAGCTGCCTTTATACACAATTGTTGAGTAAAATAACAAGAAAATTTTCAATTTTGAATGGTTGGTTATACTTTTCCCAAACAAGACACGTGTATTAGAATGAAATTGTTATTTTTTAGTAGGCTCTTCACAAGTGCATAGGGAACATTATATTTTAACAATATCCTTATTATACTCATGTTCTATTTTATAGTTAATTTAGTATTGTTCTGAGTTTAGCTGCATCCTTTTCTTTCCACTAATTTTAATTTAAAAAAAAAAAAGCAAAGAAACCTCCTCTCTGCCATATGAGCGATAATTTAGCTATGAATATCTTTGACTTAATTAAATGCGTCTTTTAAGAGATAGAACAACAAAATCCATTCCAAAACCAAATATCCACGGGAAAAGGATCCTTTTTGGGGCATGGGCATGTTCTTCTGACACAATTTTGTCATATAGCCAGCTGCAATGCTAAAAAACATCATCCCAGATTCGAAAGTAAAACTCAACCAAGAAGTAAACCAGAAGGCAAATGGGCAAAAACCAAGCCATAGTTAACGTGTTAAATTTTCATTTGAGGGTGGTACGCGGTACGTGTCACATTCACCTAAACAAAACAACAGTTTATGAATAGACAGTGACATACACGTCCAACTGCTCCATTTCCTTGGCCTGGCCATGCAATGTGAAAGACCCACACCAGCCGGCCATATTTTTACTTTTCCTCTCTGTTTATTAGTTCTGATGAGATCTTGGCTTGACTGGCAGTTGTGTCCGGCAATGACTAATTCTCATAAATTCCGAAGAAATTAGAAGGAATTTGGAGTGGGAACGGTACGTGGCCTCGGACCTCGCTTCAGCAAAGACCGATGGGTCCTGGGTCTTAATATAGGAGAATCGTAATCAGTCCGCCATGGGCTAATTGCTTGAGGGATCCTTGGACCCGCTTGTTCGGACAGTGTACCGATTTACGAGTCTTGGACCTATTGATCCCTCATGCATTCATTCTTTTTTTTTCTCCGTTCAATTTTTATTTTCCCATTCCTCTAGAGTCTCCTTGTCTCATTTCTTAAGGGATATTATCCAAATTGCAACGTCAACTTTGAAAGTTCTTCGATTTCACACATCAAGTCACACATAAAATTTGAAGTTGATAAATATTAAACCAATCAAACATTTTCCTATCAAATTTACTGCATGTGCTTAAACTTATACTTATTGACCAATGAGTGTTTACCAATTCATCCTACAAAAGTAACAAATTTGAACTTTTCTTTTTCTAATTTCACACATGAAGTTTGAAATTATTAAATATTAGATCTAATTAAACTTGAGATAAAATCAGTAGGAATACCAAAACTTTCATATATTTTCATTTTAATACTTAAACTTTAAGTTCATTTATTTTAATATCTTAACTTTTTCAATGAGACAAATTGATATTACCATTATAACAACCTTTATTATAAAATGATAAAATAATAATCTAAGTACATTAATTTTTATTTTAGTATTCAAACTTTATTTTTTTTTTCATTTTAGTATTTTAACTTTTTAAAAGGAAACAAATAAATATTATTTATAATGATCTTTATGAGGACATTATAAAAAATCAAGAAATAAGAATGAATAATTAAAATAAATTAAAAAATAATAATAATAGATCCAAGTCTTGAAATTTTAATTGATGTGATTTTTATTGATGATATCCAACTTTTGCAGGATTTTATATTGCCTAATAAAATATGGTGTATATTAAATCATCATTATCATTATTTATCAATAATAATAATAATAATAGAAAAAATTGAAAATTGATTAAAATGGATATAAAGGATTGCTCTAGTCAATATAGACTAATTAAGAATTAAGATATTGAGTCAAACTAATTAATGTCAAGCTAGAAAGGATTAACACAAGATCAATTTCATAAGCATGTGCTCATTTTTAATTCATTTTCATTTATTTATTATTATTATTATGGTTTTTAATTATTTTTTATTTTTAATAATAATAATAATAATATTAAATGGTACAATTTATGCGGAGATATAAAAACTCATAGAAGTTCGATATTGTCTGCAAAAACCATATGTCCAAATAAATTTTCAATAACCAAACCTATTCTCTTATTCTTTTTTATTTTTTCTTTTACAATATATCTAAAGAATACCTATTTGTTTTACTTTAAAAAGTTGAAATGTCAAAATGAAAAAATATAAAATAAAAGTTAAGAACTAAAATAAAAATAAAATGAAAGTTAATATACTTATATTATTATCCTGCTATTTTATGAGAAAAGTTATTATAATAAAAATACTAATTTATCTCATTAAAAAGTTAAAATATAAAAATGAATAAGTTTAAAGTTTATGTACTAAAATAAAAAAATACGAAAATTCGAATACTTTTATTAGCTTTATCCCATTTTTTCCTACAAAATTTACTACTTTTTTTTCTAACTTATAGTTATTGAACAATGAGTATTTATTGATTCATCTTATGTATGACATTTAGTAAATTTATCTTTATCCCATTTTTTCCTACGAAATTTACTACCTCTTGTCTAATTATACTCTTTGAACAATGAGTATTTACCGATTCATCTTAGGTTGACGTTTACCAAATTTGAACTTTAGGTGTAATATTGGGCCCTCAAATTTTAGAGACGGATGTTCCAAAAGGGAAACATAAGTCATAGGAATTGGACTCTAAATGTAGAAATCTTTAGTAAATTAAACTTTCGCTACGAGACTAAAATTCTTATAATGAATATGGCTATTATAACTATTCTGAATTAATTTGCATATGCGATCGCTCCTAAACTTTTAAAAATAGATAAAAAAAAATGAAAAAGTAATAAAAACTTGCAAATAACTCTTCTGGAACATCCATGCTTGCGGCCATATATATATATATATATATATGTTTGTGTGTATTTATGTATGTATATGAACTATATACTGTGTTTTATTTTGAACGATTAATACGAATTTAATTATCTTGTATGACTCGACATAATTGTTAATTTGCATACGTGCTTGTACATGGAGGAAAGGAAAATGGATGTTACATATGGCTTTGATCATTTGACATGAGCAAATTCATCATGGGTAATTACATGTAAATGATAAGGGTGTCTATATATATATATATATCTATAGTATGTGCTTATATCTAAATAACTAAAGTGAAGAGAATAGAGATTATATGGTTAAAAAATATTTAATGTAACTTTAATAAAAAATATATATTCTGGAGAGTATTAGAACAATCCTGAGTTCCATGAACGTTTAAATTAGCTGCAGAGAACCAGGATCATTTGAAGAGCCTAATCTTGGAGCGAGACTCTGATTACGAGTTCAGTTGGTTGAGGAAAAGGATGGAGAAGGGAACTCCTCCTCATTCTTTGATGCTTATGGCTGTTCGAACCAATCTGTAAGAGCTCGCAGTAGTAAATGTTGATGATGCAAGGCCATCAATGCCCGTGCATAAACCTACTCATCTTCCTCCGTGGTTTCATTTTATAGCCTGCTGATACAAATCGCGCCAAGGATAGACAAGACCAACTGTAAGGATGAGTTCAAGCTCGTGGAAAGTTTGAAAATATGGACTTGCATAAGAACAGAGAAATAAGTGAGTAAAACCATGATTCATTCCAAGAGTATGACACACCTCGAACTATCGATGACTTATGGCTTAACTTAATATGATATACAAGTTGATCCAATGAGGGTAATCGCCATGTAGCATTACTTAAGGATTAGGATCAAGAGTGCTTACAAAAGAAACAATACAGTATATTCAATATTTGATGTGTTTTTCATGTTACTACATTTATAATGGGTATTTATACTTGAAAAATTAGAACAATAACTATAACTAGAAATGACTAAAAGGAGTAAAATCTTAAATAAGTAATATACAAAGAATGAGAAAGGGCATGAAAAGAAAATCAAGAAAAACATCTATCTTATATAAAGGATTTTATCATATGATTACTCGAACATATAGCTGTCGATTGATGGGTGAATTTTTGACTAAAACAGACAAACCATGCGATCAAACTAGCAAATGTTGAGTAGGATTAGGGGTTCTTTCAAAATGAGTTCAACTTGAACATGCTCAAAGCAATTCATATTTAGGTTGGTCAAACTAGTGAATGAGTGAGCAAAGCTATTGTCTGAACATGTCTCAAGTTGGCAGTTAGAGACTATTAATAAGTACGGGAGGGTTCAGTTGGAACAAGGCAACAGATTGGTGGATTGAAGCAACTCGAACTCATCAAGCACAAGTTCTTATAGAAGAACTCACTTGGCCATATTCTCAAGCCTTTGAGCTTGAGTTTGAATCAAAGGTCCGATGCTTTAATTCTTATCACCTACCCTTGATTGTGAAGTTGCTAATTAAGCAAGGCTTTTTTTTACTTTCAACCTTCTATGTGTGGAGCTCAATGATCGTTTGAAGTAGTAGTTGTAGTTGTTTCAATTGTATAATTTTTGTTTTTATATATATGTCAATGAAGATATCGATTGAAATATGTAAGTGTGTCAAGACATTGTGTAATGAAATTCTTCTTTTAAACTTTGCTCTGTTCAAATATTGGCCATACAAAGGCATATAATATTAGGATAATTAATCCTTGTGATAGCTCTACACAAACGCGAGGGAATAGTCAATAAAGTGCATATTTGTTGATGACAAGGAGCCATTTGAT
This sequence comes from Lumnitzera littorea, assembly GCA_024138015.1. NCBI lineage: Eukaryota > Viridiplantae > Streptophyta > Magnoliopsida > Myrtales > Combretaceae > Lumnitzera > Lumnitzera littorea. The sequence goes on along the minus strand of JAMXBB010000007.1, from coordinate 50,344,467 downwards.
CTAGTTGGTAATTTCCACTTGTTATGAGTTAGCCTAGTAAGAGATCCTTTTTTATAATGTACGGCAATTAGGATTTTTCTCCACAATAGGAATGTCCACTTGTGTTAAAAATAAGTCTTAGTAAGCGAAGTATCCTAATTTGTTAGTATAGGATACAAGCTTAACTAACAAGTTCTTCGTCAAACACTAAGTCAAGTAGAATAACCCCATCCCCAATCTTGTAAAAAGGTAAGGGTACCTTGTAGACTTGTGGTGAATATCAAGGTTAGCTTGTATTACCTATAATAAGGCAAAGGATGTTTGTGCTTGAAAGGGTAAATGCTAAGAATATTGTTAAAGAGCAAGAACATGACTCATGAAAAGGTTGATTTTAGCTTATTTCACTTGTTAATAAGCAAAGGCCACCTTTGCTACCTTGTAAAAAAGGTAAAGGCTGAGAATGTTGCTGAAGAGCAAAAATTTGACTTGTGAAAATGTTAGTTTTGGCCCATTTCACCTGTTATAAGCAAAGGCCATCTCTACTACCTTGTAAAAAGGTAAAGTATGGTTACTAATGAGTTTCCTGAAAAGCAACTAAGTAAAGGATGAAACCCACTTGAAATTTAAGCTTGCCAATCATCAATAGGAAACTGAGCCCACCCATGGTAGGGAATCAGTCCCTCTTGTCTTTTATCTTATCTAGTAGCTGTTATTCATATTGTGTTTATATCAAGATGTTATCTTCTTAACTAATGTATTTTGCTGCTAGGGCCTAAAACTTGGCAAAGTCTTTCTTTTTTTTTTTTTTATGGAGCAGAAAAATTGGCATTGATCTTTGACTCCCATAATAGCAACACCGCATGCTACATTCATGTTGAGACTCGAGTTCTCAATCATAGCAAGAATGAACTTAGCTATGCATTCCTAAAGTGTTTCATTCAATCGTTAGTGGATCAGTACAAGGGACAAGCCATCCTTTTCAAGTTGTTTGTTAATTACAATGTATTGGAGAAACACTCTTATTAATTCCTCGAACCTAAAGATAGAGTTTGGTTAAAGGGTTCAATATCAAGTTTGGGTTGCTTTATGAGGCTATTAAGGAAAACCTTGCTTATGTGGAATTAGAGATGCTAAGGAGCTCCATATGAGTGCAGTAGCAAACTAAGCTAACAAAGGATACTAGATGTGTCTCCAACGTGTGCATTCCAACGCTTAAAATAATAGGATGATTGAGATTAAACAACTAAAGGAAAAATTGAAAGAGTATAACTAAGTTTTAGTGCCCTCTTACATAGAGGGGGTCTAATCATATATATGGGAGTAAGATGTACGGATTCATATGGCAAGTAAGATCTTAGAGGTTCTCGTGTCTTAGATTTAGGTAGAGAGAATCTTTAGTTATAATCACCTTACTATGTCTGCCTAATACCTTTCCTTCCTTATTTTTCTAAACTAATGAGCCATGGGCTAAGCTCATCTTTAAAGAGCCCAATTAAAAAATGCACTACAAACAACTTAGAGCTCATCAATACTAAAGTCTTAACCAGTTATTTTCAAAGTTAAGGTATGTCTTAGACTTTTTAAAAATGGGGAAATAGAAGCTAGGTCTTTTTAGGATTTTTCCTAAATAAAAAATTTGATTGGATAATAACATAAACATGCATCTTTCTAAAAAATAAATATGACAAAACACCAAAGTTTTATTGGAAAAAAAAAAAAAAGAACTATAGTGTTCTAATTTTGAATAATAGATACATAGATACTTATGGGGCGACACGAAATATGAAAAAAAAAATCATTTTTTAAAGAAAATAAAGAAATTAAAAATGGAAAACATAAAATTTTAAAACAAAATTTTATTTTTTTCTAGAAATGAGAGTAAGGAAAGTTTCAAATTAGGCCTCTTAATTGTTTTTATTAAAGAAAAAAATAATCCATGCAATGGCCTTAGGGTTTCAATATGTTAGACCGTGAATTCATAAGTTCTAATTTAGCATTTGTACATATATGTATGTATACTTTAGGGATAAAATACCAACAATATGCATACCCCAACATATTATACTTGATATATATACTATATATTCATACGTATAGGTACTTAAAATAATGTTATTCTAATAAATAGTGTGGAAGTGAATTATATTTTACTTTAAGAAGAGTTAATATACCTCAAATTAAGGCTAGAAATTTTAAAGTTAAAAGGCCTTACAAAGCTCAACAAAGGAGCTGTATTCTCATTATTTATTGCATTACTCTCGGGTGTTGGAACAGTGGCCAAAGTATACGATTAAACTCATGTAACTTCAAACAAACAAACCACCTATTATTGTAATTGTAATTCCATGTAACTTTGGTCATCTTCTTGGATTCAAGTTTTAAGGTAGTTGCCAAAAAACGAAATTGCGCCATACTGGCTTATCGTTCCGAAAATTGCAACAGTGTCCAAAATTTGCAGTAGTAGTATTACTGGACTTCTGAAATTAACAGAACGCGAATATCGACCTAAGACATGAAACAACCACACGGGGATCAGACTGGACGAGGCCAAACGACATTAGCCAAACTTGATTGGACTTCGCCAGAGGGGGTTAATTAGTTTTTATACATAAGGTGCTAGGTCGATTCAAGCAGGTAGTGTTACGTGTCAGAAGTAGTTTTACCTTGTTTGGGAAAATAACTATATGGTCACTTATAATTTACAGTCTTTAACTATATATATAAGTTATCGACATCCTGTCAACATTTTTATTTTTACCATCAACCATTTAATTTTCACTTTTAGTGAATGTTAGATAACCATATCATAGATGGCTACTTTTCAATAACCCTACCATAAAAGCCCCCTTTTTTATGTATTAGCTGAATATAATTATCATTTTCATTATCAATTTGGTAGCTTCATGCTTATACAGCATTGCATTAGAACTTAATGGCTAACCCCACATAAATCCCTAAATCTTGATCAATTGGCCAGTCAGATACACACTAATTTTTCGAGTTTTATCGTAAAATTCGATAATTCCTCGAATTGTACAATTTAGTCTCGAATTTGGGATATACACTCTGGACGCAATTTTATAACGATTCTCGTTTTAGGCTTAGATTATCATGAGAGAAGTAAAAGTTTTTCAGCTCCATTACACCAAATTCCTTCGCTCCATATACAGCAACCTAAAATACAATATTAAGTTTGCATAAATATATCTGGACTTCAGCTATATTACCATACCTATTGCATCGTTAGAAAAACACAAATCAAAATGTGCGTGGGCAGGTCAGGAGACCAGAAGAAGAAGCCTGGAAAGCCAGAATACAAGGAAAAAGAACAACAGGGCTTGGTTCCTTGGGAAGCCAAATGTGCTGTAGCTGTAGTTGCTGAGATAGGCGCGTTTTCACAATGAAGAGGCTATTAATCGTTTGATTAATACTTTTCAATAAGCAACTATCTTAATTCTCTCTATACAAAGACTTAAAGAGTGTGTACAATTAACAATTCAAACAAGATCCATGAACTGTAGCCTGTAGAAACATGGAATAGAAGCATGGTACAAGAAGGGGTCTAGCCCTGCACAACTTGCACATGAAATTCGGAGATGGTCCTCAGATGGTTATGCCAAAAAGGGATATGGGGTACGATATAAAGAGGAAAATAAAAAACAAACAGAATTGCCCTATAAAACCTTGCATATTCGCTCTCCTGCACGGATCTACATTCTAACCTTGGCCAGCTTCGATTCATTAGTTGATAGCAATGGTGAGAAAACCAACGGAAACATACATGAGAAAAACAGGGTAGAGAGCAAGTGCCTTTCGCCTGGGATTTACAGCTGAACTCATGAATGGATATGCGGCCCAGGAGCTCCAGGCCAGAGTCACGGATACGACAATCACCTTCAAGATTACGTTGTCCGAGAGCAAGCAAATCAGTGCTCCAATGTCCAGCGGGAAAAGGCAATAACCTAGAAGACTGAGACTCTGGAAGAAAATGATGTGTCCACCCTGAAAACAGTTTCACAAACAACTCAGCCAACAAAAAGCGCAGTCAATACAATGCATCTTTGTGTCAATGTTGATATATTAATCTCCAAGGAAATTATGAGTTATAGAGCAAAATTGAGACAGAAAGCACTGGAGCCAAGAACTTCAGAAAAGAAGTATACCAGTAACAGCACATTCAATGTAAGAATAACAGCACCAGCGGCAAGCAATGCAAAAGCTACTGCAAAAACCTCAGACTGCAAGACAAACAGAGTAAGCATTCATTAAATTGAGATCCTTTGAAGAGAAATTAAATCTGCAAAACATGGCATAATCAGTAGTCAACTCATAGACAAATTATTGTCACGATTTAAAAGCACAACGATATCATTATATAGCAATGATTAAGTAAAAAAACTGCAGTTAATTGTCTGGCCTCTTCCCCCCCACCCCCAAATCTTAACTCTTTCTACAACATGCAAAAAAGCAGTACAAACATTGTTTCAGAGAGAATTTGACATGAAGTAGCGTATGGCATAAATACTGAACTTTCTGCAAAGCCCACCAGAAAATGTAGAAGGAAAAAAACATATTCTTCTCCTCGGATTTGAGAAAAGAAGCAAGACATGTGAGAGTAACCTCAGATTTTGCATTAACTAGAAAAAATCAAACTGAGGCAAGTCTTAAATAGTAAAAAGATGACAGTCTCTGTTTCAATTGTTTGGCCTTTTTCCACCCCTATATCTTAACTCCTTTCCATAGAGGACTTAGATGAAATGATGGTTCAGTCAAACCTAAAGGTCTGAACCATAAAATGTTTTTTAAACCAATAACTGCAAAAGACATTCCAGCTTCCAGAAATTTACTGAAGCTTGTTTGCTAATATCAAGAACATGTTTTGCTAGTTTTCAAACAACTCTTCAAAAAATCAATAGTCAAACAGCTTTATACAGTTGAAGATAAACTATGTATAGAATTTCTTGCTTCACATAAGCCATCAAATGCAAAATTCCCCCACATTCTGTTCAAAATCAATCCCTCCTTTGTTCCCAAATAAAGCATAACTGAATAACAAAAGGAAAGCATGCAAAATATTCTGTAATTACCACACAAGAACAAGTCAACAAGATAAACTGAAAACATTTAGGGTGTTCTAAATGCTTTCCAATGTTTTCTAAGATTTTCATTATTATAATTGCCAGATGCCAAAATGAGAAAATTTTTTGTGCAGTGGCTATGATGATGCATAAAGCAGTGCTAAGGTCAGTTGGCACCACTTGTTTTCCATAGATGGAGGATAATCCATTAAATCATATTGCCTGCCCCAGGAGGAAAAAGAAAATCTTCGAATTAGACCCCTTGTACAGAGATTTTTCTAATGCAGGTTTGGTGCTAGCAACTTTATATACCTACAGTACACTTAATGGCATGCAGGAGGGCCTCTCTGTGGTATATATGGACCAGTCACATCAAACAATTCTCATATTCTTGATGAAGCCAGATTAATGTCAGTCATTGACAAAAGTATTTAGGATTTACCAGAGTCCATAAGACCAAATTAGAGGTGCTCATACCTTCAAATATCTAGCAAAATAATGCAGTCAGAGAGATGACATGAACTTCGATTTATGCTTCAATGGTACTAGGGACCTACGTCCTAAAGTGCCTAGCATGAAAGTGGTGTCATTCTGAGGCTATTCTAAGCATGAAAATATAGAATAAGCTCTATACCATGGTTAAGCTTCTATATCAGGTACAAATACTACCAATAATTGCAAGCCAAATCTATGGGCATTTACTTCTTCAAAGCCCCTATTCGAGTAAACTATGGTTGACATTGGCCAGGAAGGCAGGTTCCCAACAATATTGTGAACTGGGAAACTGAAATTCATGGTCTGCTCCATCCAACTGCCCCAGAAAGAAAAGTGGTCATAAAGTGGAAGTTAATGCAGCTACCATAGACACAATTTGGAGGGAAAGGACTGCTTGAAGAACGGAGCATGCAAACAAGAACCTGATAAAAGTGACTTGGACATATGTATAATAATCTTTACATCATGTGATAGGAATTTTCAGGACAAAATAAATGTCCAATTAAAAATGAGCATGACTCACATGACCAGAACAAGCAACTAATCAAAAGCAAATATCTTTTCACCTTTTGTAAACATAAATCCTTAGAAACAAGAAAATGAAGGAAGCAACAACATCAATAGCTACAATTATTTACCGTGAGCATGAAACCTGCAACATTGATGTGCCATTTGATACTAAGATCAATTTTATACTTCCACTGCTCTCAATGTTCATCTATGTGGTGCAAGAAGGACGGAGATGTATTGAAGGGGCTGGAGCACCATGAAGGAAATTTAATGTTGTACAACATATGAGGTAGTGAAAGAAGGATAAATGAGCATGATCAAATCACAATAAGCAAACCTATCCATCTCATTGGACCCAATCAATCTCCAACCAGATCCATCCACTCAAGTTAATTTAGGATATAAAATGACAAGCAACTATGACCAGGTAACCATCTTAGCAGCTTTCTCACTGAAGCCTCCCCACAAATATTATTCTAAGTTCTTCCACACATACTTTTATCATTGATATTCTAAAGACAATGCATTATGAAATTATTGTAAATAGAGAATAATTCCTGGTGCAAAAAGGTACAGGAGTTCCATGTTTAAATGCAGCCATCTTTGTTCCTGAAGAAAGCTAAAGAAACCAAAGGAAACATTAAACCTTTAGACCACATTGTCCTTGATAAGTGACAACAACTTGTTTAAAGGAAACCCATATTGATTCATACGCTCACTGTAATCAAAGACAAAAGGTGTCAATCTCAAAGTGACCTGAGACGAGAAGTGCAAAAATAAGGACACACTTGAGTAAAGTGAGGCACAAGCCATATATTCAATTGGAATATGCATATTATACACAATGTCTTTAATTTGCTATATATTCACTCAATGTCTTTAATTCTAAAGTACTACATATTATATGTAATGTAAAATAATTTAAGATGTATTGTCCTCCATTGAAAATATTTTTGGTCATTGGATTATAATAATAATTTCAATGGTAAATATTATTAGATTCAAATATGATTAACAAAAATGTGTTTATTTTGTCTATCCAATTTAATAAAAAAGAGAGTAACATGTACAAATAAAACTTTCAAGGATAAATGAAACTTTGGGAATTGAACAAGGGATGGCTTGATGTCAGAGTTAGTAACATAGAACTTGAAATTGGAGTTAATACGTTATTTATAATACACATTACTCTTATGAGGAATGGTGAATGATGGAGTAGGTGACATGGGACTAGATATTGAAGTTGGTGTAAGGGTGAAAAATAGGGTTAATTACTGAGACCCATGCCCAACATCAAAATTTTTAGCACATTTAAAAAAACAAAGGAAAGCACATGCCTTAGTAAGTGTGCCAACTTAGCAAGATGTATTCTTGCTCGTCATCTCACATGGCACACTTAGGCGCAATGACAATCACCAGCTCATATGAATGCAGTCTTTTCTCCATCAGCAGCTGTTGATGGAAGATTTGAGAATAGATTGTAAAGCCCAAGCAATGCCATTTTACTTGCTCTACGTATCATGCCCAAAGTCTGTAACTATGTGCTTTCAGCAGATATCAATTTGGTTATGCCTACAATTTATCACAGCTATTCTCTAGATGGTGACATATTGATCATTTGAATCTAACTGACAAAAGTTGGATGATGGTACCTTTTTGTCCAATTTGATGTATTTGTAAAAGCAGAATAGGCACATGTTTGAGTTTTTGAGTAGTCCACTCAAGAAATCTTCAGGAATTTTGTAAACAATTAAAGTCTTCAAGTAGATTTTTTTGGGATGTTCATTTTTCCTCTCTCTTTTCATTAATGTTTTCCCACTTATCTCATATACTCAAATGGTTCTATCAGCAAACTTAATTGTTACATGATAAAATATATCACTAATTTTTCTTTTGCTCATCTGTTTCTTCAGTGTAATCCATTTCTAGTGTAGTTTCATGCAATTTAAATTTGTATGTGCAAGTGTATGTAGTTTCCTTATTACATGATGAAGAATATTTCTTCTAGACACCACTGAAACATAAAAAAAAAAAAGGAGTTGGTTTCTTATATGATGTAATATCCTGTATCAAACATCTGAAAACACGACTTATTGCAGATTCTGGGTTTCAAACTTTCAAAAGTCAAAAGTCTCAAGTTTTACTCACAATCAGTCACTGCTTTTTAACCTGGACATTTATTATGTGATTATAAAATGAATCAATTGATCCTCCAAAAGATACAGGAAAGATAATTGGTAAATGGGATCATTCAAAAAAGGGAAAGCAAAAAGAAATGACTATTAGTCTAGCTAATCATCAACTCCAAAGTAGATTCAAATTTGCGAGCCACTAGCCATGAACAACTAGTGGTAAGAGTTCTTATTCTTATTCAACTTTCAAATGATGTCATTATTTATGATTCACAGATATGCAGAAAATGCACTTGATAACAGCATAGATGGGTAAACAATTGTCAGATATGTGCTTTTATGTTTACAAAACAATTTCCCTCTTGAAGAGTTGTTTCAGTTATATACCACCAGATTCACTAGCAAGGGAACAAGTGAATCATCGACTGGTGGAAAGAATTACCAGCTGTTGGAAAGAGAAAGAAAGGTAATGAATTTTAAGGATAGTGACTATGTCCTTTTTCTGATGCTTGAAGTTATAGATGATAGCAGCCAAAAGGCAAAATTGACCTTGCTACAATAATTGTCCTAGCACTAAACCACATATTGCTTTGGAGATAGAGCAGAAGATGGAGCCTTCGTTACTTAAAAGAGGATCAGTTTGACAGAAGAAAATATAGAAATGAACCCATCACTTAAATTGTCTTCACTTGCTATGAGGAAAACATGGCTATTCCATTTGCCCTAATGACAGCCTGCATTTATTTTGATGGAATGACTATTACAAGGAAAGCAAGTCCAGCCATAGGAGGAGCAGCCATTCCTTGCTGGTGCCTAAAGAATGGCTATTCTTCAACTCTTTTTTGACCCTCTCCAAGTTCCAGAACTACCCTCAAAGCCCCAACCACAAACTTGAGCCACCAGATGGCCAACCTGCCACCACCACTACCAACCCTACCACCATCACTAAAGCCACTACTACAACCAAAATCTCCACATCCACCAAACCTACCCCACAATAAGACTCATTGCAACCATCAACCCCACAAACTTGCAGCAGCAGACCCACCATGGTTTGCACCAGCAGACTGAACACTAGTATGGACTCAACAATCTATAGAGAAACTGGTGCTTATACTCGCAAACCCAGTTTTCATATTGTTTAAGCCCTGTGATTGCATCATCTAAGCTTGGAGGCTAGCATTATCCATATTCACATTTGTTAGAAAGATAGCTCGTGTCAATCACTTTTGTGATCCTAGTGGACCTGCTAGGATTTGTTGCTTGCATTTGCAACACTAGCAGTGATGACTCAAGGGGATCAGTGGTTTGCATACCTGGTAACAAAGGTGGCTTGATGAGGCATGGTGGTTGCAAAGGCATTGTTAGAGAGATGTAGAGATCAGTGGCAAGGTTTAGAGTTAGGCATGGTGGCTATTGTTGTGTCGTCTTAGAATTTTTTCCAGTAGGGATTGATGATGGCCCTGGATCTCTTGACATAAAGCTTACAAAAGAGAACACCATAAAAGGCATCTAGTGTTGTCTAACATAAACACTCCAATGCTTAAATCAACAAGGGGGAGCGCAACAGCAAAGAAGGCAAGAGCTTGAGAACAAGTAAATATGTCCTTACTTGTGGAGGTAAACCCCTATTTATAGTGATGGGAATGAAAATATATTCAAAAGGTGAATATGTTCGAATCTTGCCCAAAAAGGAAAGTCATCTTCCTAGATTAGGTGAGATCCAAGATTCCCAAGGGTGACATAGCAAACAATAGATTGGCAATCCCATGTAGGTTGGAGGACTCAATCTATGCCCCCTTTAGTCTTTTGCCTAAGCTTAGTAGGTAAGTCTCCAAACATGTTTGAATTCTAGAGTAGTGTGTAAGACCATGCAACCCAAAGATTTAAAACCAGGTTGCATGCCTAAATAATGATTAGCCAAACTTTGAATAACCCAGTGCCATACTAAGTGTTCTAGGAAAAGAAGCTTTTAATGCAAAATGATGTCATAAGCTTTAAAGCTTTGAACATTGAAGAGATTGCCATTCTAACAAGCCTCTTGCTATTGTGGATCAACATGAATATTAAAGCTTCTTGACGAGACTACTCAATACATTGGACAATGGACATCATTTTAGCACCCTTACATATAGGAGCAAATCAATTATACATGTATATATATAAACTAGAGAACAAGTTCAAGCACAATTTAATTATCAAGTAATCACCCTGAAAAGAATCAGGGTGTCCAGATGTTTGTGTAGAATAAAAAGGTTCTCTATTTAACTAGAAATGAGTTTTGTGTTATTTGAATTTCTGGATCATATTATACAGAGATCTCTGTGGCTTTCACTCCATCTTTCCACAGAAATTCCACTCAAACCTTCGAATCAATGCCATCATTCAGTTTAATACAAATTCTGAGGTCGAATTCACACTCGACTACACAAATTGTCATCTTCATTTCACCACAACTTCTTTCCAGCAAATCATGCACAACTCGACATTGCATTAATCAACACAAGATCTGGGTCTATTATACAAAATGTGAAAAACACAAAAAGACCACAATCTTGATGATATCCAAAAACAATCAAACAATTAGCCTAGAAAGGAAGAAGAACGAAAGTGAAAAGATGCACGGACCTTTTTAACAGAAGCAGACCAAGAAAGGGTGAGACCCAAGAAGACAATGAAGAAAAAGGGACCCCAAAGATCCCAATCCCTCAAGGCCTTTCCGGGATCTTCTCGATACGGGTTGGGAAACACCACGAGCTTTAAATTGCTAACAATCCTGGAGAGATCACGCTTGACAGTATCCCATACGGGCTCGGTAAGGGTATTGGGAGGGGAACCAAAGCCGGTGGTGGCGATGCCGCCGGAGGAGCTGGAGTATGGAGGAGGAGGAGGAGCAGTAGGAGGAGGAGCGGCGGCAGAGGGGACGGAGGGGACAGAAGGGACGGTTTTTTGAGGAGGAGAAGGGGGAGGAAGAGAAGAAGGGACGAAGGAGACGGGGATCTGGGCGCGGGGAGGGCTGGGGGGACGGGCGGGAGGGACAGTGGCGTACATGAGGTTTTCGATCTCATCGATGTCAGATTGGGAGGAGGGATGGAGAGGGACGGTGTCGCTGTGAGAGTGAGACATCTTTGGCTGGATCGCTTGGATCCGAAAAAGACTTTGCTTTCTGGGTTTTTGGTTCTGGTTGAAGAAGTCTTGCAATGAACTGGGGGAATGCAGAGGGAAATAGAGGTAGGACTTAACTTGCTTTGGAATTGGATGGTTATTTCGATTTACTTCGAATAGCATTTAGTAACATTATTAAGAGAAAAATAAAAGGGAGTTACACGGGTAATTATTTACAAAAATACTACCCAAACACTTAGTTGAACTTTTGTTTTCCTTAATCAAATTAAGGATTTTTCTCAAATGAAAAATACATGGCTAATACTTATGGTATGTTTGGTATCAAATTAAGGATTATTCTCAAATGAAAATTACATTACTAATACTTATGGTATGTTTGGTTTGAATAAAATAAGATAGGAATATAATTGAGGTTTTTTAGAAATGAAATAGAGAAGGAGTAGTTATTTTTTATAATTATTTTTAAGTGTTAATCAGCATCGTTTTTTTTTTTTTTTTGTTTTTGGGCCCAACTATAATAGAGAGAAATTCGAATATTAATCTATTTCAATATAAGACCATTGGTAATATCACTATATTACAACGGTTTTGGCGTATAATTTAAATGCTCTAATAAAATCTTAATCATTCATCATTTAAAAAAAATCCTACCATGGGTTAAGTAAAAATAATATTAAATTAAAATTAAATTGTATAATTAAATACATATAATGTAATTATATATAAACTAATATCATAGATTAAAAAAGAAAAATAATAGAAAAAATAAAAAAAAAATAATCACCACCCTAAATTAACCATAAAAAATTAGGTGAGTCACACCCCATTAAGTAAGCTTAGGTGACCGCCCAACTTATTCAAACTCACCTATCCCTTCCCTTAAGGTAAGGCTATGAGCAATTACATACAATAGATTTTTTAAAGAAAAGAAAAATTAATGGAAATATGTTAAATTTGGCAACTCAAATAGATTTATTACTATTATATATATATATATATGTATATATATATTATATTCACATCCACTTGATAAGTCGAACGACTTACTTTTTTTAGTCAATAATGACTTATTTGACTTTTTATGGCTGAGTTGGGCATCTTCAACCTTAGGGTGGTTATGTCTATTTTTTTTTTCTTTAATTTATTGCTATCCTTTTTACTTTTTTCTAATATATAATTATATTACAAATATATCTAATTATCTAATTTAATTTTTATTTTGTTTACTTTTCCTTTTTCCAATCTTTTATTATTTTTCATATATTTTTTTACTTTTTTATGATTTCATATGCTTTTTTATAATTTTAAGATCATATTTATTATAATTTGCTTGTTTTCTCTTTATTAAATATTATCTCTTTATACTGTAAATGGGCAACTCCTACCATTAAGAGACTATGGTCTACTATTAGGCAATAATCATTTAAGAAGGGGGGTTAATTATCATTCATTGGTTTTATAGCATGCACATCAAGTAGTAGGAGTACTATTGTTAATGAAAAGATTAAGACTTCCCTCTATCTTATATTTCTCTCTACTCCTTCCTTAATAGGTATTATTGCTTCTCATATCTCCCTACCATGATAATACATTATTTTTTCACTTGAAATAGAAAACTTTCAAAACCCCTCTTAAGTTTGAAACCTTAATAAAGATTCATAATGTTAAACAAGAATTTCAATAAAGAATCAATCTTCTACTCCTTTTCTAAGTAAGTTCTCTTATCTTCAATTTCCTTTACAAATTTATACTTCTTTTTAAGGTTGTCTTTATGTTTTTAGAGAAGGTATTATATTGCCTGTATGGTAGAAGTGGTGGATAATAATTGTTTGTTGGATTGTAGAGATGTCATATTAGTTGTGTTGTGTACGTGTGTAGGTGACAAATTGGATGTTCAATTCGATGTGTAAGTACAGAATATGTGTATGTATATCATAGTCGTGTATATATATATATCATGTGAGTATGTATGTTTAATTGGTGTAAGTGTACATGCATGACAAGAGGAAGAGAGTGACCGCGTGTATATGTATCTGTTTGTGTAGGGACAGAGTAAGAGAAAGAGATAGGGGATGAGAGAGTGTGTAACCTGTGTATGTGTGTGTTGGTTTGTGTCAGGGTAGAGATGAGAGAGAGAAGATGGGACAAGAGTAAAGAAGGGATGAGGGAGTAAGAGGGAGATAGGAAGCGAAAGAGAAAGGGATGAAGGGGGAGTAAAAGAGAGAATGGCATGAAAGGGAAAGGAAGATATGAAGGAGAGAGAGAGAGAGGAAAAAACAAAAAAATAGTTTGTATGTATGTGTATGTTATATATATATATATATATTATAATATAAAATATAATAAAATATGAGTCAACATTTAATATATTATATATATGTATATATATTATATATAGTATAACATGATATATGTATGTATTTAATATATATATGTATATACATATATATATATTCTTATTTTATATATAAAACAACTTGATAATAGTATGTGTAACTATATACATGTATATAATTATATATATGTAAACCAAACATTTGGTGTAAGCAATGTAGGTATATATTTTGATGTGTTGAAAGGTAAGTAATAAGATAGGGAAAAATATGTAAAAGATGGTTTGGAAGCTTAGAGGATGAGGTCGAAAGTTAACTTAAAGGGGAAGAAGTGTTGAGTCAAATCATGTAGAATTTAATAAATTTTAAACTTAGTATTTATATTTTTTTAATAGGTACTATGAGATGCATGGTGTTAGATCTTATTAAGATAGGAGTTCCAAGTATGAGATACATGTTAGATGATTGTGTATGCTAGATTAGTGTACACTAACTGGACTTAAATGAAACTCGAAGTTAATTGTTTGCTGCTTATACTTGACTTTGACCACCCAATGGTTGGGTCTAGTAGTGTTGGTAAGGTATCTAATGATCTTTACGTGATGCTATCCCTAATGAAGTCCCACATTAAAAGGACCTAAGTAGATTTAGGATGGTTTTGGCATTCGAGTGTTGGGAAGTACCTAACACCAATATCTATGTAATATTTATATATTATATGTTCTGGGTCATGAGTAATCCCAAGTCTCAAAACGTTGGGACTGTACTGTTTATGGACTTAAATGGAAAGATTAAAATGGTTATTTGTTGCATTAATGGTGATACTTGTATGTATGCATACTTGACTAGTTACTTATGTTTCAATCATGTGTGTGTGGTATCATATACTGGGCATTGGCTTAACCTATAAGGATTGTTGTTTTTCAACTCCAGGTTCAAGTTAAGATGATATTATTGAAAGTTATGATAGTATTAGCTAAGTTTATAATTAAGAAGAGGATGAAGATTATCATTATGGGATGGGTAAAGTTGAGCATAGAATAGATAATAAGTATGAAAAAGAGCTGGGATTTGATTTTATTGCCAACTGTAGGGTAAAGTCACTTGTGATTCCTATAGGTTATGTATTTTATGTTACTTGTAGAGTTGTGAGATTTCTAGTTAAGTTGTTATATTTATATTATTCTTAGTAGGTAATGCGACATCCTAGTGCAGGGTGAAATGAGTGAATGTTGATATTACTCTTTTACTAATGATTAAGGTGTTAATGTTGGTGAATTGATAGATTATTATTTATGAGTTAGTAGATTTTATGTAATTATTTTGTGGATCTTAGAAAGATTACAAGTTCCTAGACGTCTGATGTGTCAGTAATGACTAGAAACACATGGTACGCTGTAGCATCCCGAGTTCTAAGGCGTTACAAAGGCTATCAATAGTTTCACTAAAACTTTGTTAACAGCCTTCCCTCGTACAAATAGTAGTTCCAAGCCCTCTAAACTAAAAATGGGCCAACAATAGTAAAAAAAGATCATCCATAATAAAAACACATGATAACCTATCAACAACTTAGGAAAATCTATTGATAACTTTGCCTCATACCAATAGTAATGCTAAGCCCCTTTATAGTAAAAATGGCTCAACAATAGTAAAAAGCAGCAATCAACAATAAATTATGTATCATTGATAATATAAGAACCTTAATGTTAAAAACTAATTGTATTTAATTTTTTCTAAAATATTATATTCATATTTTAAATTTTATTTATTTATTGTTATGATGTCATGCTTGTAACATTATATAAATGTAATATAGGAGAAACATGTGTGTCCTTGTATGTATTGTTTAAACATATATATATATATATATATAATATATATAACATGTCTATATATAAAAATAAATAAAATGTACAATACTATTTAAGTATAATAACATTATATTTATTTCATATTAAAACATTATATTTATTTATTACATGATATTACAATATATTAAATATATATATATATATTTATAAATATATGGAACTTATATCACATTATATTTGTTATTATACAATGCTATTATATGATAATAGTATTATAGCATAATATTTGGAAAATAAAATTAAATAGTATAATAATATAATTTAATTACAAATGTATAACTATGGATTTTCACCATATGATATTACATTATGTTATAACATTACATAAACTATGTTAATTATACATGCCATATATACTAATTACTAGGTACTATATCGTTGATAGGAGATTTTAGCTATGTGTCCCATAGACCCACACCGACTTAGTTTAGCCTTAGGCTGACCAATTTGGGCCAAGGATTGAAGCGATCTCTCCTTAACCAAACTAATTGACCATATGACCGATTTGTCTAGCCTCATATTTGATTAGTACGAAGGCTCAAGCTTTAGGATAAAAATCATATTGTTCTTAACCTAGCTTTAGGTCGAATACCACTAAAAGACATTGCTGATAAGGTTTAACTTGATCAACAATAAAATCCTTGAACTTATGAGATACGATTGTTGGTACGACTCCCATTCTCCAAGCTTAATGGATACCTCTATGTACAAGATGTGCTCCTAGATCCTCCTTGACCCTCCCTTATAAATAACATGATACTACCAACAATAACCTAACTTCACACATACTCTAACTCTCAAGCTCTCTAGCTCTCTTACATCCTTACTTCCCTACTCTTAAACATCAATTGACTTAAGCAACGGAATGGTTACACCGACAATACTCTGGCACCCTTCACTTTCTCTTATCCTGCAGGCCTACCTACAGCTCTTCTAAGGTCTAATCCAAGTCATCTATACTAGCAGAAACCTATTAAGGACATTTGCCACCATTTGTAGAAAAGAAACTCACTCTTTGATTTGAATTCCCCATTGTTCAATCCTTTTAAACACACTTTGTCTCACCAAGCATGTCAATAATTAGAAATCTAAGTGAGGCATTTGATGTAGCCAATGGTTACCAAACCCCAAGAAGCAGCATAAAAATCCAAACTAGTTGGGTGTCGAGTAGTGGTGGTTGGAAAATTTAGAGAAGACCTTTGCGGTGATCTTAGTAAAAAACAAAGATTTCAAGGTCTAAATTAAGGAGCTATAGGCCAAGATAAATAAATTAGAGAGGTAAAGCAAGATGTCTTCCCTGATGGATGCTTTAGATGCTCAAGGTAATTAGCATCCTCCTCCTTACCAGGAGAACAATCAAGTTCCTCTACTACTAGTAATTATGCAACATTAGTAGGCACGATCTATGGCCTTCATAACCATTCCCTTGCTAAGAACAAGTAGGTTACCAATTCCGATGGTAGTGTCACCTAATCCGCCACTTGTGGTCACCATCTAATTGATAATGTCCATCCAAATGAGCTCTGTGAGATGGTAAATAAGCTTTTTGAAAAGTAAGATAGTGATGTACTTATGAGCTCAGTTATTACTAAGACTTACCGTAAGAGATGGGAACCAAATGGGTCCTTCAAAGTATTGAAGAAAATAGAACGATAAGGTCAACGAACTAAATGCAGTAGGGATATGACTCACCTTTGAACACAATACGACTTGATACTTCACTTGATGTAACATAAAAGTTAATTGCTAAGGCCCACCTACCACTAATCTTAAGTTATTCGGCCAAACTAGATAAAAGTATATGGAAATGGACTTAAAGAGGAATATCCTACAAGGACCAAGTATATTCAAAATGTCTGTAAGGAATGTAAGATAATTCTAGATAAAAGGAGAAGGGATTGTTTATAGTAAGTTCTTAAGGCAACATTATAAATAAAGAAAATTACAAAAAGGCATTCATGAAAAGATATTCCTAGTACATACGAAAAGGGTTAAATAGGATAAATAACAAAAAGAGAAAAACAGTACAGTATCAAGTGAAAGGACAGGTAGTGGTGAGATATTGGTTCCGTACTGGCAGCAAATATAAGTGCCATCATGTAAAAGTAATAAAGATAGTAGACTGAAGAGTAAGGGTCGACGTAAAGGGGATTTAATCACTTAGCAAGTGGGCCTTGGCACTTGACACTTGACGCCTCAACCTTAGCATAAAAGGGGTCTAGGTGATAGGTGCAGTTCCATTTAAATAAGGTTCTTAACTTCGACACTTGATGTCTAGGCCTCGTTAGTTAGTGGATAATGTTCGGCACTTGGAGCCTGATAAAGAAAGGTATGGCCAAGATGAGCCCTTAAGGAGTTCTTACACCATTCTCCTGTAAATTGTGCCTCGTCTTCGGCAATTTGATTAAAGAGAATTCTTTTAGCGAGTAATTGGAGGCCTTAAAGCATGCATGGTAAGAGGACAAGTGGTTGGCAATCGATCAGATAGCAAGGTTATAGAAGGCATTGGCTAGGTTACCTCCAACAAGACTCTCTTTACTAAGGAAGTCTAAGATGGGGTCCTTCCTCTTAACTTGAAACTGCCTACTCTAGATCAATATGACGACACTAAGGATCTAGATGACCAGTTACTCCACTTTCGTATCCTAATGAACCTACACAGTCATGAGGATGTGATTATGTGTAAGGCCTTTCTAGGCACTTTGAGGAAGGTAGCTTAGACATGGTTTAACTACCTTCTTGAGAACTCAATTCCATCTTTTAATGAGCTTGCTCATCATTTTAGTCTCCACTTTGGGGCTAGCAAGCCCCTATCGAAGGACATGTCATCTACATGAGTTTGTAGCTTAGTTTAATAACGCCATGGTCAAGTTTCCTCAATTAGATAAGGGATTTGCAATCTATGTTGCTCATCATGACATCCGACAATTTGGTGATTTCTTCTGCTCTATTTACAAGAGTGAGCTCAAGACCTCAATTGAATTCTGGCAAAAGGCTTAAAAATGCATAAACTAAGAGGACAACAACTACATGAGGCATAAAGCCAACCTAAAAAGGTTAGGAGGAAGGATAAGGAAAAAGGGTTTGTAAAGGATTGCTTAAGTGGCAAAGCTCCTAGCTACAATGATGACAGTAGCCTTAAGGATAGGAAGCGCATACTACCCATCTTAACGTATGCACAACACATGCCCTTGAACTAACCTTTGAGGTAAGTGTACATGGAGATCTGTAGAAGAGGATTACTTACTTGACTTGAAAAAATGAGGGGCAATCCTAGCCATAGGAATTCTTACAGATATTGTCAATTCTATGAAGACTACGGCTGTTCTATGGATAAATGCTTCCAATTGAAGAACATCGTAGAGAACACCATCTAGAAAGGCTTCTTTAGAGAATACAAGTTGATACAAACGACTATGCTAAGCAACCTCCTCAGAGATGATAGACTGAGGAAGTCTAACGAGAAGATAACAATGACCATTGAAACAATTAGGTCCCTAATGGTGTAATTAACATTACAATTAATGGACTCCACCTAGGGAGCTAACTAAGCTTTAGTAACTTAGCTAATGCCTCAATTGAGGTGATATCAGTAAAGGAGAAGAGACAAAGGTTGGATACGTCTATCTCCTTCTTTGACGAAGACCTTAACAAATTCGAAACCCCTCACCAGGATGCCCTAGTCATATGCACTTGGATCTCGTATTTCAAGATCTTGAAGATAATTGTAGATACAGGTAGCTCTATTAACATCTTTTTCAGACATATGTACGATAAGATGAGGAAGAAGTTACTTGTATAAATGAAACTATACCACTATGACCTAATTAGTGTAAATAATAGACTGTTCGACCTAAGGGCATCATCACCCTTAACATGGAGCTTAGTGATGACGACAACATCACTAGGTGACCTATTGAGTTTGTTTTAGTGGATTGCTTATCCCCTATAATGCCATACTAGGACAACGTTTGACTTGCTTTAGGGTCATCACTTTGTCCCTTTACCTCAAGGCTAAGTTTCTGATACTAATTAGGGTACATATTTGTAGATGTGATCAAAAGCTCTCCAAAGAGCTATATATGAAGGCGGCCAGAGGTGACGGCATCTTTGCATTAGAAATTAGACTGTTGGAGAAATCAATTGACAAAAGTAAACTAGGAGTGAAAAGAAAGGAGGTGTTGATCAACAACAGTCCTAACTAAAATACATAAGTTAGACCTTGATACTTCCCAAGCTTAAAGAGGTGGTCATCTACCTCTTCGAACTAACATAAACTTATTTGCCTAATCACCATCTAACATGTAAGGTATATCACCTAACCTAACAACATACTGCCTTAACATTAAAGAGGGTATCCAACCTGCTAAGCAGAAGAAGAGGCATTTTGCCCTTGAATGATAAGCTGCAATAGACAATGAAGTATAGAAGCTACTCGTTGGCTTCATAAGGGAGGAAAAATACTTAACTTAACTAACAAACATAGTGTTAACTAAGAAGAAGAATGGGAAGTGACTTATGTGTGTCAATTATATTGACCTTAATAAAGCTTGCCTAAAAGACTGTTTCCTCCTTCTAAGAATCAATCAATTGGTGGACTCCATGTCGGGCTATGCATTAGTGAGCTTCATGGACATCTTTTTGTGTTGCAACCAGATTAAAATGGACTCGAAAGATGAAGTCTACACCTCCTTCGTTACTGACTTTGGCACCTATTGTTATATTATAATGCCATGCGACCTTAAAAATGTCGAGACCACCTATCAAAAAATTGCAACGAACCTATTTAAACACTAGCTTATTCCTAACATGGAGGTGTATGTTGATGACATGATCGTCAAAAGAAAATGGCTTAACGACCACCTCTAAGACTTGCAAGAAGCCTTTAACCGAATGAGGAAGTATGACATGAAATTTAATCCCCAAAAGTGCATCTTTAGTATGGCCTCGGGCATGTTCCTCAGCTTTATGGTTACATGCGTAGCATATAAGCCAACCTAGAGAGGATTGATGCTATTCACACCATGAAGCCCCCCACTATGATAAAGGGAGTGTAGAAGCTTAGGGGATGGTAGTCGCGTTGAGTAGATTTATCTCTCAAAGCATGGATAAGGCCATAAATGATGGATTGCCGACCATTGCCTTTAGTCACTTGCTAGAAGAATTCTCTTTGATTAACTTACGAAGGACGAGATGTAGTTTATAGGAGAATGGTGTAAGAACTCCTTAAGGGCTCATCTCGGCCATACCTTATTTTGTCAGGCTCTAAGTGCCAAACATTATCGGTTAACTACCGAGGCATAGATGTTGAGTATTGAGGCTGAGGACCTTAGTCATACTGCATTGTACCTATCACTCGAACCTCTTTTATGTTGAGGACGAGGTGTCGAGTGCTGAGGCCTACTTGTTGAATGATGAGATCCCCTTCACGTCGGCCTCTGCTCTTTAGCTTGCTATCTCTATTACTTCCACACAACGATGCTTACATTTACAACTAATATGGAACCAATATCTCACTACTAACTATCTTTTCACTCGATACTGTACTATTTTTCCTTTTTTTGTCATTTGTCCTATTTACCCCGTTTCGTATGTACTAGGAATCTCTTTTCATGAATGCTTTTTTGTAATTTTCTTTATTTGTAATGTTGCTCTAAGAACTTACTATAAATAGTCCTTTCTCTTTATAGTTGGAATCATTTTACATTCCTTACAGACATTTTGAATATTCTTGGTCCTTACGAGACATTCCTTTCTAAGTCCATTTCTATATACTCTTATCTAGTCTTATTGAGTAGCTCAAGATTAATGGCAGGTGGGCCTTGGCAATTAGTTTGTACATTGCCAAGTCGTGTTGTGTTTAAAGGTGAGTCATATCCTCCAAGCAGCTTCACATCAGCTATTATATTTAATTCACCAACCATACCATTCTATTTTCTTCGATACTTCGAAAGAACCATTTGGTTCTCATCTCCTACGATAAGTCTTAGCGATAATTGAACTCCTAGGCACATCAATAGAGTTCTTCAAAATTTTGAAGAATTCTAAAGGGTTCAAATGGACGCCCCAATGTCAAAAGCCTTCAATGAGTGATGAGTGTAATTTTACACTCATCTATTAGGTTATTTTTGTGAATATTTGGAGTTATTTCTATTTAATTTCATTAAATTTGCTATTGATTTAAGTCATTTCTTGATTTTAGGACTTAAATGAAGCAATATGGTGAAAATATGGGAATTTAGATGATTTTTGAAGAAATTTGCACTTAATTTGAAGAACAAGCTATAGATGGCAAATGATAGAGAGAATTCATCAAGGATTAAGTGAAGAGAAAGGCCACAACTAAGCTTTACGGTCGTGTTCCTAGGATGTGAAGCCCTTATTAGTAATTTCCAATTGAGCTTAATGATTTTCTTGGTTGATTATAAGACTACGATCCAACACTACACCCAAATTCTGTGCCCATGATCTTCTCGTCATCAAATTCAAGACAATTTGATGTTAGATAAGCGTACCTATCAAATTTGTAGTAAGCGGATTAAATTTAAGTATTGATCCCTCAAAGATTTTGACTACTAATACTTATTAGATCTCTATTATCTAACTTACAAATTCGAGTTTGAGAATTTAAAGAATTTAAAACTAATTGCAGCAATTAATAAATTAATAACTAATTAAGAATTATTTAAGAACTAAAGTAAGAAAGCAATAAAATTATAGACTACTTCAAGATTCATAAACCATATCTAGATCTTTTCTTCCCCTAAATATAACATGTGATTTCCCTTAAAGATAATCTAATTTATTATTTAATCTTTCTTAATCAAGAGAATTCGTTAATAATGTTAATCACTTTCTTAAGCCAATTAACCCTAATATTAAAATCATCTATTAGAATCTCTCATTAATAGCATGACTTAAGATCACATTATTACACAACCAAATCTCTACAATATAATTAAAAATTTGGAAAAGATCTTGCAAATTGTCTCTAATCTTGAGACAACTTTCATCAACTATGCCTAGATCTAATCTTATAAGAAATCTCTCGATTCCCTTATAAGATATCAAATTTTAGATTATTACCTATGAAAGTAATAATCTAAATCATGAAGCATACATAGTTGAATAAAAAAAAAATAACGAATTAATTAGATCTAATAAAAAATCATGTCATACAAATAGATTTAGGTTCTCTAAGATCTAGATACCAGAGATCTACTCTCTACACATCATAAAGCAATAATCTTAGCTCAAAGAATAAAGAATTATAGAAGAAAAAATCATGAAATATAAATAAGATTGAATCTTGAAGTTTAGATGGTGTCTTGCTCTCTTGAGTGCTTTTGACTTGAAAAACTTTCTCAAAGTCGTTTAAAAATATTTCTGTTATGAAAACTCTAAAAAGGCTTTATATAGAAAATAGCAAAATAAAGTATGTGTAAATGACATGATGATTGGAAACACGACCGTGTCCCTAGGTTGTGTAACTTACTACCATTCCTTCATGTCGTCTTCTTTTTTTAAAAAAAAACAAACAAAAAAACTATGAACGATACAACCGAGGATGTGGTTGTGTCCTTTAGTCATGTAACTAGTTGTGATACTTTAAAATTAGTCCAAAATTTGCCTGGAAATGAAACAGTCATATTATTCGATTGTAT
Source organism: Lumnitzera littorea (assembly GCA_024138015.1). Lineage (NCBI taxonomy): Eukaryota > Viridiplantae > Streptophyta > Magnoliopsida > Myrtales > Combretaceae > Lumnitzera > Lumnitzera littorea. Next base: position 50,321,279 of record JAMXBB010000007.1, on the reverse strand, counting down.
TGGTCTTCAAACCTTCAAAAATTACTTATTTTAGCTCCAAATTGAGTAAAACTTGTTTCTATTTTCTTGTTTTCTTACATAAATCATTTCAAAACCTAAGAAACAAAATTTTACTCAATTAAGTATCATTATCTAAAAATAAAAGATAAACTCAAATTTGAAGAGAAAATAATGAAAAATCACTAAATAAAATATATCTAATTTAGAGCTTATCACAATTACTCAAAGAATTATTAGAAGGAGAAGTCTATACCCAAACTTCACAACTATGTACTTATTTGTAGACTTGCAATGATTTTAAAACATTTGTCATTTAAAGATTATTTTATTCAAACAGTATAAATAGATATTAAATACATGTACATAAGGAGGAGAAATGTAGAGAGCAAGATAAAAGTCTTTTTTTAGGGTTTTAGTCAATTTTCATTTTGAAAGTTTTTGTTTTTATCATGTCTAAAAGTAGCGATATCTAGACTTGTAATCTTAAGATAACGTGTGGTGCACTAAGATTATTATTGTTTTAATAAAAAATTTTCATTCTTATTAATTCAGTTACTTGTTTCATTTTGATTAAATTGTTATTTCTAAAGTCTCAACTTAATTATCAAATTTTATGTATTAAAGTTGCGAGGTTAATACATAAATGGACTTATCGTAATTGAAGATATTTGCTATAAACTTAGAGATAAGTTATAGACTTTTTCCAAAATTAAAATTTGTTTCTTGTTTTTTATTGTAGAATTCTTATTCTTAATATTGGTATAAGGAGTTCTATTTCAAAAACAATTCATGTAGAATGTAATTAAGATTAGAATTTAACAAAGAAGTGATTCCTATTAAATTAGCAATTAAATTCCTTTAGCTAATAAGAATAAGGAATTCATTAGAAATACAAGGCTATTACTTACTAATCTCTTGGTGATCAGAGTTTGAATATTTATTGAGTATTAATTAGTTCTTGTTTCACATACTTTATCCAATTTATCATCACTATTGCTACAATTTTAATTAGAGTAATTTAGTATGAGTAAGTATTCAATCCCCATGGGATCAAAAACCTTAGACTCTACAAGTCTTCTATACAATTACGCAATAGGTGTACTTACCTAAGCAACATGATATACACACCATCAAGTTTTTGGTGTCATTTCTAGGGATTGATGATTAGGAAAGCTCATTCCTTTATTTCTCTATTATTTTTATTTTTGTTGTTTTTCTATTTCTTTGTCTTAAGTTATTCCAAATCTAATTTGAATTGTCTTGTCTGCATGGAGGAGATCGGAGTTGATAGGAATCAGGTTACCGGGCCTTTGACCAGTAGCCAAGCTTAAGGACTGGAAAGGCTAGCAAGGCGGATCCTCCTACTTTGGCTATCTCCTACCAAAGTTGAGTATCTCTTTGTCAAATCACTCTTTATGTTGAGTCGAATAACTACCCATCTCTTTGAAGTATACCGAATTGTAGATTGCCAAGATAATAACAAGGCTGTTCTCGAGTACTCATTCACATCTGAGCTAACCAACTACTTTGCTTCACCCTTGCTGAGGTGTTGAGAGAGAGACCCTAGACTGATCTTTAATCACCCCTGCTCGGACTAATAATCTAATTATACCCTTTTGCTTGCATTCTCCAACTGCTTCACCAATGTATCGCCTCTACATGTACAGGACCATGTGTAGAATCTACCATACTAATCATTACTTTTTTTGAATATTCATTTTTACTCTTTTGTATTCTTATACATTACTTCTTTAGAGTAATACTCTTTTTGTCTTTTTCTTTTTAGGTATGTTGCCATAAATTCTTAGGTATAAATACCCCTTGTATTTATAGCTATAATCATTAGATTGAACATTAATACACTTGACATTCTTCCTCTTGTCAATACTACTTTGTTTACATTTATTTCACTCTTATCTTAATCTTTAAACAAGGCTAGGTGGTAAGTAACCTAACTGGACCATCTCGTGTATCATATCGAGTTATGTCGTGAGTCCTTAAAAGTTTCATTGGTGTATCATATCCATTAAAGCTGTTTACGGGTTTTTACTTACTTTTCATCAGCATTTGTCCTTTTGTACATCCCCTATCACTTCCTTTTCAAGTATTCGGCAAGCTTGGACTCATTCAGCAATTGGCCTTATCTATTCTTGGTTATGGTTCGCACTAAGAGCAATGGCCAATAATGGTGAAGCATCGAAGATTATGTTTGACTACCTCAAATCGTCATTTAGTAGAGCAAACTCTAGTATTGTAAGACCAACTATCACTACAAATGAATTCAAGATCTCACTTATAATTATCTAGAAAGTTTAGTAGCAATTACGATTTGAAGGTTCTATAAAAGAGGATCCACGTACACATATTGCCAACTTCTTAGAGATATGTGCTACATTCAGGATCGATAGAGCTAAGAATGATGTAATAAGGTTGAGATTATTTCCTTTTTCTGTGTAGGGAAAAGCAAGGTGATGGTTAGCTTCACTTCAGAAAGATTCTATTAAATCATGGGAGTAACTAACTAGAAAAACTTTTAGAAAAGTATTTTCCTCCAGTTAGGATAGCTATGTTTTGTAGTGATATTTAGTCATTCACTTAGTTTGACATTGAGATGATATATGATGCTTAGGAGCATTTTAAAGAATTTCTCAAAAAGTGTTGTAATCACGCTTTTCCACTTTAGATGCAAATATAGACTTTCTATAATGGATTAACTTTAGCTATTAAGTAGTTTGTAAATGCATTTGCAGGTGGAACATTAAATTTGAAAACACCTAATGAAGGCTATACTTTGTTTGGAGGTTTGGCTATGAATAACTATCATTGGGAAGGTGCTATACTTAGTAGGAAGAAGCAAGGCATGGTAGATAAAAAATCTACTACAAACCTTAGTAGCTATGGTAGATTCCCTAAATAAAAGGTTAGACTCTTATCCTATGTTAGGATAACCCTCTATGATGCATAGTTTGGTTAACTTAGGAGGATATGTGGTACTATGTTATTAAAGACTAGTTAATAATTTTATGAATCATTGAGGTTTTCAACATTTGCCTTATCACGACCATGAAGAATGGGGAAGGGAGTGTCTTCCTTATGTAGGTGATTATTTCTATGTAACTCAACCAAACAATGTTAATATTCCTTACAGATTTCAAAGCTCCTCCTCAAAGAGAAGAGAATTTGAGACTAGAAGAAACGTTGACCAAGTATATATAGAGCAATGATGTTAGGTTGTTTAGCATAGAAAAGCAAATAGAACAACGCGCCAAGATCTAAGTTGGTAAATAACCAAAGCCCTTAGTACAAGCTCAAGCTAAAGTTATAATTTTGAGAAGTGGTAAGGAGTTACATGTTGCTAAGTAGCTTGAGAAGACCTAAGTTAATCTAGAACCACTAGTAGAGGAGCCAAAAGATAAAGTAGTAGAAACATCAGAATTGCCCAAGGAAGAATCGAAACCTTAAAAGGTCAGAGAGTGCAAACCACCCATTTTGTACCCTCATAGGTTAAGGAAGGAACCTTGTATGAGCAATATGGTAAGTTTTTGGATTTATTTAAATAGTTACACATTAATTTAGTGTTTGTGGAGGCTTTGTTGCAAATGCCCAAATATGCGAAGTTCTTAAAGGAGCTACTTTCCAATAAGAAGAAATTGGAGGAATGATTGATTGTCATGCCTGGTGAGGAGTGTTAAGCCATTCTTCATAAAAATCTTCCCATAAAGCTAAAGGATATAGGAAGTTTTACTATTCTTTGTCTTATTGGAAATTTATCTATTAAGAAAGTATTAGTCGATTTGGGTGCTAGTGTAAATCTAATGCCTTATAAATTGTTTAAGTAGCTAGGTTAGGTTTGGGTAAATCTAAATCGACTAGAATGAGTTTACTATTGGCAGATAGTTTAGTAACCTATCTTAGGGATATAATTGAAGATGTGCTTGTTAAAATAGATAAATTTATTTTTCCTTTTGATTTTTTCATCTTAGACATTGATGAGGATATTGAAGTACCATTCATCTTAAGTAGACTCTTTTTAGTTATAGCTAGAGCTATAATAGATGTTAATGACGGTAAGCTTACGTTAAGGATAGGAGAAGAAGAGATGGTAATTAAAATTAAAGAAGCAATGAGAAAGTGTGTTGAATAGGATGTTATATGCTTTAGTCTTGATGCTACTTGCTCTTCAATGTCTAGTAATTTACAAGAATTATTAACTAAAGATCCTTTAGATTCATGTTTCAAATAGGAAATCCAGGAGGAACCATCCAACGATTTGGACATAGCTGATGTAGAAACCCAATTAAAAGCTAAACCTCCATCTATCGAGTGAATGTTTATATAGGTAATAGAAGCAAAATTGAAACCTTCTATCAAGGAGCTACTAGAATTAGAATTGAAGCAACTACCTAATTACCTAGAGTATACCTTTCTAGAGGAGAATTTGAAATTACTTGTAATAGTGTCCTTAAAGTTAGCTAGCTAGCAAAAGGAGAAGTAACTTAGTTTGCTAAGGGGATGACAAGAGAGCTATCTCCTAGAAGATTTTCTACATTAAGGGAAGTATCCCTCGTTCTGTTATTACGAAATTTTGTTAGAAGGTCATAAACCCATAGTGCAATTGTAGAGGTGTTTGAATCTAAATATGAATGAAGTAGTTAAGATAGAAGTAATTAAGCTTCTGGATGCAGGTATGATTTATCTTATTTTTCATAGTTCTTGGGTTAGTCCCGTATAAGTCATACCTAAAAAGGGAGGCATGACAATTGTATCAAATGAGTTGAGTGAGTTGATCCTAATGAGAGTAGTTATAGGATAGTGAGTCTATATCGATTATAGGAAGCTCAATGTCGCTACAAAAAATGACCACATTCCCTTGCCATTTGTTCATTAGATGTTGGAGCACTTATCAGGTCACATGCTAAGTCGAGATTAATTAGGTGGATTTTATTACTACAAGAATTTGACTTGGAAATTAGAGATAAGAAGGAAGCAGGGAATTTGGGAATCAACCATCTCTCATGCCTGGAAAATCTATCATTGGAAAAGCTAGATGAACAAATGGTGAGTTTCCAATTGAAAAGCTATACTAGGTAAGCCCTTAGGAGACTCCTTGGTTTGTTAATTTAGCAAATTATCTAGTAGTTAAGATTATTTCTTTAAGACTAGATTATAGAGAGAGAAAAAAGTTTTTCCATGATATTAGGAGCTATTTTTGGGAAGACCCATATTTGTTAAAATTCAGTGTAGATCAAATAATTCATAGGCATATATCTCATTTAGATAGTTGGCAAATTTTAGAACATAATTATGCAGGACCAACTGGAGGACATCTAAGTGTGAATAAAGCAGCTCATAAAGTCCTCGATTGTGGTTTCTATTGGCCAATGTTGTTTAGGATGCCCAAAAATTTGTTAAATTTTGTGAAAAGTGTCATGGGGTAGGAAATATATCTAAAAGAGATGAAATGCAACAAGACCCAATTTTGACTTGTGAGATTTTTGACATTTGGGGTATCGATTTTATGGGACCATTTCTAAACTCAAATGGAAACAAATATATCCTAGTAGCTATAAATTATGTATCTAAGTTGGTAGAAACCTAAACTCTATCAACTAACAACTCTATAGTAGTAAAACGATTCTTAAAAAGTTTGTTTTCTAGATTTAGTGCTCCTAGAGCACTCATAAGTGATAGAGGATCTCATTTTTACAATGTCCAATTAGAAAAAGTGTTGAAGTGATATTGAGTTAAGCATCGAATTGCAAGTCCACACCACCCCCAAACTAGTAGACAAGTTAAAATAGCAAATAGGGACCTCAAAAGAATTTTAGAAAAGATAATCAAGCATAATTGAAAAGGCCTTCAATCTCATAGGATCATATCTAGGAGCGTTACTAATCACACTTTAGTGTCCTCTTTCATTAAGCCTTGAAGGCTAACAAATAGGCAACTCCCTAAACGCGCTGTTCCTAACATATTACTCATCATATAATCTCATTAGCATAGAAAAACAAGTCAAATTCATCATATAAGGTTGATCATTCACTCGAAAATATATTTCATTATCCACCCCCTAAGTGATATCATCCTTTTATAGCTTAGAAGTCATGATGAAAGAGTAACTCCTTATAAATAGGTTCTTTAATCTCATATAATCTATCCCACCTATCTAAGGAAATTAAACCTCTCACTTGGTCTTCTAGATCAACTCTCTTGAGTACATCCTAATCAATATAACATGTGTCCACAAATTTCCTTTCCTAGAGTCGAGCAAACCTTTCTAGCTGATCATCATCATAAAATGAGCATTAGATGGTTTATCTAAGGAATATCAAGCTCTAGGGTTGCCTCTCTTTACTTTCTTCCTCTTGGTATTTTTCTAAAATCCATAAAAACAAGAACTAATATTCATAGATAAATTTCTTCACACTTATGCCAAAAACTTAATAAGTGTAAAGAATTAATGTAGACATTTGAACGTAGCATTTTTCAAGCACATATAGAAACCAATTGTAATTAAGCTGAAAAACAGTAATTGAATATCAACTAGCTTTTATTTCCATAGCCAAAAAAACAAAAAAACATAAGTGTAGTCAAATTGATTTACTACATAGTAAATTGCACCAATTTGACAAATCTAGTTAAACAACACACTAACTAACACACATTGAAAAAAGATATAATTTTCATGTGAAAGAGCACTCAAAGAATGCAAAAATTCATGCAAAAAATAAGACTATAAAAATTGACAAATATATGCTATGCTTCGTCCATGAATTTCAAAGGTAATATCTCTAGAAAAAATTAATTATTTGTGACAATGACTACATTTAACTAGTAGAAAGAAGAATCTAACAACTATAACACACTAAGATCTCTTTAAAATCATGGATTTTTTTACCTTAAGCATGGAAGGAAAACAAGAGACAAACAAAGAAAATAAACATGCATGTAGAAATAAAAAAAGATAGAGAGAAAGAGAGTAGAGAAGGAGAGTTGACAAACATACCTTGCTTTAGATGATTTCTTGCTAGATTGTAGGTAAGTATATGTAAGTGTAAGTGTTTTTGTGAAAGTGTGTGATAAGGAATGAAGTCTAGAAGAAGAGTGAAGTGTGTGGAATGATTATGTCTTGGAAATAAACTAAAGTAGGTCTTGAACTTATTCATACATGGTGTGTTAAGTTATAGTTGTCCAACATGTAGCAACCTAACTGGAACTCCTTCTACCAAGGTATTATCCTCTTTAGCATAAAACACCGTACAGTTTTGTCCCTTAGTACAGTTGCTTCTTAGGAGGTCACCCATCCTGAGATTGCTTTAGCATGAGCATGCTTAACTCTGGAGTTTCGACGTATTACCAAGTCACTACATTAAAAAGTGCCTTGATGATTAGAGTTCCTCTTTCTAAGCATGTAAGAGGTATTACAATCTATCCCCTTTACAGAATCGATGCCCTCATCAGTTTCATTACATAGGTCCAAACAACTACTAGGCCCTTCTAGTTAGTGGACTACTCTGATATCATTCTGTAACGACCCGGCTGGAACTCCTTTTATCGAGGTATTATCTACTTTGGCATGAAATGCTATACGGTTTTGTCCCTGGTGCAGCTGCTTCCTAGGAGGTCACCTATCCTGAGATTGCTCCGGCATGAGTACGTTTAACTCTGGAGTTTTGACGTATTCCGAGCCGCTATACTAAAAGGTGCCTCGATGATTAGAATTCCTCTCTCTAGGTATGTAAGGGGTATTACACAATACACATTGTGGTCATCATTAGAAGGGTGTAAGATGTGTCCATGAATTAACTTCAAGTTCTTTTCTTTTTTTTTTTTTTCTTAAGGATGAGAAGCTACACAATGCATAATTATTTTCTATGCCGTGTATCTAATAGAAAAGGGTATATGGCATGTATAAAAGCAAATAGTCTACTGCATGTTGTGTGTTTGCTGTTTCACAACTTGATGAGAGCAAAATGCCTTAGAACGTAGGCATGTTTCTTACTTCTGATCATCTCAAATTTTTAGCTTATCTCAATTTTTTTATCCTTTCTTAGCCAAAAATTTCTCACTTGATTCCTACAATGCAAACACTAAAACATCATACAAACTATGAAAAGATAAAATAATTAAAAGCCTAAAAAAATTTTGTAAGTTACTCAATGAAAATATTACAAGTAAGGTAATTGAACAATATAAACTAAAATAAAGGATACAGAAAAATTAAGGAAGACTTAGGTTGCCTCCTAATAAGTGCTTTTGTTTAACATTGTTAGCTCAACGTTTGTTGCTTCGCTTTGTTATGGTGGTTCAAATCCTTGAGGCACCTTTTTTTGCAATAGCTTCCTAATTATTATCAAAGTCAATTATTATCCCAAGTAGACTATCCTATGCTAATTGATTTAGTAGCTTGAGGGTCTTTCATTTTCCATCTCTTTCTAATATTTACATGTAGCTCATTATTCCTAACTCTCAACACTTTTTCACATTGATTATAGCTTCAACATTGGTTAAGAATGGATGTCCAAGGATAATGGGAATTTTTTGATATTCTTTTATATCCAAAATTGCAAAGTTTATTGAGAATATAAATTTTTCCACTTTCAAAAGAACAATCTCATTGATCCCTTTAAGTCTTCTAAAGGAATCATTAGCTAATTGAATTGTCATCTTAATTCTTATGATTGCATCCCCCAATCCCAGTTTCTTTGCCATAGATAAGGGCATCACATTTATATTTGCACCTATATCGTAAAACGTAGTCTTGAGATTTTAATCTCTCATAGTACAATCTAAAGTAAACTTCCTTGGATCGTTTAACTTAAGGGGAAAGGTATCCTTTGCGAGACTTTACAATTGGGCTTAGATGTTTCCCCTTTTCGGTGTACGATTTGGGCCATCCATTACTTATAAGTCACCTTTGAAGCATGCTAGGAGTCACCAACCCGATGATAGTCTCCACTTTCCTCAGACCTTTTCTCTAAACTGGAGCCAAACTTGAAGCATTCACCTATTGGCAAGGGGTCCACTCTGATACCATTTGTAATACTTTAGGCTAAAAGTAATGAATAGCCAACCTAACCTAACCTAACAAATACTAATGGGCCTATTTTAACCACTTGGCCCAAAAGTTTCAAGTTTATGTTGACGAGATATTCACAACCATAGTTTTATAAACTACTATTATGGCCCCCCACAATCTATGTAGGACATTTAACCATGAGGTCTCACATTTTGAATCCAAATTATCCAGTTTACAATAATTAATTGGAAAAGGTTCTCGTAACTCAATCCTAGTTGACACATATTCCAATGAATTCAAAATACATGTAGTAGTGATTGGGGAATTAAATGCTTTAAGCAAACAAGATTCATTAACTAATAATCCAATAGTCTAATTAACAATATCTATAAAGCATACATGAGAAATAATAGAGAAGACAATATCCAAATCAAGAGTATATTAACATGAGTGAAAACAACCTATTTAGGAGTTCTAATCTTTAATTCAAAATCAAACACTACACCTATTATTTCCAATGTTGAAATTCAAAAAGAAGATAAACTACTCTTCTTCTAAAGCCCTAAACTAATTGAATGAAAGGAATAAGAATCTATTATCTATTATCTATTTTCTACATGGCTTGGAGAATTCCTTTAGGGCTATTACATGGCGTTAACTCCTTGGAACATGGTCGTAAACAGATTGTATACACATCATGTAGTCGTATGTGAAGCTCTCATAACAAAATTTTATCATGTGTACTCTAACATGGACGTATGTATTTTTTAGCTTTGTGCATTTTTCCTATCAAAAAATATAAAAAATATACATTAGTGTAATAAAATGCTAGAATAAAATATTAACAAATAAAGTACTAAATTACACTAAAAGTTGTATAAAAGCACTATAATATCTACCTATGAAATGGTTACAATTAAGCTTTATCAAACTTCTTATAAGCTAACCTAACAATTGCATGTTGAGTTATAAACTTCTATATTGGCCTATAAAATTTCAGCCTTCTAAAATACTCGTCTAATCTCAAGCTTACATATACTATCAACTCATTAACACCATTACCAAGTACAAAGAGAATACCACACTAATGCAAAGAACCATCAATTCTTTCTCAATTAATTCCTGTAGACATCCTATGAAATTTGATAGGTACAATAGAATTGTAGCTCCCAATACCACCACATAATCTTAAGAATGGATCAAAGTATATCAATTGCAAATGTGGAAAATGAAAACTCAAATACCTATAATCTCCAATATCTATAAGATTTGATAATAATGTAGGTACATCACGAATAACTTTAGGACTCTCTATTAGAATTTCTATTTTAATCACTTTGTTTCCACTTAGTATTTCTAGATTTACAAGATCATTAGAAATCCCCAATTCTTCCTCTATAAACTTCATATCAAGCTTACCTTTTGTCTTTGTTGGTATCCACTCATTATTACTATGATTTTACATAGTAGCCTCTTTAAGAATTGATGTTTTAATATTGGCTACCCTTGGCTCAAACTGCTTTAACATTTTTGCAATTGTGGAATTCACTGAATGTGTAGATTCCACTCTTAATCCATCTAAATAGCTTCTTTCAAAGTATCAAACCTAAGATAGTCGATTTCACAAGATGTTTCACATTTCAAGCACCTTACAAATATATGTATGGTGTACCTTCAAGGTTCATCCAACTCATATCAGCTTAAGAGCTTCGTGTGCTCTTGAGCATACTCTTTAACATTTATGGTTCCTTGCCTTAATGCTAAAAGCCTATCATATAGCTCATCCTAATAATAAGGCAAAACAAACATTCATGGGAATAAGGATAACTCACACAACAACAACACACATGTTTATAATTTGTAGGTATAAATTCTACATAATTGCTACTATTGCATGCATTCCAATAGTTATCTCCTTGATTTCTCCAATTGTACTCCACCTCAATGATGAGAACCAATACCTTTAAATCAACAATTTGCAAGAATCTCAACTCTAAATTTAAAAAAAAAGAAGGATAAAATCTATAAATGCAAAGAGGGAAAATAAACTAAGATGCAAAATCAAGAAACAAATAATGCAAATAAATGCAAATCTAAAACAAAACGAAGGAATTTAAAAGAAAAAATTCTAAGAGGGCTAGAATACTAGATTTAGGGTGTTCCTAATATTGTAGCTGTAGTACATGACAACGGCACAAAAAACTTTATGAGAGACAAGTGTACCTATTGGATTTGTAGTATAGTAGATTTTAGTCTAGATGTTGATCCCTTAGGGACTACCTACAATTGGGAGTACTAGTACTTATGCCTTTCCTAATATCTAACCTAATAAACAACTTCAATTAATCAAAGACGGTGACTAAATTAAATTAAAACAAATAACAAATAACAAAATAAAATATAATTAAACTATGAATGCATGAACTTAGTATTCAATTATTAATCCCCTAGAATAGCTATGTAATTTATCAATCTCATTCTTATTTATTAGACTATAGGAATTCCTCATATGAGTTAACGAGAATCTCTTCAACAAATACAACTCCTAACCCTAGTTATATTATATCCAAATTGCTTTCATAAGAAAATATCTTAAAAATCGCATTAAGTTCTTCAGTTCCATTGTTAGATTGCCATAATCCAGAGAAGCTAAATAGTTGATAATGCAAATTTAACATACATTTTCAATGGTTATTTAGTATTATTTTAGACCTTAGTCTAGTGAATTTTGTGTTATTTTGAGCTTAATTCATTTAAATTTTATTTTTAAGGACTTTTGGAGCATTTTATGAAGTTTTAAAGGTTTTTAGCAATTTTTGGAGCATTTAAAGGCCTCATTTGATTGATTTGGAAAGATTGATAATTTTTTTCATTAGGTTTCAGAAGATTTGAAAATGTTTTGAACGAATTTCAAAGCCTTAGAAAGGATTATGCCCATGAACAATGTACATGCATTGAATTTGTGAGCAAAGGAGTGAGAAACAAAGTAGAAATTGGTTCTCATGAAAGATACAGCCAGCCATTGCAACCATGGTCCTAACCATGTTCCTCTCATAAATTATTTTCTTTTAATTTTCAAGATTTCATGCGAAAAATAAGTATACAGCTAGCAATTACAGCCATGTACTTCGGGCATAGTTGCGATATGACATGCGAATATTCTATTTTTGTTGCACATCTTTGATTAACATGTAATATTCGATGTATCTTTTATTTTTTTAAGTTTCTCTTTGTAAACCTAGCTCTACTCATTATAAATAGATCTTTAAGTTGGAGTTTTTAGAGAGAGTCCCTTTAGGTAAGTTACAGTCTAGAATATTATGGGGGTCTCAATTTAATTTTCCTTTCTCTTTTACTATGTTGTTACTCTTTTAATTTATTATTAGTGAATCATTGTTGAAATCTAATTCCTTCTTGCAACAATTATTCTTTCTTTTAATGATTTTATTCTTTGATGATTTAATTATGTTGAACACATTGTCTTCCTTTAGTATTTCCTATGGTTAATAATTGGATTTCTAAGTTTACTATAGAGTCACGAGGCTTGTTGTCAATAGATAAATGTAATTAAAAGAGTTTCAATGCGATAAGAGATTAGGCATTAGATCTCTTTGGATTAGGGAAACCTAATAGCGGGATCTATGTACTTCTTGCGATTTTGAGACTATTTAGCGATGATGTGGGTAGAAAGGGTCCTAGGATTAGGAATTAGCTAGAGATGTGAGTTTAACTAATTCATAATTCGATTTCCATAAGAATAGGATTGGGAATCTTTATGTCCAATAAAATAAATAAGATTCAAAGGTTATACGGAACTAGAGAGTAAATAATAAAGATTCACCAAGGATTATGTCCTCTTTATTTTAATTAATTCATGTTGCTTGTTTATTTTAATTAGTTTTATTACTTTACTTGTATTTGTTTATTTTATTTTTCTTATATTATCAATCCTTATTTATTTTTCCTATTTAATCATAATTTGTTCTATATTGATAAATTAAATAATTGGAAATTTTTGGAAACTGCTAGTACTTGGATTCTCATATATTGGTTTCCTGTGGGATTGACACTTAGGCTCACATTTGTTTTATCTATATTATAGATCGACTAGGAGCACTTGCCTGTAATGTGGTATACGTACGATCAAGTTTTTGGCATTGTGGATAGGGGCCTAAAAATAGAATAGTCTAATTTAAGAAACTAGCATAACCTCAAATTTATTCAACAACCTTAACATCCTTGCAATATATCTTTTCCTTAGTTATTAGATATCATATCTCTTTCTATTATATTACTAACTCTTAATTTTTTTGTAGCTTATGACAAGAAGTAGCAATAAACATTTGGCTAACTTTGATCTAAAAATTGAAAGGATAGTACGATTACTTCGTAAAATAAATCATAACACCATAGATCAAGGTTTGCTACTAAAATTGGAAAAGGAGTTAGAAAATCTAGAAAGCAAGCAAGAAGATGTAGCCTTAAACAACGGAAACAACAACAACAACAATGGCAAAGCCAATAAGACACTTATGGAATTTGCAAAGCCACTAGTGACTGGAGCTAAATCTAGCATCACTAGAGCCATAATCCAGACCAACTTTTAGATTCAACCCAATATCATCCAATAATCCAACAATTTGTCCAATCCAACGAATTGGTTGATGAAGACCCCAATTCTTATATCTTAAATTTCCTGGAGATCTGTGACACATTCAAAATTAATGGTGTCTTAGATGATGTAGTAAGGTCAAGGTTATTCTCATTCTCCTTATGAGGTAAGGCTAAACATTGGCTTAACTTATTAGTTAGAGGATCCATCACCACTTGGGAATCCTTAATAGAAAATTTTCTAAGAAAATACTTCCCATCCATAAGGACAGCAAAAATTAGTTACAACATATCTACTTTTGTTGGATTTGATGATGAAACTCTATATGACACATGGGAACGATTTAAGGAATTATTAAGAAAGCGTCCACATCATAGACTACCTCACTGGATGCAAATCCAAACGTTTTACAAGAGGCTCCATTATATCACTTGATAGACAATTGGTGCCACAACTGGAGGTAATTTAAATGCTAAGACATTAGAAGAAGCTTAGAAGCTAATTGAAGGCATGACAATAAATAACTCGTAGTAGGATAATGTAAGCGCAAAAGTAAAAAACCTAGAAAATATGAAGTTGACTCTATCATGACTTTAATTGCTCAAGTTGAAAATTTAAGTAAGAGAATTGATAGCATGATGAAATCGGTTAGTTAGTTCAAGACGAGGCTTTGTTAAAAATTGAAGATGTTAATTTTATTACTAATTGGTCTATGTAGACATCCAATTTTTGCCCCTTTTTATTTTTCAATTTAGGTTATAAAGGTCTTAAATTAGAAATTTTTCAAAAAAATAGGAAATTAAAGAAAACCCCCCAAAATGAAGAAATTTAGAAAAAAAAAAAGGAATTCTAGAAAAATACAAAAAATAGGAAAATAAGAAAAAACACAAAAAATAAGAAATTTAGAAAAAATACAAAAAATGAAAAATTTAGGAAAATATATAAGAAATTTGAAAAGTCATAGAAAATTTTTAAAAATAAGGAATTTAGAATATAATAAATTTTTTAGGTCATTTAAATAGAATAAGATTTTAATTTAAATAAATTTGAATAAAGGGCCGTTAAACCTAGGCAATTGCACATATAGACAAGGCATAGGCCAATGGCCTAACAGTAAAGCATTTAGACTAAGGCATTGGGTTTGATTTGAGGTCAGGAGTTTGAATTTCACTAGAGCTATAAAAGTTGGTTTTTTTTTTTTATCTTTTTCTCTTGAACTCTATGTGTGGCCACATGTCAGGCAATCACTAGGCTACGTGTTTGAAATTGATACTTGGCGCATTGTGATTCGCTTGGATAACATACATTCTTTCCCTTTAATTTTTCTACACTCCATGGAGGGGAACAATGCAAAATAGTAAAGGGGGAAATTTGTTTTTTTTTTTAAAAAAAAAAAAATAGATAGAACATACATGAGGGGGACCCACTCTCTCTCTCTCTCCACAATCTCTCTCCCTCTCTCCACCGTAATCTCTCTCCTCGGTTGTCTCTCTCTCTCTCTCCTCACTGCACTTTCTCTCCCTCTACCCTCTCTCTTGGCAACTCTCTCTCTCTCTCTCTCTCCATTTCCTGACTCTCGCTCTCTCCAACACTTGATCCGTCTCCCTCTCGTCGCCTTCTCTCTCCCTAACTCCCTCATTGCCCATCGTCACTCTTACTTACCACTACCTCTCGGCCCTCGCTCCATTGCACGACTCACTTACCATATACCCTTGACCCCCACTCTAACTATTGTACGCGATACACACCATCGCATAACATACACAGAACCCGCAACTTGTTTTCACACCAACTCACCGCTTAATAACCCATACCCAGTGCCATAGCCGTCGCGACCCATGACCACTACACTCTCTCGACCCATGACTCATTGACGCCACTTAACCCTTACCTAAACACCAAACTACCCTTGGCAGCCATCCGAATACACTGCCATAGCCACACTCTAACCCCTTTTGCAAGAACTACCATCACCGTCCAAGCCAACAACCGCCAAACGGCCACTAAACGTGGTGGCATCGTCCCAGTACCCCCCAAATACAATACAAACTACACAAAAACCGAATTTCCCCTTTGAAATCAGCCCAAAAATGCCCCTTTGATTACCTCTGGTTTCTTCTGCAGTTAGTGACCCATAACTTATTGGACCCGATCTATGGAGCTCCGACCTGACCCGACTTCGACTCGGTCCAAACCCGACTTAAGGATTCGATCCGCACTATTAACCCGATCTAAATCCCCTTTGCTTGGTCCGGCCATTTCCCAATTTAATAATTGTTGCTATTTTTGTTTTTGTTTTTGTTTTCTTTTTTTATTATTTATTTTATTTTATTTCATTTCTTATAGTTTGTTGTAAAATAAAAAAAAATGAAAATGAAAATGAAAAAGAAAGAGAAAACGAAAGAAGAAAAAAAGAGAAAGAAAATGTAGTTTATTTATTTGTTATTTTACTTAATCTAATAGATAAAATAAAATAAAAAATAAGAATAAAAATAAATAAGTAAATAGAAAGAATAAAGATTGTTATTTCTTTTTGTCGCTTAGAAAAACATATTTTTTTTAAAATAAATAAAAATAAAACGGATCATTCCAAATTAAGGCACTTTAGGTTTTCCAAAGATAAACCAATTTAGGATCTTTGGAAAATTTCTTCAAATGAACTCAAAACGGGTAAAACACGTAAACTTTGCAATTTTTCCAAAGTTAAAATTAAATCAACCCGCTATATTTTTGGTAAACGAACTATGGAAGTCTGATCCCAAATAGCGGGTATGTAGGCACGCGTATGCAAGTATGAGATAACTTAAAATATGAAATTTTTAATTTTTCTATTTTTAGATATTTATTTATATTAATCAATTTAGTCACGTGTATCATGATTAGCTTATTTTAGAAATTAAAAAGATTATATTTGAAAAGTGAAGTTAAATTTGGAAAGTTAAAAAGTGGTACTTGTTTAAGGTTTAATAAATTAGCCCTCGAATCTAGATCTTTAGTTTTTAAAAAGCCGTATTTATAAATAGATTTTTTAATTGATAGACCGGTAGCTAAGTTATAATCAATCCACCCAATTAGTTATAATTTAACCCTTTTTCCTGACTTCGATTGGGTGGCGACTCTAAATCTTTTCAAGTTGAAAAAAAAATGATTCTCTTTAAACTCTAGTTGAGGATTAGTATTAAACAGGTAGGGTTTAGTATTGATGGGTTTAAAGAAAACCTAATTTTATAAAAAGAACTGGGAAGGTTAAAAACCGAGCTCGATAGTTTGCCAACAATCCTTTTAGTAATACATAAATTTAGGTTGAAGAAATCATCATAATTTCTGTTGGGGAGGCCAACAGCAACAGTAGTAGCAAAATCGTAATCAATAACAAAATAGGTCTCAAAACTTGGAGGAGTTATTAAATAGGTTTATCCAAAGCTCAAATATGTGATTTCTAGCTAATGAAACCATACTTAGGAACATGGAGGTATCATCGAGAGACTTGGACCATGATAATCTCATAAATTAATTTGAAAGAGAAAGGCTAAGAAAAATTCATGTTGAGACAAATATGGCTAGGACCACGACTGTAGTCCTTGGTAATGTACATAATCTTTGCTTTTGCATAGGGGAAGGAACACGACCACTTACTACGGCTGTGTTCCATACTTATGGTTGCTACTAAGTTTGAAAACAATAGGAATTTCTTATCTTCTTTCACTCTTTCCTCACTCTATTGCACTCATACACATATTTCCTCTATTCTCTCTCCATTATCAACACAATCACTCTCTAATTTCTTCAAATCCAAGTACAAAAACATCAACACAAGATACATACATCAACTACATCTCATTATTTTCCTTAACTTGTTGTTAGATTTTATAAAAATCTAGTTTTTATCTAGGTTTTTGATATGGAGCTTTTTATGTGCTTGTGTGTAGATCTTGTGTTTTAGGTATGATCTAGTGCATTTAATGTGATGTAATGTGTTATTTGTTGATTATATGCTAGAATTATTAAAAAAGATGTGTGCTTTTTGATGATTCAATGAAGGAAAGTGATGGAAAACTATAAAAAACCATAGAAAGAGAAAGTGAGAGAAAATAACATTATTTGAATAGTTTATGACTTTAATCCATGATTATAAAAGGATGCTCATATGTTTTGAGAAATTAAATTGTGCATGAATCAAGTAATTGAACAAGTTTCTAATTTATTAAGCTATATTGAACATTAATGTTTATGTGATTTAGATGATAATTTTATAGGTTGAATACTCATCCACAAAATTATTCACCTATAATTTTATTAATCAAGAGTTTTAAGAACCTAATATTGAATGATTCACTTATTGTAGCACGTTTTTAGAAATTGCAAATTTAATGTTAAACTTTGAAAGGATTAGGCATAACTGAATTTCGTGGGAGTCATTAGAGAAATCAACCCACATAAATGTTAACCGTAATTTAGGCATTGTGTTTTGCAAGGATTATTAATTTGATCACTCTCTTGTTTTAGTACCTCAACTAGCAATTGATAAGGGTGATTGCCATGGTTCCATTAGTGAATTAACTTTTGCATGGGTTATTGTTATTATCACAATTAAACTTTTTGCTTGTTTTTTATTTAAGAAAATGCTTCCAGTTAAGTATCAGCTTGCAAAAACTCAAGTGGTATCCCATAACCCCCTTAGCTCACTTTTGAGCACAATTAGCAAAGAAAAAGGTTTGAACACCTTTCTAAGAAGAAATTTGGCAAATTCATCTATATTGACTAGCATGCCTTAGCACAAGTTGGTTATGATGCTAGGATCCACTAGCCGATTGGTTTTAGTGGATGGGATAAGCTACTGATGATCAATGAACTAGTATATAGGGAGCTTACCCTCAAGTTCCTTTGTACATTTAGATTAGCCATTGATAATCTCGGATAAGGTAGGTAAAATACGATTTACTTTAGGTGTTGTAATAGGGAAGTTAGAATGCCTATTAATGAATTTGGAGTCCACTTAGGGATTTATACTACTGACTATATTACTACCCAAGAGTATATAGACTTGCCATATGAGTTGCCTAAAGGTGTATCTGATGAGGCTATGTAGAATCGATTGAATAGTGATGGAGGAGTGTATAATCCTGGCCAATCTAAAGCATTACATTTGTGTGGACTTGCTCTTAAGCTAATACATTATGCATTAGCCAGAAATTGTACAGGGAGAGCCCATAGTCAGTCAGTAGTTAATGAGAGGGAT
Source organism: Lumnitzera littorea (assembly GCA_024138015.1). Classification (NCBI taxonomy): domain Eukaryota; kingdom Viridiplantae; phylum Streptophyta; class Magnoliopsida; order Myrtales; family Combretaceae; genus Lumnitzera; species Lumnitzera littorea. The sequence goes on along the minus strand of JAMXBB010000007.1, from coordinate 50,302,409 downwards.
ATTATATATCTTTACAGTTTTGCTAACCACCGCCCTCTCAATTTAGGATTTAGAATGGCTTGGTTTATAAGAACCTAAGCCATTGAGAGGTAGTCTAACTATATTTTTATAGGACCTTTCACTACCTGATAAGTGAGGAATTATCTTAACCTCCACAATGTGGTATACATGAGAAAGATGAAGGATCTCACTCAGTTTACATATGCTTCAATAAGATCTATGCATCTTCCGCTACCACATTATGTATTGCTTGAACTAGCTAGAGAGGTTGCCACTTCGTCATCCTTTAGGCCACAAGCTGAGTCCTCTTTAGTAATAGTTACTCTCAGGAGGTTTATAAGTAAGGATGCAATTAGGGCAGGTTCGAAACGAGTTTTATAAAATTGAACCTACCCTAGTTGTATTAATCATTTTCCAAAACCCGTGAAAAACCCTATAGGGTTTTTAAGAAGTAACCTATGACTCGCTTCCATTAAAAAAAAGCTAACCTGGAACTTGACCTGACCCGACCTATGAAAAACCTTGATTTTCTTCTTCTTCTTCTTTTTTACTAAGGAAATGCTAATGGTAGCAATGAAACATAAAAAAAAAAAAGTGTAATTGCAACAAATTTGTAAACATAATTATGAAAATCTATGCAACATTCACAAATCATAGTGTATATTTAGTTATAATAACTAAAGCCATGACCGTTAGCTAGTTTTTAAATTGAAAAACCGACACACTTGTCCTTGCCATAATCTACATTTCCATAAATCCTTAGTCTAAAAAAGAAATGAAATAGATGTTGTAAACAAACAACCAAGACTTAATATTTGTCCTTAAAATATGTAACAATACATTTATATGAACAAAATCGATTGCTCAAAGGACTCAGTGGTACTTCAAAATTCCCTAACAGTACACTTGATTATTTGACCATCTCCAAATCATAATATCATATTAATAGTCCACTACACTCAAACAAGATACCACAACAATGATAAAGAAAATGGGAATAATATGATACTATAATAGTCCTCTACACTCACACTAGATATAGGGGCATTCTTATTTTTTTAGCAATAATAATCAAATCAAGATTTATATTATTATTTTTATTTATTTTTACTGGGTCGAGTTTTCCATCGATTTTGTTTTTTAAATCCTATAACCTAACCCTAATTGCTATTAGGTTCTAAAACACTTTCCATAACTTGACTCTAAATCCTATAGGGTTTTCAACGGGTTGAACGGATCAAGTATCCTATTATGACCTGCCTGGTGACATCCCTATTCATAAGGAGGCTTTTTAAGAGGTAGAGAATTTTGCAACAAAAGATAGACTAGTCCTTAATCTAACGTGCAGTGATCATGACCTTTCTCCATATTTAACCACCACCACTAATGCTTAAGCCAGATTCTAAGCCATTAAAGAGGAGATTGAAGAAGAAGAAGATGAGGATGATGACGAGGATGACGACGAGGATGATGAGTGATCTCCTATTATTTTTCTTTTTCAAAGACTTGGTTTATGTTTATTTTTATTTGGATGACTATATCATTTAACTAAATTTTTGGGATAAAGCCACTAGAAGTACACGAACTTTTATATTTTTTCATTTTAATACCTAAACTTTAAACTTATTCATTTTAGTACTATAACTTTTTAAATGACACAAATTAGTACATCCATTATAACAGCTGTTATAAAGAATACTTATTTGTTTCACTTAAAAAAGTTGAAGTATTAAAATAAAATAAAAAATAAAGTTTAAGCACTAAAATAGAAATAAAATGAAAGTTAATATACTTATGTTATTATTCCAATATTTTATAATAGTGGTCGTTATAACGGAAATACTAATTTGCCTCACTTAAAAAGTTGGGGTAGTAATATGAACGAGTTTAAAGTTTAGGTGCTAAAATAAAAAAAATATAAAAGTTCAAGTACTTGTGCTGGTTTTATCCCTTAAATTTTTATTTACTATTCTAACTACTTTTCATGCTTTTAGGTTTGCAAGATGATAACTCTTAAACTTTGAATTAACAATTAGTTTTATCTTAGTTATTTTGTTTAAATAACTTTTTCTTTTCTTTTCTTTAATTAGTTCGTGTTGATGCAAAAAGAAAACCAGGAACTTAACGATTTGAGGAAATTCGTTTTTGGACTTCAGTTTTTAAGAGAAATCCAACAATAAAACTAGCAAAGTCTTAGTTTCTTTTCTTTCCTTTTCATTGTTTTTTTTTTTTTTTCATTCTCCCACTTATTTGCTTGATTTGAATGATTATGTAGATTGAGGATAATGTACAATTTAAGTGTGGGAGAAAGATTAAATTTTGTATGGTGTAAATTAGAAACTCACTTAAGCTTTTGAAAAATTTTCTTAAAAAGTTTTAGAAATTTGCAACCCTACCCTATATAAGCAAGTAGATTTTTTTGGAATTTGCTCACTCCTTTATGAATTTAGAACACTTTACTAAATTTAAGTGACTAAATCTTTAGGATTCAGAGTTATCCTTTTCTTAAGCTTAAACTTAGACTCGGGATTAAGATAAATATGAACGGTTTAAGATCTAGTTATTTTGATTTCTAAGCTTGCTTTTAGGGGATAGTTATCTATCTTTCTTTTTCAAAATTTTTTATATTGGATGAATAAAGGAGATTTTTTCTTTGAAAACCATTTGAAAAATCAAAATAGTTGGTGGTGTAAATTGAATAGTTGTATCAAATTGACAAAAATAAGTTGTTGAAGATTGTTGTAGATTAATCTTAATCCCTTATAAGAGCAAGACTTTTTCCTGTTGTTAATTGGAAAAAGTCCATTGACAACTACTAAAGTAATTAAAAGAGTTGAGTTATTAAGGATCAATTTCGTTCCCTCAAAGAGGTGATATCCTTTTCTCGATGCTAATTGAGCTTCAATTTAAAAAATTAAATTAAAAAATCAAATCGAATGAATAAACCTCCTAACAAAAATTCAAAGAAGTAGAGGGGCAATTAGAGGATAAATTGATATAACCTCCATCCGATTTAGTTTTCAAGTTAAAAATAGCTAAGAAAGACTTCACTATTCTTGAGTTAGAGCGAAAGCAATCCTTATGGCTTTTTCTTGATTATTTTATGTTTGTTTTGATTTCTAGTTTAATTTCTACTTAAGCAATAGTTTCTACTTAAGCAATGTGGCTAACTCCGTATCCGGTAGATTGATTATTGAAATTTAGAATGCTTTTAATTGCTATTATCTAACTTCCAAGTGTTCTAAATACATTATAAAGATAAGGAATAAGGGTGATTAAAAAAAAAAAAATTCTAAGCAATTTAATTTTGATGGTGCACATTTCTAAGATTGTGTTAATCATCTTGTCTTTAAAATATTTTCACTTTGATTTTGGTTTTTTGCTTAAGGATACAAAAGCTTAAGTATGGGGGTGTTTGATATTGCAAATTTAGCATACATTTTCTATGGATATTTAGCACTATTGTAGACCTTAATCTAGTGAATTTTGTGTTATTTTGAGCTTAATTTATTTAAATTTCATTTTCATGGACTTTCAGAGCATTTTATAAAGTTTTAAAGGTTTTTAGCAATTTTTGGAATAATTAGAGGCTTCATGTGATTGATTTGGAAAGATTGATAATTTTTGACCAAGTTTTGGAAGATTTAAAGATATTTTGGATGAATTTTGGAGTCTTGGAAAGGACCATACCCATGAACAATGAACGTACATTGAATTTGCAAGCAAAAGAGCAAAAAACAAAGCATAAATTGGTGTATAGGAACGACCATAGCTAGCTATAGCAGCCATGGTCCTAACTATGTTCATCTCATAAATTATTTTTTTTTTAATTTTCAAGATTTTGCATGAAGAATAAGTATATGGCCGGCCACTGCAGCCATATACCTGAGGCGTGGTTGCGATATGACATATGAATAATCTATTTTTGTTGCATATCTTTTATTTTTAGACATGCAATATTAGGTGTATCTTTTATTTTGTCAAGTCTCTCTTTGTAAACCCAGTCTTGCTCATTGTAAGTAGATCTTTAAGCTAATGTTTTTAGAAAGAGCCCCCTTAGTTAAGTTGTAGTCTAAAATATTGTTGGAGTCTGTCAATTTAATTTTCCTTTCTCTTTTGTTATATTGTTACTCTTTTAATTTATTCTCAGTGAACCATTGTTGAAATCTAGTTCCTTCTTGCAACAATTAATCTTTTTTTCTATGATTTTATTCCTTGATAATTTAATTATGTTGAATACAGTGTCTCGATTTAGTATTTATTGTGGTAACAAATCGGATGTTTGAGTTTACTGTAGAGTCATGAGGCTTACACTAAATAGATTAGTGTATTAAAAGAGTTTAATGCATTAAGAGATTAGGTATTGGATCTCTCTGGATTAAGGAAACCTAATAGTGGGATCCATGTACTTCATGTGATTTTAAGATGCTTTATTTAGCAATGATGCAAGTAAAGATGGTCTCAAGGTTAGGAATTAACTAAAGACATGAGTTCAACTAATTCAAAATCTAACTTCCATAGGAATAGGATTAGGAATCTCCACAATTTAGAGAATAATTGAGATTGAAAGGTTACATAGAATCAGAGAGCAAATAATAAAGATTCAGTAAGGATTATGTCCTCTCTTTTTTAACCAATTCATGTTGCTTATTTATTTTAATTAGTTTAATTAATTAGTTTTATTACTTTGCTTGTTCTTTTTTAATTTATTTTTCTTATATTATCAATCCTTATTCATCTTTCCTATTTAATCACTAGTTGTTCTTTATTGATAAGTTAGGTAAATGGAAATTTTAGAAAACTACTAGTACATAGGTTCTTACATGTTGGTTCCCTATGGGATCGACACTTAAACTCAAATCCGTTTTATCTATACTATAACTTAGCTTGGTGCACTTACCTCAATAGTTAAGCCTCAATCTATTTAGTTACTTTTGATTATCCTGATCTATTTATTATAAGATCTCACAACCTTTATAGAAAACTTAAACATGGAATCAATAACTGGTAATATTAATTTAAACACAACAAAACATAGTACAATTACATCACAAAAATAAGAAATCATCAATTAATAGTAAAAGAAAAATAACTACATAGAAAATAAGGGTTTAGAATAATTAAATAATAAAAAGAATTAATCTAAAACATTAAGAAAACAAAGAAAAGAAGAAGAAGAAAAAGAATGCTGAAACCCTATTCTAAGACATCTAAGTTATGATGTCTCTCTATAAACTGTGGCTACAAGGTCTTTTTATAGATACAAGTGTAGAGCAGCAACTTTTAGGACTTCAAATCTTTCCAAAAAACAAGGAGATTCACAAAGAATAACATGTTCATGTCCTATGCTCATGGCTGTGCCTAAGCATGATCTTCTTTGCTTCAGTAATCATGAATAAGTGAAACAACATGTTCATTGAAAAGGTTCATGGTCATGATCTCGACTGTGATCCTCTTTGACCATCAATTCTTCCTTCTCTTCTAGTCCTTACTTAAGAGTATGATCCTTTCCTAAGCTTCAAAACTTGTCTAAATCTTCTTTAAAATCATCCCAAACTATGTCTAAAATCATTAAATCGATCAAACAAAACGTGAAATCAAAATATAAACCAAATAAGCATTAAATTTAATACAAACACCTAGAAAATCTTATAAAAGCATTATAGAATCAACTATAAAAAAAGTGCATTTATGCACTCATAGAGAATTTTAGAGGAAATAAAGTCTAGATATGCAAATTGTCTTCTTAATGTAGTCTTTGAATTCATCGCTTTCCAACTATTGTTTAAGTCTCAAAATTAATCTAGCTAGTTAATTTTAGTCTTTAAATTTAGTCAGACTCATCAACATTTTCCAGTTAGATAATAGAGTTAAAGTTATTATTAGTACTCCTATTCTTTAAGGGATCAACTTAGACTTACATTTATTATACTAGAATTTGATAGGTGCACTTACCTTTCATCATCTAACATACTAAGATAATTTGAAGCACTCCCATAAATAGCTTACTCTCTTTGATTGATTACCAAAGAGAGTTAGTTTTTTTTTTTTTTTTGTGGGTGGAGGGGTTTGGGTAAGGGTAAAGTGTTAATTGTATTCTTTTGGGCCCAAGAAATGGGTCTAAGCCTAACTTAGCTAAAGATCCAAAGCAATCAAAGTTCGCTAATCATAACCCCCCTACAAGAAGTGCCTCAAATAAAGTGTGTTTGGCCATTGACCTCCTTAGTTCCTGAATGAGAAGTTGAGCTTTAGAAGGAGACTGAACGCCGTAGATAAAGAACTATGTACAACCTTAATTGTACTGTCTTGCCTCAAGGGCAAAGGATCGTATGGAGCCATAAAACCTTAAGTGAAAAAAGATAGGCATAACACTTTATGACCTCCTTTATGCCTAGACCCTAGTGAGAAGTCCCATTAGCTTAGGGAATTGAATCTATGGTAACAAACCTTGAGCTCCTTACTTGTTTGTTTTACATTTATAAATAGCCTTACCTCCTCTTTATATGGTAAGGTCCCTTGGATTTCTCAAGCTAGTTCGATACCCTATTGACCAAGATACTTTCTTTATTTGTTTGAATCTCATTACCGTACTTGGACTGACTTAAGCATTGGATTAGTCGTGATGGAATAGCCTCAAGTGCCCTACTTAATCATTTATTCCCCATGCAAGTTCTTCTAGATAGCATACAAGCCCATTGGCCCACTCCCTCATCTAAGATCGTTCAAAGACTCCACCAGCTAAAATCTAAATGCAATACTTAGTAATGATTTGTTATTTTATATCTACCTAGCTTCATGGCAACATATATGATGCGAACCGAAGCCAAGAACAAACAAGGATGGTAGTAAGGGTAGGTCCAAGCTTGTTGAAAGCTTGAAATGAGTAATGAAAATGCGCGAGAGAAAAAAAGGGGAAAGAAATAAGTAAACCTACGAACAGCTCCAAAGGATATGATGCACCAGTAGAACTTCCAAGGACTTACATAATAGCTTGATATAACACACAAGTTGGTCTAGTGAGGTTACTCGCCACCTTGCCTTATTTAAGGGTTAGAATAAGAGTGAAATAAGTAAATAAGCTAATAAGAATAGTTGTTCACAAAAGGAAATATTTAGCATATTGGTGATAATTGTCTATGCGGCTACATGTACAATAGGTATTTTTACTTGAAAAACTAGGGCAACTTGCCCAAAAATGGAAAAGACAAAAGGGAAGTATCCTAAAGACAAATGGTGCCAAGTTAGGGGAACTGGTTTGAACATGCAGAGCAAGAGTGAATGGAAAGGCTAAGCTATCAGCAAAGCTTTCATTTGGTTAGCAAATGATTTCTGAAAGATGTTTAGTCACTTGATACAATGTTGGAAGTTGGTCGGTAGTAAAGAGCAACTTGGCCTCGGTAAGGGTCGACTGAAGTAGGAGGATTTGCCTTGTCAATCCTTCTAGTCTTTAGGCTTGGCTATACGCTAAAGGCCCAGTAGTCTGATTCCTATCATTCCTTCTTGGTTGATTTAGATTTGGGATCAAATTCTGTCGCTCCTCATTTAGTATTCCTCCAGGATGATAGGGATTAAGGTTGGCAATATTGAAACTTTTGGAGACCCCATATTCTTTGGGTAGTTTCAGCCTGTAGGCATTATCGTTGACCTTTTGAAGGATCTAAAGGGACCACAGCCTGTACAGATAACTTATTCTTTCTCTTGCTTGGAAACCTTTCCTTGCTTAAGCGCAGCCATACTAGGTCTCCAAGTTGAAATTGTTTCAATGTCTTTCCCTTGGCCCTTTCTTACATTTTCTTAGCAGCTTGGTCGATTTATTGAGTAACTTTGTCGTAGATTTGTTATAAGGATAAGGTTTGGGCTCTCACGTAAGGGTCTATTTACTCGGAGGTAGGTATAGGGGTGTGATCGAGGGGCAACTCGGATTTAAGCCATAGACAACTTCAAAAGGGGGCTACTTAGTTGTATCATGTACTGTACAATTTAAGTGAATTCTACTACAGGCAAACAGAAGTCCCAATCAGCCAAGTTCTTACCTACTACTACTCGGAGTAGTGATCCCAAAGTACGATTGACCACCTCTATTTGGCTATCAGTTTAGGGGTGATAGGAAGTAGTTTATAGTAGTTTAGTCCCCATCCAATGCCATAGAGTTCTCTAGAAATGGCGTAGGAACTTTGGATCTCCATCTGAGACTACACTTCTCAACACGTCGTGTAACCAAACAATTTCTTACAAAAAAAAAAGAAGCAATAGCCAAAGCATCATTGGTCTTAGAGTAGTACATAAACTGTGCCATCTTATTGAATCTATCCATGACAACCATTATGGAATCTTTGCCTCAAGTAATTTTTAGCAATCCAAGAACAAAGTCCATGCTCAATTCAGTCCAAGGTCTTATTAGGATAGGCAAAGGTATTACTTTCCCTTGTTTAGATTTGTACTTGGCCTTCTTACATATGGCACATCCTTCAACAATCTAATGCACGTTTCACCTCATCCTCGACCAAATTGTCCATTTAGTAGCTCATATGTCCTTTCCCTTAAATGTTTAGAGAGTCTTCTATTGTAGGCTTCCCTGATGAGCAATTCCATTGTAGAACAGGTCGGCATACACAACTTTCCACTATAGAACAAGTAACCTTCCTCTATATGGGCTCGAAATGTGGGTCTTAAGAATACTGTTCTTTAATACTTGCAAACCCAAACAATCTAGTTTGCAATTTGATTAAGAGTGTATGTCTCCTTGAAAGAGCATCTGTAAGTACGTTGTTCTTCCCTTGTTTATACTTAATCATAAAATTATATCCCTTAAGGAATTTAATCCACCTTGCTTGCCGCTTCAACATTTAATCTAACTTTAAAGGTACCTCAAAAACTCATGATCGGTATAGATGACAAACTCTCTCAGCAATAGATAATGCTGCCACACTTAGAGTGCTTGGATAAGAGCTAAGAGTTCTTTGTCGTATACGAAGTAGTTCAGTTGAGGTTCTCTAAGCTTCTTGCTATAGTAGGCAATTGGTTAGCCTTCTTGCATTAAGACAGCACCTATAGCAATGCCCAATGCATCACATTCCAACTCAAATATCTTCTTAAAGTCAGGTAAAGCTAATATTGGTGCGAAAGTCAATCTTTCCTTCATTTAAGCAAAACTTCATTCCTCTTTTTCTCCCCATTTAAATTCAATGTTCTTCTTTGTCAGCTCAGTAAGGGGCATAGTTGTGGTACTAAAATTCTTGATAAAGCTTCTATAGAAGGATGTTAGTTCATGGAAACTTCTCACCTCAGCATAAGTGGTCGGAGTCGGCCATTCGATAATTGCTTGAATCTTCTCATCATCCCTTCGTAGGCCTCCTTCGCCAATTACATAGCCTAGAAACACCACTTCCTCCTAGCAAAAAAAAAAAAAAAAACACTTCTTTAGATTTTTGAATAACCTCTCGGTACAAATAACATTTAATAAGGCACAAAGATGTTCACTGCGACTTGACATGTCAGCACTATACTAGGATGTTGTCAAAATACACTATAACACACTTCTTGATCAGGTTTCTTAACACATGATTCATCAGTCACATAAAAGTGCTTGAGGCATTCTACAAGCCACATGGCATTAGCATCCACTCATAGAGTCCATGTCGAGTTTTGAATGCAGTTTTCCACTCATCTCTTGGCCTCATATGAATCTTATGGTAACTGGACTTCAGATCAATCTTGTTAAAGATCCTATATCCACTTAATTCATCCAGCATGTCATCCAACCTAGGGATGGGATACATGTACTTAATTGTGATTTTGTTTATGGCTCAGTTATTAACATAAATTCGCTAGGTGCCATCCTCTTTCGGCACTAAGAGTGTCGGCATAATACAAGGGTTGAGACCCTTTCTTACATAACTCTTTTCCAATAATTCATTGAATTGTCTTTGAAACTCAATAACTTATTCAAGATTCATTCAATAAGCTAGTTTGTTTGGCAAGGTAGTGTTGGGTACTAAGTCAATGTTGTGCTCAATGCCTTTAAATAGTGGCAAACCTTTCAAAAACTGTTTAGGAAATAGGTTGGCACATTCATTCAACAACTCCTTAACCTCCAAGGGTAGCTTACCTCATTCTTTCAACTCTAATAATCACTAGAATAACAAGAAGTTTGGTGCATTGGCTTAAATAGCCTCTCGAAGTTCGGCTCTACTCAACACTAGTCTTCTTTGATCCTTGAACAAGTTTAGCTTGTAGTTTACTAACTTGACTCAGTAGCATAGGATTCAACGTAATCTTCCTTCCATCATTTTCGAACACATAGGCATTCTGTAATCCATCATCTATAACCATTTGGTTAAAGAGCCATAGTTGGCTAAGTAGGACATGTGAAGTGCACAAGGGTAGTACGTCATAGAGGATCTCATCGAAATAATTCCCGATTGAGATCAGTAGCAATACTTATCGTATAACGTAAATGCTCTCTTCTTATTCAGCTAGTGTAACTTATATGGCTTTGGATGTATAATAGTCGATAACTTTAGCTTCTCGATCAGATTGATAGATGCCACATTAGTGTAACTCTCACTATCTATAATAAGTGCATACGGCTGATCATTTACTTTGTAGGTAATACAAAATAAATTCTCTCTTTGCTCCTCCTCATGTGAAGTTTCTAAACTCATCGTACGTCGGACAAGTAAGATCAATTGATTTAAGTCCTTGATAAACACATCCTCCTCAATTAAGTCGACATTTACATTGGCCTCTTCTTTTACTTCTTTCTCCTTAGGTTCCTCATCCATGCTATCTACTTCGACCTTTAGTGCATTTCCCTTGATAATCATAGTCCTTTGGTTTGGACACTAAGCAACCATATGTCCAAACCCTTGGCACTTGAAGTACTTGATCTGGCTCATCTTCCATTCAAATCCCTATCCTTTCTCGTTTGTTCGGGTCGATACATCACTGTTAAGCTGACCCTTCTATTCCACTTAAACATCTACCTTCTTAGTTAGCTCGGCACTTGAATAAGCTTGGTAACTTCCTTGACCAGGTCGGCTTGAATGACCAGTTCAGCTCAATAGAAGTCAGGTTGACATTCTTTTTCTTCTTTGTCTCTTTACTCATTGGGCTATTCATATAGCCTCATCCGTTATAGTAAATTGCTGGAGTTCCATAATGTCTCGGATATCATTCCTTAACTTAGTAAGAATCTTAAAGACTATTTGTGCTGATGGTTCCTCTTCTTCACAATGAATTATAAGCATTTAGAACTCTTGGACATACTCATCAACAGTTTGGCCTTATTGCCTCAACTCTTGAAGTTGAGCAAAAGTGTCTTGTAAATAGGTTTCTAGCACAAATCTGTTTCTGAGTACTCTCTTTATCTCGGGCCAAGTATTAATCTTTAGGTATCCATCTCATCGTCTCATGACTTGAAAGTTCTTCTACCATATGACGGCACATCTTATAAACTTTACAACAACAATTCTCATCTTCTCTCAATCTTCATACTAGTAATAGTCAAAGACCCACTCAACTTTCTCCTCTTAATCCAAATAATCATCTACGCTTCCAAAACTACTAAAACTTAGAATCTAGAGCTTTACATGGTCGACAACTTAAGGTGCTCGAGCCTACTCTTCTTCTTCTTCATACTCTTCTTCCTCAATCTCATCCATTTCTCCTAAGTCAATCCTTCTTCTCACCCGTCCACCTACTCCTCTACCTCGAACTTATTGAGTTAAGTTCTGTCCTCTAGTAGGTTAAATAGCTTGTGAGGTGTTTTGTATGGCCTCAATGGGTCGATAGGCCTATGTATGAACTGCTCTAGTTAAATCAACTAGGAGGTTAGCTACCTCATTAGGCCACTCATCCGAACTTCTAGGTATGCCCTGGGATTATTGGCTATAGTAGACAACACCACTGTTGTCATCCCTAATACCAACATTAACACTTAGGTATATCATTTTCCTTAGTAATTCCAAATTCAATCTTTAGATCTAAGCTACAACTAGCACTATTTTCTCTAAGATCTAACAACTCAGCATAACCTTCACACTAGTAGCCAGTTATGCTGCAACACAGTAACAATGCTGACGAATAATCTACTAACTGAAAACTTGCTCTGTTTTTGGATGTTTGAAACATGGCAAAATAGAGTAAACATGAAAAGCAACCACTTCTACTAAACTTTTACTCAACTTAGACACATTGCTATAAGAAGCACTACTTCATAAATCATAAACATAACTTACCCAAGGGAACCTTCGCTCTAATACCAAGATGATGTGGACTGATAGGATACATGAGTTGGTCTAGTGAGGTTACTTGCCGCTTAGCCTTGCTTAAGGGTTAAGATAAGAGTGAAATAAGTAAATAAGCTAATGAGAGTAGTTGTTCATAAAAGGAAATATTTAGTATATTGGTGATGATCGTCCATGCGATTACATGTACAGTAGGTATCTATATTCAAGAAACTAGGGCAACTTGCCTAAAATGAAAAAGACAAAAAGGGAAGTATCCTAAAGAAGTATTGTACAAGGAATAAGAAAGGGTACAATGGGAAAATACAACCAAAATGAATATTCTGCATGGAGGATTTTGCATATGGTTACTCGGACACTTTTTGGCAGAAAAGACAATTCTGTGTGTTTAGCATGATTTTTGCTAAACCAATCGAGCAAGAGCTTTAGACAGATATGGGCTTGGTCGAAGAGGAGTAGCTTAGTGTAAATGTTGCCAAGTTGGGGGAATTGGTTTGGACATGCTAAGCAGCATTGAATGGAAAGGTCGAGTTGTTAGCAAAGCTTTCATCTAGTCAGCAGATGATTTCTAAGAGATGTGTAGTCACTCAGTATGGCGTTAGAAGTTGGTCAATAATGAAGAGCAATTTAGCCTTGGCAATGTTCGGCTAGAGTAGGAGAATTCAACTTGTCACTCCTTCTAGTCTTTAGGTTCGGTTGTGGGTCAATGGCCTAGGAGTCTAATTCCTATCAATATATGAAATCTATACCTTATATGAGACAACAAATAATTCTGGTTGAATATAATTATATTTATATGAGACACACATCCTAATGTCTATTAAGTAGTATGGAATGCTTGCTACATGGTGCATCTAGATTAGACTATATCCCAACTAAATATGTTGAATGAGTAGTTGGAGTAATTTATAACATAACATTCTAACATCTATTTTCTAGAAAACGTAAGACACTAAATTGTGTTTTTATTATGACTGATAATGAGAGGATTCTTTATAATATAAAATTTGATCTCCTAAATATTGAAGCAAATTTCTATGACTTTGTTATTTTTGGTATAGTGAACTGCTCATTTTATATTGATGTTTAGTTTTTCCTTAGCTTCATATATGAAATCTCTTGAAATAAATTATGATAGAACATCTGTAGCCCCTTATGGAGCTATTTAATTTAAGCCTTAATGAGTAATTGTACGCATGTATTTGTACAATCCAAACCTTAAATGATGGCATGAAATACCCTAAATTTAGAAGGTAGTTCAAAAGCATTTTAAATTAAAAGCAAAGGGCATTTTAAAATTTCATGAAATTATTTTCAAAGGAAATAAAGTAATTTACTACAAATAGCCTTATTTATAATTAATTAGGTATCGGTATTTCAATAAATTACCATTTAAAAGAGAGAGAGAGAGAGAGAGAGAGAGAGTTTTCTAGTAAGTAAAATTATTTCCAATTATTAAAATAATTTTCCAAAATCTTTAAATGATTTCTTACCATCCATAATAAAATTTCCAAAGCCAATTACTAAATAAGCTTAAGTACAATTAATTACTTAAGGGCATCAAGATAAATGGATTTAAAAATTGGCATTTTATAATTTAAAGTGCCTTTTACTTATTTTCAAATAACCTAAACAATTTCAAGGAGTCAATTAATCAATAAAAGCATTTTCCATAAATTAGATAATTTTTCCTAACCAATAAAATATTTCTTACATAATATAATTTATTTCTTGTTAGCCACTTTTAATTTCTAAAGTTCAATTTGCTTAAAATGGCCTTAAGAAAACTATTTTCCTAAGGGTGTGATAGTATAATGGAGACTAGAAATTACATGTTTAAATAAAATTTTTATGTTACTTAAATATCTTTTTGTGTCTTTTTTGTTCTAGTGTAGATTTAAGGGTATAAGAGTAATTAGATAACTTGAGGTAGGTTTAAGAGAGAAATTAGTGTGTTTGGAGATAAAAAAAGCTAAGAGCTATCTCCTTCTAATACCCTTATGACATTAAGCTTAGTACAAGTGCTAATGAATATTTTGATTTGAGATTTACAAAGTGAGTCAATTGAATCAAATGAAGAATCAAGTAGTTTGAAGGAATAAGTTTGAAAATTGAGCTCTAAGCGATAAAAGATTTGTTCAATTTAAGGTTTAGTAGAATTTTAAGAAGTTGATATATAAAATACTAATTCATAATTGAAATGATGAATCAAGGAATTGAAGAATTGAAGAAGAAGCATTGGAGCTTCTTTGGTGGTTCACATGAAGCTTGGGAATTCCCTTTTAATGTCTTAATTATATTCTCACATATATTATATTACATTCTCCAATCTATAATTTTTTAAAAAAGTAATGGGTCTTAATTTGATGTTATTAAAGGTGGAATTGAGGATTTAAGGTGTTATTGGATGTTTAGGAGTTCTATTAGTGTTTCAAGCAATCTAGAGGACTAAATAAGAATCATCTTGTTAAGGTGAGTGATTGGTGTAATATTTAATTGCTTGAAAATAGAGAATTAAGCATGATTTTGGGTTTTGATTTGATGAATTTAATGTTCTTGGTGTTTCTTATTAATTATTGAGTGTACATGTTAACTAATGAAAAGGAATTAAGATGAGATGATAAAGTTGAAGTTTTGGTGATGTAAATGATGAATTAGAGAGATTGTTCTTTGCAAGAAATTATATGAATTTTGGTTATGGAGAATTATAATAGAAGAGATCAACATTCGGGAATAAGTTTAATTAAGGGATTAATATTTCAAAATGTTCAAATAAAATACCAACATTTCAAAAAGTTCAAATAAGATATTAACGTTTCACAAAGTAGTTCAAATAAGTAATTTATAACAGCCAATTTATAAAATTATTTAAACTACTTTATGAAATATTGATTTTTTATTTGAATTACTTTATGAAATATTGATTACTTCTTTGAACTTTTCTGAACTTTGATCCCCTATTGAAACTCATCTAAAAATGTTGATCTCCTTTGTTTTAATTCTCCCATTTTGGGTATGTTGATATGTTTCAATGATGATTGTTAAGTTAACAGTTAGCAAAATTGATATAGCATCAATTCCAGTTGTTTTAGTGTAGTTTGATTGTGAAATGGATGAATATAAAGGTGAAGTAGCTGCTATAATTAATAAATTATAGGTCTAATTTAAGTAATTAATGAAATTCTTTTGATGATTTGATGTTTAGAAGAAGCTAGCATTGAATTGGAGTTGAATAGAGTAATTTAAGTGATAAATTGGAGAGTTTAAGGGTGGTTTAGTATAGTTTGTTTTTTAGAATTTTTTTAGAAAAAGTTTGTTTGTGTGCTTGTTGATTTATTGATGCTTAATTAATATTTGAATATGATCACGTTGCTGGAATTTTGTTAATTAATGTTCATGTTATGCTATAAGTTTCATCCTAGATAACATGTACAGTCTTAATACCAAGTGTTTATGTAGATTAATCAATTGAGTGGTAATTGAATGTTTGTATATATATTCATAGTATTCTTCATAATCTTCAAATGTATTCATGCTAAGATGCCTTATTTGATTCATCTTAGCTCATAAAAATAATCAAAAATGTGTTTTTTAGATACTTTGAGTTAAGAGACAAATCAAATAAACTTTAATCCATTGATTTTAAATCTTTAAACCAAACAATCATATTCCAAACATATTTGACCCAACATAAGATTTTAGATTTGGATTTTAGTCATTTTAGGAACAATTTGATCTTCATGTGTAATGGCCTAGAACTTGGGAAGCCACAGTCCTACTACATATCAGCCTAAGGAGTCGATATGCTAAGGCATCTAATAACCTACCACCTATCTAAATTCCATAATTAATAAGAACAACCAACCTCTTATTAGATTTCTCTTCAAATAATAAATAAGAGTAGAATATTTCACCACTTAATTTAAACAAATATCACTTCTTGACATTCAATCCATAATTGAAAACTCTTAAAATAACTAACATTTAACCTTAAATAGTTCATGCCTCTAATCTAAATGTAATATACTTTAGATAAATAAAATAAAAATAAGGAGTCACAGGCGACCCCTATAAGTCCTTAAAACAAAAACATAAATAGAAAGAAATTTTTTATCTCTCAATGTCATCCATCACTCAAATCATCCATTAAGTGTAACCCGTCCGATCATCAAAATAATAGTATCTGTTAGATATCTCTCATGAATTTTGATGATAACAAAAAGTGAAGAATGCTAATGAATTAACCAGTATGTAGGTATTTAGACAGTTCTTTAAAAGACTAAACATTGTAATTTGAGTTGCTTTGAAAAACTTATTCAGAAGATTTGAACCATTTAAATAAGAGATAAGTATTTTAGAAGCTTTTATAAAAAGAGTTAGTATAAGTACTTTAGAAAATTATTCAAAGACTTTGAAGAAAAATAAACTAATACTCTTCAAAAGGTTATTCAGATAGTTGATCAGGAAGAAAAATATTGAAAAAATATCACATTATCATATTCGAAGTGAACAAGACCTACCTCCACTAGATTATGTATATTAAGGAAATACACTTAATCCCATTTCATTTAAGTTGGAATTAAATCCATGGGGTTTATTTTTTAAGTGAATTTATTTTGGATAAATCACTAGAAAATATCTAATGTTAGATAAAGGATAAGGTTGATTTCGGATTTTGTGGGATTTTAATTTCAAATCTCAAGCTTATTTGAGATTTACTGATCAAAGTATATTTGATTGAGATAAGGATATAAGATTAGGTTTAATTTTCAAACTCCAAGATTTTCTCTAAATATGTATAGATTATTCTTTTAACATTGAAAATAGATAAACATAAAGAGAGGATAATTCTCAATAAATTTAGTCATTGGAAGACTCCAGTATAAAAAGAGAAAGGATTCATAATGTTAAATATGATTCTCAGAAGGAAAACACATATACTTTTACTTTGATCATAGACATTCTCTACTATTTGAAAAGGTATAGAATGCTTCTCAAATACTTATTTAGAGAGTTGAATTGAAGTTGTTCATTCATTAATCTTCATTTCTATTTTCATGCGAAATTATTTGAGATTTGTATTGTTGTTTTCACTTGTAATCTGTAATTGTTGTTTGAGTGTTGAGAGAAGGTTGATTGTACTTTATAGATTTGTAACTAACCTAAATTGTAAGAGAGGTTAGATAGGTAAAGCAGAGAGTTGTTGAGGCCAAGTATGGTTGATATCTGTAAACTTCTCGTGATTTTGATTTAGTGGATTAAGTGGAATGACATCGTTAAAGTAGATAGGGTCCTTAGTAGTAAAGTTAGAAGAGAGTAGTAGGTAAAAGGCTGAAACTTTATAAGTCCTAAACTTGATATTCTCCTACTTATCTTTTTTAATATGTGTTATTTAATTTTGTGTTATTTAATTTTGTTATTTGTATTGAATTATTAAAGTACCACTATTCAAAATTTAAGTTAAGATGGATAATTTTATTTTACATCAAAAAAATTTCAAAAATTTTTAAAGATATCAATTCACCACACCCTCTCCACCCCTTTTTATTTTATATGGGACCAACAATTGGTATCAAAGTTTCACCCTAACATCAACTAAAGTTCAAGATCATAGGTGAACCAAGTGATAATTTAACAGTTCAACTTAGCAAGGCACCATTTTTTTTATGGAACTAACTTTCCTTGTTAGAAACTCAGGATGGAGACTTATGTGAGGGAATTTGACTATCAGGCTTGGCAAATCATCTCAACTAAAGATCTCAAAGTTCCAACCACTATTATATCAAATGATAATGTTACCAAAGTTGAACGTAATTCGAAGGCTAAGAACTTACTTTTGAGTACTATTACACATTCAAAGTTTTATCTAATTTCTTTGTATGCAACAGTTAAAGAAATTTGGGACAATTTGGTGTAGACCTATGATGGCACGGAAACAATTAAGGATAGAAGAATCAACTTGCTAGTTCAATAATATGAAACCTTTCGAATCTTTCCTAGTGAAGAAATCAAGGACTCCTTTAATAGATTCACCATCATAACTAACCAATTG
The DNA here is from genome assembly GCA_024138015.1 of Lumnitzera littorea. NCBI lineage: Eukaryota > Viridiplantae > Streptophyta > Magnoliopsida > Myrtales > Combretaceae > Lumnitzera > Lumnitzera littorea. The sequence continues at coordinate 50,284,109 of JAMXBB010000007.1, read as the reverse complement.
TCTTCTCTTGGTAAAACAATTAGTGATGTAGCTATGGTGCATAAAATGCTAAGAATTCTTCTCAAGATCTAGAATGCAAAGAAAACTACCATAGAAGAAAGTTGTCATCTGAAGACACTAACCTTGAGTTAGTTATACAATAAACTTATGGCATATGAAACTGATTTTCTCAAATTAGAGAGTACTTCAGAGTATACAAAGAAAAAGGTCATAACTTTCAAAGCCAAAGAAACAGATGCTGACTTTGAAGAAGTAGATTCATCTAAAGAAGAGGATAAGGATGTGACGTTTTTAGCTAGAAAACTTAACAAATGGCTAAAGAAGAAAGGTAAGAAAACCTTTGCTAAAAGATTTTCCCCTAATAAAAACCAATCTAATCGTATAGGAAATGAAATTAAGGAGAAGGAAGAAAAAAATTTCAAAAAGGAAATTATATGTTATGAATGTAAAAAGCTAAGACATATCAAGTGTAAATGTTTGGTGTTAATTACGAAGATGGAGAAATTTAAGAAGAAACGCAAATCTTTGATGGCCATATGGAATGATTTGGAAGATTCAAAAATTGAGTAAGAAATTTTAGAAGAGTGTGAAGAAGCAAATCTATATCTTATGATACTCTCTGAGGTAGATTTTGAAACTAATTCTAATTTTGACATAGAAGTTTCTGATGATATGTGTGCTGCAATCAACAAGTTGGTTAAAGCTCTTTCTAAATCAAATGATGAGATTTCTAAGGTTGAATTTGAAGTAAAGATGTTAAAAAATGAAAAACAAGCTCTAAATTGAATAAATAAATTATTGGCAAATGAAAATAATTTTTTGAAAAATGATTTTGAAGGATTGCATGTTGCTCATGAAGCTTTAGTCAATGAAAATCTTATTCCAAAGGAAGAAATTAAAAACTTAAAAAATCATGTGGGGGATTTATCTAAGTCAATCAAAAATACATTCTAAATGTTTGATGAAAGTGATAAGAAGTTACAAATGTTGATTTCTAGTTAAAGAATGGATAATTCCAAATCTAGACTTGGTTTCGAATTTGGAGAAACATCTAAAATGAAGAGAGAAATAGTGTTTGTTAAACTAAAAGATGAAAATCAAGAAACAGTCAAAGAAAAGGATAAAGGCAAAATGGTTGAACCTCTCAAAAGATATAAGAGATGGTACTCTCAAAACAACAATAAGTATCCTTTCATAAGGTACAACAGAAGCTTAAATAGAGGGTATATTAGAAAAGATCCAAGTCAAAGGGAAGTGGTAAGTAACAGTTATATTGAGCAAAGACTTTATGCTTGCTTTTTATGTAATAAATTGGGATACATAGAGAAATATTGTTTTTACAAAAAATACAAGCTCAATGATAATCAAGGTTCAATTCAAAAGTCAAGCTTGAATTTTCATGAACTCAAGCTTTGTTGGGTTCGTAAACAGATTTGATTGTGTTATGATGTGTGCAGGAACATGAAACTAAGTTAAAAGGAACATGGTATCTTAATAGTTGATGTTTAAGACACATGACAAGTGATGCATCGTTGTTCACAAACTTGGAATGGAAGGAAGATGGATTCGTGAAATTTAGCGACAATAGTAAAGGTAAAATAATTATTGTAGGTAAAATTGGTTTGGCACCTAACACGATTGAAAATGTATTATTGGTTAAAAGATTGAAATATAACTTGTTAAGTATAAGTCAATTGTGTGACAAAGGATATAGAATAACATTTGAATATGACAAATGTATTGGGTTTAATAATGATGGACTTAAATTGTTTGAAGGGTTCAGAAAGAAGAATGCTTATTTAATTAGACTATCGGAAGTGTCATCTAAAAGTTGCTTCATATCTATGAATGATAACACTATACTTTAGCAAAAAAGGTTAGGATACATAAATTTTCAACAACTTGAGAATTTATCTAAAAAGAGCTTAATTCAAGGCTTACCAAAATTGCATGCTCATGAAAATATTCATTGTGCTACTTATTTTAAGAATAAGATGAGTTCATCATCACATAAGAGTAAGGAAGTCATATTTGCTCAAAGACCTTTAGGGTTATTGTATTTAGATCTGTTTGGTCCAACCTATACTTTAGGTCTTAGAAGAAATAAGTATGGACTTGTTATAGTAGATGATTTCTCTAGATTTACTTAGATTTTGTTCTTGTGTCATAAAAGTGATGCATTTAAAAGATTTGAAATATTTTCTAAAAGAGTTCAAAGTGAAAAAAGTCTCTTCATCATTAGTTTACAAACTGATCATAGAAAGGAATTTGAAAATTCAAATTTGATCTCATTGTGTCAAGAAAAGGGCATCATTCATAACTTCTCAGCACTTTATAAGTCATAACAAAATGGAGCAGTTAAACGCAAAAACAAGACCATCCAAGAAATGACAAGGACACTACTTAGTAAAAGTACTAAAGTAGCATTAATAGCTTGTCACATCATTAATCAAGTATATGTTAAGCCTCGAACAAATAAAATTGCTTATAAGATTTACAAAGGTAGAAAACTTACTGTTTCATATTTTCACACATTTGGTTGTAAGTGTTTTGTAAAGAAAACATGAAAAGTATTGGGAAAGTTTGAAGAGAGAGTTGATGAAGCCATCTTTCTAGGCTACACTTTGAACTTGAAGGTATATTGAGAATATAATAAGAAAACAAAAGTGGTAGAGGAATCAATAAATGTCAAGTTTATTAAAGAAATAGGCAATAAAGAATCAGATGATGAATCTCTAATTACCTCAAATAAAAAAGAATCCTCTATGACTTGATTCAAAAGGTAAGTCAAAACGTCCTTTAGATGAAACATCAGAAACCTATAAAATGCCTGATGTATCCAAAATAGAACCAGGATCAGAAGGTTCTGTAAAAACTAATACTAGGTTATTGAAACACATCTAAAAGGTGAGTTAGAAGGTTCCGAACACTTTCGTACACCATCATCAACACTTAAATTCAAAATTGATCATCCTCTTGAACTTGTAATTGGTAATGTTAGATCTAGAATAAGAATAAGATGAAGCTTACAAAACTTTGAAAATTGTTTTACTTTGATATTTGAAATTGAACCTCACTTAGTTGATGAAGTTTTAAATGATAATAATTGCAGCTTAGCTATGTAATAAGAACTTGGTCACTTTTAGAGAAATCAGGTTTGGAATTTAGTTCTAAGACCTAAGGATAAGTCAATTATATGCAATAAATGGGTTTTCAAGAATAAGTTCGATGAAAATGGAAAAATAATAAGAAACAAAGCTCGTTTAGTTGTTAAAGGATATTTTTAGGAAGAAGAAATAGACTATAATGAAACTTATGCTCTTGTAGCTAGGTTAGAAGCCATAATTACTACTTGCATTTGCTTGTTTGAAAAAATTTAAATTGTATTAGATGGATGTAAAAAGTACTTTTCTAAATGGTTTTATAAAAGAAGAAGTGTATGTTGAGCAACTCATTGGATTTGATGATCTCTTCAAATCAAATCATGTGTATAACTTGAAAAAGGCATTGTATAAACTCAAACAAGCTCCTTATGCTTGGTACGAGAGATTAAGTTAATTCTTAATTAAAAATAACTTTCAAAGGGGAAAAGTAGATACTATACTATTCATGAAACATCATGGAAAAGATATGTTTATTGTATAGATTTGTGTTGATGACATTGTTTTTTGTGCAACTATTGAAAAATATTATTAAGAGTTTTAAGCTTGATGCAAGCTGAATTTGAGATGTTACTCATAGGAGAATTAAACTTCTTCTTGGGATTACAAATCCAACAATCAGAGAATGGAATATTTATTGACCAAGAGAAGTACACTAGATAGATTATGAAGAAATTTGGTTTTGAGAACAATGAGGATTCTTCAATTTATATGAGTAGCTCAAAAAAGCTTAATATCACATGTAATTGCAAAAAAGGTAAATGAAAAATTATATTGAAGCTTAATTAGATCCCTACTATATTTAACAACTTCATGTCCTGATATTTTGTTTAGAGCCTATATGTATACTAAATTTCAAAGTTCACCAACGGAAACACACTTAGTTGTAGTTAAAAAGATCTTTAGATATACAAAAAACATTGCAAAATTAGGAATTTGGTATTCTAAGAGTCAAAATTTTATTTTCATAAGATATTCAATTATTAATTATATAGGTTACAAAGTGGATAAGAAGAGTACTTCAAGTAAGTACTCACCAATTCTTAGGGGATAAACTAATTTTTTGGTTTTCCAAGAAATAAAACTCTTTTGTACTTTCAATTGTAGGAGCTGAATATGTATATATTAGAAATTGTTGTAGTCAAATACTTTGGTTAAAACAAGAATTGAATGATAGTAGGATACATTATAAAAATATACCCATAAAGTGTGACAATACCGGTGCTATTAATTTGACAAAAAATTTGGTCAATCACTCAAGGTCAAAACACATAAAAATAAGGCATCATTTCATTCGTAATCGTATTGCAAATAATGATGTGAGTATTAATTTTGTACCAACTGAATATCAATTTTATTTGTAATGAAATTGGTGTGTACGATCCTTATTATTAGCATAGAGAATATTTAATTAATTCCCCTTTAGTTAAAAATCATTTACACATGCAAAAAAATTTCAATTAGTTGTTTAATCCAAATGTGAGTACCTTTTTTTCCGATTGTGTGTCATATATAAGGAAAAGTGCTATGTAGGTCTTAAACAATTCTCTAATGGGTCCTAAAGTGACTTAGACGTGGGTCCAAAAAATTAGCCCACACTCGTATGAAAATAAGGACCACTTGATTTGTCAGTTATTTTCTCTCCCAAGTATAAATCTTTTCTTCTTTCCTCTTCTTCTCATATCTTCAAACCCTTCATCTTCTCACTTGTCTTTTCTCTCTCAAGAAATCATGACTCAGAAAATCAACTCACATTGTTGCTAAAGGAACCAAAACTATACCTCCAAACAATCCAAATAACCCCATTGATCTTATTGAGGAAGAGATCAACATCACCCAAAATCCACAACCACAACCCATTCCACTTATTGAACCTCATCAAGACACTTTTGAGAAAACCTAAACCCTAGAACTATACGATGAACCTTCGGAAGAACCTGTCTAAGAAGTGAACCAAAAGAATGGTTCTAATCAACATTTTAAACTAATCTAAGAAGTTACTCAAAAGACTTCTTAAGACATGCAGAAGTCTAGTTCATCTTCTTCATCCCAAGAAGTTATTGAATCTGAGGACTTTGGTTCTCTAGAAAAACTATCTATAGAAAAATTTGGAACTGAGAAGGATTTCCTTGAACAACCTTCTGAAGCTGAACCAAAGAAAACTCCTCATAAGACTAAGACTTCAAATCCTATGAAGAAGATTTCAAAATCTACTCCTTAAGTTGTACAAAAATCGTAGAAAGTCATGATCACAAAACCCCCTCCAGATAAAAGGACAAACCAAAGAAAAGAGACATTGTGAAAGGTAAAAATCTATTCATCAAAGCATCTTTTCGTTTGGATTTAGAATTCTTTGAAAAAAATGGTTTTTATTGGAAGGAATATGTAGATGTGTTAAGACTGAGTAACTTAACGAATATAAGAGGTGTTCTATATGGAGAACTAGTAGATGAATTTTACAAAAAGCTAGATAGAAGAGATCAAGAAGTTTGGAAATCGGTAATGTTGAATCAAAAGGTTGAGATTTTTAAGAAAGATTTCCTGAAATGCTTCGGCATTAAGGAAATCAGAGAGGATGAGAATTTGGTACAAATGACTAAGGAGAATGTTTTTATTAAATTGAATGATGGAATTGAGTTGGGAGTTAGTAAAGATTTTTTTAGGATTGAATTTGAATTGTTAGTTCGAATTCTACATAAGTTTGTTAATACATTTATGCTACCTAGAATGGGTAGTGCAACGTGTGTGATAAGGGAAGATGCATTGGTTGTACTGGCCATGTTAGGCAAAAGAAAAGTAGATGTTGTGAAATTGATGATGCGGCACATATGGCAACACTTGGATGTTAGGCCATATGGAAGTTTATTGATGACTTTGTTCAAATTCACGAAACTGAAAATTCTAGCAAAAGCAAACTGTCCTTACTACCCCACTAGACTAGGACTAAAAATCTTTAAGTAGATGAAAACTTATGTGAATGATAAACTTTGGCTTTCTCATAATGGGAGAATTTATATTCAACCTTCCAACATTGGGAAGAGGGTGATCATTGTTGAAGAGAAGGATTGTAGAAAGAAAAGAAAGAGAGGTAAGGAACCTATTATGGAAAAACAAAGGAAAAAAGGGAAATTAGTCGAGAGGATTGGTGGGATCGAATTTAGAGAAGTAATTAGATCACTTTTAGATAGTGATTTAGACAGTATAGAGTTGCAACTTCCTCCCTCCAAATAAGGCAAAAGTTTTGTCTTTGTTGAATAAATATCTAAAGGAATTAAGGAAGTTCTTGGAAAGCTTATGAGGGATCAGCTCATAGGTATGAAAGACTTATTTTTGGGTCAAAGAAATAGTTACTGAATTTAGTCCTAATGAACAAGCTCATCTTGCTATTCCAACATCTGAACTCCTTGATCAAACTCAACTTACTATTCCTCTAACCGAACCAATTGTTCATGAATCAAATCTTCAATTCACAACAACTGAACCTTACTCCCCTATGATTATTCCACAACTAACTGATCAAACTGATCCTCTCCTTGTTTAAGCCTTTGACAAAACTCTAGTCATCTCCCCTCAATCTTCAGAACCTAAGAATCCACCTTCGAAAACTCCAACACTTTCAATTGAAACTCATGTTCTTAACTTAATAGAACAGACCCCTCCAGAAGGAAATACACAAACTCTTTCTGTTAGCTCTAACAAAGATGATAGTGCATCTACTTAAGCTTAGGCCACACTAACTTTTGTCAAACAAAAAGAACCAACCTCTTTTGTAAAGAAATCTTCTCTTAGCAAGACAATTCCAACATATTCTAGAAAAATGAAGCTCTATGTTAGGAAGAAAACAAAGAGAACTCAGAAATAATTTTCCTTGCTCTATTGTTTTGTTCTCAATTTTATTAGTTTTTTTTATTTTAATCAAACTCTAGTTATGGTTTAGTCTTTTGTTTTCCAATGTCAAGTCCACCTTTAGACTTAGCTGTGTACTTTTCATTCTTCAATGAAGTCCTTTGTTAGTTCTGCACATGTTGTTTAATTATGAATATTAAGGGAGAGTTAATAAATAGCCTCTGATGATAACAAAAAAGGGAGAGAAAGGACAAAAACATTTAAGTAGTCCACAACACGATAATTATTATAGTACATCAAAGTAATTTTCATTGGTTTTTTTTTTTTTTTTGAATAATGTTCCTCTTTTCTATTCATTAGACACATCAATTCGAATTGTTTTATGTTTTTAGATTTATAAGTGCTTTTGCTATCATAAAAAAGGGGGAGAATGTTAGATATTTCTCATGAATTTTGATGATAACAAAAATAGAAGAATGCTAATGAACTAACAAGTGTGCAAGTATTTAGAAAGTTCTTTAGAAAGTTTAACATTGCAATTTAAGTTGCTTTTAGAAACATATTCAAAAAGTTTGAATCGTTTAAATAAGAGACAAGTATTTCAAAAGCTTTTATAAGAATAGTTAATATAAGTACTTCAGAAAATTATTCAGAGACTTTGAAGAAAAGTAAACTAATACTCTTTAGAAGGTTATTCAGATAGTTAATCAAGAAGAATAACATTGAAAAAAAAAATCACAATACTAGATTTGAAGTGAGCAAGACCTAACTTTATTAGATTGAGTATATTAGGAAAATACACTTAATCCCATTTCACCTAAGTTGGAATTAAATCCATGGGGATTATTTTTTAAGTGAATTTATCTTTGGATAAATCTTTGGATAAATCACTAGAAAATATCTAACATTAGATAAAGGATAAGGTTGATTTCAGATTTTATGGGATTTTAATTTCAAATCTCAAGTTTATCTGAGATTTATTGATCAAAGTATATTTGATCAAGATAAGGTTATAAGATTAGGTTTAATTTTCAAACTCTAAGATTTTCTCTAAATATCTATAGATTATTCTTTTAACATTAAAAATAGATAAACATGAAGAGAGGATAATTCTCAATAAATTTAGTCATTGGAAGACTCTTGTATAAAAGAAGAAAGGATTCAAAATGTCAAATACAATTCTCAGAAGGAAAACACATATACTTTATACTCTAATCTTAGACATTCTCTACTGTTTGAAAGAGAATAGAACACTTCTCAAATACTGGTTCAAAGAGTTGAATCGAAGTTGATCATTCATCAATCTTTATTTCTATTTTCATGCGAAATTATTTGAGATTTGTATTGTTGTTCTCACTTGTAATCTGTAAACTTTATTTATTGTTTAACTATTAAGAGAAGGTTGATTGTACTCTATAGATTTGTAACTAGCCTAAATTGTAAGAGAGGCTAGATAGGCAAAGTAGAGAGTTGTCGAGACCAAGTGTAGCTGATATTTATAAAGTTCTCATGATTTTGATTTAGTAGATTAAGTGGAATGACACCATTGAAGTAGATAGGGTCCCTAGTAGTAAAGCTAGAAGAGAGTAGTAGGTAGAAGGCTGAAGCTTGATAAATCCTGAACTTGATATTTTCCTCCTTATCTCTTTTAATTTGCGTTATTTAATTTTGTTATTTGCGTTGAATTATTAAAGTACCATTGTTCACAATTTAAGTTATGAAGAGGGATAATTTATTTTACATCAAAAAAGTTTCAAAAATTTATAATGATATCAATTAAACCCTTTCACATCTTGGCTTAGCACGGATTGCACTATTACACAGAAATACCTGTTGAAAACTTAACTTAACCTACTCATTTATCAAAAGACAACTTTGTTTACATGATAAAAGAGTTGCTACATCAGAGTTTAGCTGGATATTCTGTTACAACTTATGTATACATCATAATTGTTACATCAAAACATGAAACATCCTTTTTCTTTTGTTATCTTAAAATAGTAGGATTCTCGACTTAATATAAGTTCCATCTAAAAGTTGTTGACTCCGATTAACGCTCTTAACATACATCCACCCTAGTGTTGGGCCCTTCACCATGCTATTAACCTAAGGATAAAATATTTTATCTCCTCAATTATTAAAGCTGAGTGAGAGTAGATACTAAACAATACAATATAAGCAATATCATAACTGAAACATTTCAATCATAACCAGTAAGTTTAGCTTCACATATACGTTAGCCTAATTAAGCATTTATTGCTAGCAATGCAACATGCTATACTTATACATGTGGTATGCATCGGTACTAATATATTATGCCCTTTCAATTTTCATTTGGTTAGTTAACATAGTCAGGCATCCAGATACAATGTCTAGGAACCTATGGGCAATAAAAAGCTACCTAAGAGTAGGACCCCTACTAAATTGGACTACACACTGTAGTAGTCTACCAATATAAAAAAGGGCAACAAGGAGTTATGTAAGAGTAGGACCTTAAACTTTGTTTTATAAACTTTAAACTACATACTATAGTTTGCTAAATCAAAGAGGTAACAAGGCCAAATTAGACCACATACTGTACTTTATTAAATTTAACTATTAGAATAGTTAAGAAGTTCGAGTAATGCCAATCTATATGCTTTTAAAAACTAAGTTCATAAAGCTACGATTTTTCTTAATCACTTAGAAGCTTCATTTTGAAGATTCTAACCCATAGGTCCCATTTATAACATGTCATGCCATGCTATGTAGTAATGATTTAAGAATATCATTTAACACAACCAATCTTCAAGTTTTATTTAACCTAGTTATCTGACTTTAGTTCTTGAACTCTCTATAGTAGAAATCTAGCATCTTACTTAGGGTTCACTCAGGTGAACACCTAGAAGATTGAATTAACAATCCTTCAACTCTCCAAGTTAGTATAATCATTTGTAAACACCACATCAATGGCCAACATAGCAGCATAACAATTTAACCAAGATACAATTACTGTCATTTAAAATCACCATATTAGCATCTACCATAATTGCATATCAGTACACCCAAGATATAAGCATATCTAATCAACATAGCATCAAACAACATACAATATTATAAGTAGCAATATATCTACTTCAAGCATGGGTTAAATTCACTTACCTAGGCTTTGTAATAGTGCAAAATCCTAAACTTCATGATGTGGTTATTCCTTATTTATCACACCTATGAAAATATAACATAATCTTCAAATCAAGTATGGGTTAATCCCAAACTCTTTTAAGTTTTTATTTCCGTATTTTTAGACTTCATTTGATTGTATCTTACTCATTTCTTATCCAATTTCAGTAAACTTTATATCGCCACAATTGTTATTTTGAGTACTATTAAGATATCTTAAGAATGAAGCCTATTAACATTGTCAAAGTCCAAAAAAAAAAAAAAAAACATACATTATTGCAACTTTGTAATTAACTCGAATAGGCTTTGATTCTAAATTAAAAGTCCTAAAAAATACCTTCCAAACTTGACTAGCAACCCTTATTATATTAAAAAATGTTCATTTTACATGAATTTAATAAATATTTTACTAATACTAATTACTATATTACATATTAAGCTAATATATAGGTTTTTATTAAGAAAATACCTAATAAATAATATGCAAGCCTAACTAATTTCACGAAAAATCCTATGGACACACGAAAATATCTAGTTTAATTATTGATCATGAATTACACTAAACTATCTATTATTTATTTTTATGAAAATAGTAGTTTTAGCTCGAAATTACAGAAAATTAGGGTAAATAAATAAGTTTATGTGTGAGATAAAAATTAAGTGTTCCAAATATCATTATAAACTTCCATAAGTCAAAACATGTATGTCTTACTCATTAATTTCATCAAAAACTAATTATTTTAACAATTTGGTAAAATTAATAGTTTTATTCGAAATAATTATAAAAAATAGTTAACATGCTAAATTTCAAAAATTCTTGTTATATATTAGGATTATGATATACAAAAATTGAGCTTGAAACAACATTATGATATAAGAAAATTGAGCTTGAAACAACATTATCTAATATTTATAAAAATTAATTCAATTTTTGTCCAAATAGGGTACTTTCTTAAGGACCCTATATTTCCAATCTTTATTTAACTAAAAATAAAATTACTATATTAATATACACCTAAAATAATCGTAGAAAACCAAATTTCATAATTAATTAACAATATTTAATATTTTTAGAATATTAAATAAGTTAAAAGTAGAATTTTGGTTCATTTGAACTGATTGCCACTGAATCGCTATACCTTGTCAGAACAACCAAGTGCATTACCCTCTCTTTAACCTCCAAGCTGTTTCAAGTCAGGTTGTGATTTAATACACGAACCACCCTAGATCAATTCACCCTATTTCTTATTCTATTTATTTTATTTTATTTTTTATAATTTTTCTAAATTGTGTTATCTTAATTTCAAAGTTCTAAAATATTATAATTGAGGGTTTGGGTCCTATTTATAGTTTTTCAAGTTTGCTTAATTTAATAAAAATTGGACATGTTTGGATATGTGTATGCTACATGTCAATTTTCCATTTTCCTAGGTACTATGTGTTATTCTCTAGTTAATTAGTTGTTGACTAATGTTTTCCAATTAATCCTTGGCTACCACATCATTTGATGACTCCTCCATTCATTTTTTTTTATTAATTTTCCATTATTTTATATTAATTTCCCTTATTTTGATAATTATTATTATATGTATATATTTATTACATATAATGCATATCACGTGTAAATATATGTATATTACGTATAATTCAACTTTATTTATTATTTTTGAAAGTTAAATAATTTATTTCTAATATCTCGCTATATCTAAAAGCTCAAATTTCACGTTTCTGATATTTATTGGTTTTATCGATAAATTGACATTTTTCTTAAATTAATCTTTTTATATAGCTTATTTTGAGAAATTGACTTTACTAGAATTATTTCGTCTAACTTTTCTATCCTTATTGTAAAGTTTGAACTAGAATAGTTAACATAGCTTAACGCCCTAAATTTCGAGGCTACATCCTAGGGTTATTGAATTGGCTGGAAAAACCGAGGTATTACAAACAAACCACCCCACCCCCTTCTTAATCTCTTATACGGGACCAATAGTATCCTGTTTTCTCGTCAAAGCACTAGTAATCATAATTTGAATCTTCATAGTATTCAGTACTTTCCATATTACTTGTAGCTAAAATTGATAAGCTATAAATCCTTGAAGGGTAAGCTGTGTTTAGTACGAAACACGAAATCACATATACGTATCACACATATAACAAGAGTTATATGCATTCATAAGTAGAATTAATGCAACAATCATGTATTAATTATCTTCCATATAACCAGTAGATAATACAATTTTAGTATCTTGAAACTTAGAGTAACTCATGACTTCAAGGCATATAACATATATACATACATATAATAATATTGGTGTGGGAAATACCCATCACTCAAGTAACCCTTCTTAGGTCTAGTTAGATCATCTTAATATGGAACCCCCATTAGGCGAATTGCATACGATCACTAAGTGCTTCACCAACTTACTAGACCCTATTAATAGGAGGTTAAAGCTAAGCACATACAACACAACAGTCAATAGGCAAAGTTTTAATTAATTCTATCTGATAAACTACACTAGACAAGCACAACATAACATGCAAGTGTCCCGTACCTAGACTAAGAGTAAGCTCAAAATCAAAACTTGATAATAATTAAAGTTTAGAATCTACTTTCTAAAAGGCTCTTCATGCCCTAACTTAGATTACAAACTCCTACTTGAATCTTGGATTTAATTACTATTATCTATGTTTTTAGGAGAATTTTAGGATCCTAAGATGATCTATATTGGTTTAGGTTATGAGTTGGAAGGCTAGAAAGCAAGGAAAGAAGGACTAGAAGGTCATATAAGTACATGGGCAAGAATTCTGACCGTGATCTTTCATCGTGGTTCTTATTCTTGTATAGGGGAATGATGACAGGCAGTGACCACGGCCAAAAACCTTGGCCATAGTCCTCTCATCTTCAATTTTTCATCTCCTCCTTATGAACAACTCAACACAACTCTCAAGGACAAACACAGTTACGACCATGGCCGTAGTCCTTGGCTATGTTCCCCTCAAAACTCGATCTTCTCCTTCAATCTCTACCCCAAATCATTCGTTCTACAATAATTACAACCTTGACACATCACCCAAACACCACACATTCAACAATAGTCCTTTAAACTTTGAGACTTGACAAATCACCAAATTAACATATACAAAACCATTCCTAATCTATTTTATAAGTATGAAACCAACATGAAACATGAGATTAGAGAAGTACTTACTCTTTTCCTTGCTATAACAACTCTAAGAAAACAAATCCATACCTTCACTATGTTGCAATCACAGATTCTGTAGATTTTAATACTCCTTGCCATGGAAATCGCAATATATAATGTACAATAAGGTCAACTTACCTTGTAATTGTAGTTTTGTAGCGATTTGTCCCTTTCTTTGTGTTTTCCAACATCAGGTGTGCACTAATCCGAATTTTTGAGTTCTAGAAGTCATGACGGCAAAAGGGTTTCTGTTGTTTAAACAAAGGCTTAAGTAGGGTTAGGGTTTAGATGGGTTTCTAAATTTTTATTTGACTTAAATGCCCTTACAAGCATCAGTCGATTACAAGCAATACCAAGCCCCTCTTATAAATTAATATCTTATTTTATTTAATTTCCCTTTTTTTAATCTTATTTTTCTAGGCTTTACATCATGAGTGCTTGTTAAAGAGACAAATGGCATTATGGTAAATATTATCAAGTTGGTGATAAGCACGTGATGTAAATAATCAATGGTGTAATGTATGTAATAATTGTAATCAAGTGAATGACATGACAGAAGTAATTAATATAATCAATAAATTAATTTTAAGGGGGCATCCCCATGAAGGCCAAACTAGTCTAAACACGGTTCACTTAAGTCAAAATGGTAGGAGTCTTAATTAGTCCAACCAAACCAATGTGAACATAGATAATTGAAATTAATTAATAAAATATCATAATTGACTAGAATTAGGATCGAACCTAATAAGGGCCTCACACATGGGTGGAAACATGTAAGCTTATCACATAACTCTCAAGAGTAGGTCATAACCTCAAGATGGTTAGAAAACTAAATGTTAGCCTACGTTTGAGCTTGTCTTATGCTCAAAACTTAGACATTATACACCGAATGCTTTATATGAACTTAGGATTCACTTGATATGAAAAATAAGCTACTCCTAAGGTTTCTCACCACTAGCTCTCATTTAAGAAGAAGCAAGATAATGTCACACCCCGAAGTAGCAGAGTCGTAACAGCCCCGCCGTGTAAATCATCTTAAGATAGAAGTTGACCTTACAATCGCTATCCTAGACCTGATCTACACAAGGCATCCACAACTAACCCGCTTTGAAGTAGACAGCTTGTAATTTAAATAAATCATTTACCTATAAAAGTGAGGAATTATATATATATATATATGTTATAATTCAGTTATTGCAGTTAAAGTTTACAATATTTCTCTATAGTATATTTCCTAGTTATTACATCATTCGGAAATGAAAAATAATTCTAAAATAAAAACTTAGACCTTAAAATTATGTGTTTATTCTTCAATATTTTTCCTCACTCCCCAGAATCCAGCAGTTACTAGCTTCAGAGTAGTTGTTTACCGCTTCTTAGCCAGCACTTGCACGACGTCTATAGGGATGTGAGCAACCATAGCTCAGTAAGTAGGGACGGAGGACTTAAAACTATACCATACACACAACAAGATTTTCAATCACTTATTAGGTGCAATATATGTGTAGGCAAATACCATCGCATGACGTTGTCCGGCCCGTTGTGAGATTAGAGAAATTGCGCCCGCTCTAATCCGGGTTGAGGAGTTGCCGTTAATGCAACAGCTTACGACCAAACCCAGGCTTGTGTAATAGAGACTTTGCTCCTCTCGTGACTACCTTTGAACTATTGTCTTCACCCTCGCCGCGACCTCCTCTCCTATTACTTAGTTCGACTGAAGATGAAGAAGGGACCATTTTGCAATCCTGCGCTATCCCTTCCGAAGGGGTCGGTATTTGGCCGAAGAGTCTTAAGTTCCCCTAACGGGTTGCCATGCATGTCCGATTATGATTACTGGTCGGATATTTAATTAAGTCCAGTTTAGGGTGATCAATCCTTTCATACAATTCATACAATATGTGCCAAAGTAACAAACAGAATCATAGCATTTCCCATAATCAAGCACATGCACACATTCAACTATCTAACAAGCACAACCAAGCATAATCTTAAGCCTCCAAAATACAGCATCGTATTAATCCCAACTTACCTCGACTCCTCGCTCACTCACTCGAGGTCCGATTTGCTCAGGCCATTGCCGATCATCCCTATAACACAAACTTGGTTTCAGTTTTTCATATAACTATTATAGGTTCATTTTATCCTATAACGCTTATTGTTATGTTTGGTTTAAAGTTTAATATACCTAATTATCTATGTCTTAAGTCTTTTATAATTATTTTAGGTTTGGGGTTAGGTTCGGGTTCTATTTCCACATCGATTTCTAGATTAGGTTTTAGTTCGATTTCTAAGTCCTAAACATGCTCGAATCCTAATGTGAAATTAATCACATTAAGCTCGAGTATTCAAATATCCTATTGAGTCTTAATTTAGTATTCTAAGCTATTCAGTACACGCTAGTCCTAATTAGGGTATCGAATTTATCCTCGATATGAGAAAATCTTACTTTTTTATATAATTACCTAAAATTCAATCTTAATTTAGATTTAATATTATTCTGATTTTTACTCTAATATTATCTAAATAACCCTATTTTTTTTAATTTATTAATTTACAATTTCACATATTACTAATTTCTTATATTAATTACCTAATTTCCTATATTAACTATACTTAATACTCCAAAGGTTAGGATTAGGGTTCCACATCAGAAATAACATCCCTAAACATCTAATTACTATATAAATCAGTAATTAATATCCTAATAACCTAATTAACTCCAAATTACCCAATTTTTCCATCATTTTAGGGCTCAAAATTAACTTAAAAATTTCAAAAATTAATTTTAAAAAAATGGCTTCATAGCACTGTTCTATATCACATGAGCATCCTATAGAAAAAAATTGAGCTCCAAACTACACTCCTAAGCCTATTTATTTTCCGTTCTAATTATGTTCGGTTTTGCACAATTTCTTAAGAACCCTATATTTTCAGATGTGATTAAACCAAATCACTATTTTTCCATAAACCTACATACAATAAAACCTCAGAATAACAAGTTTCATAATTTTCTAAAACTATTTACTATTTTTACAAAATTACACAAGAATTGGGCTGGAAATCGGACTCACCGATCTGGGTGGCTCCGGCCACCGCTGGTCGCCGTAGCCTTATTGGCCGGCCTGAGCACTGCCACCATCGTGTGGTGGTGGTGGCCGTCCACTCCCAGCTGCTCGTCTGGTATAGGTTCCCTTTGAAAGCCCTAATTGTACAGTTTTTTCTAATTTTTTTCTAAATTGAATATTTCTCTCAATTTTCATCTCTCTCTATTTTTCTCACTTTCCAAACTGCCCAAGTGAGCTCTGTGATTTTTCCTGCTATTTATAGGGCTTTAAGGGATTTATTGTGCATTAAATGGGACAAGACAATTGCCTTATCCCTTGATTTTTGGCTTTTATGTTGTCTTCTTTTAATTGGCCGAATTTTTTCTTATTTTTCCCAGCTGCCACGACCCAATTCTGGATCATTCATGATTTTTACTGATTTTTCTTGATTTTTCCTTATTTAATTATGAATTTTCTTTAAGTATTTTATATTATTTTAGCACATTTCGCGTATTTTAAGAAATTACGTGTATTTATACTTACATGTAAATTCATATATAGTACAAATAAATATTCTTAAATATTATTTAGGTCATTCTATTATTTTTAGTATACATATAATCTATCTCTAGTAATTTATTAGTTATTAGATTACACTTTTTGCCTTTTCGGTAATTAGTAATTATTATGCTTAAAATTTGAAAATTTTATATTCTCTTATTTTATTAATTATTTTCTTAAATTTAAGTTTACGAGGTCATTTTTACTAATATCCTTTTCAATAGTTTATAATTTGGGTTTGATCGGATCTTTTAACCAATCGCTCTAAATCTTGGGTTTTAAATTCAATCCTACAGTCAATTGGTTTAACTTTGGAGCTTACAGATAAGAGTGCTTAAATTTGGTTCACAAAAGGAAACACAAGCAAAATGTTGAAGGAAATGTAGAATTCTATCATGTTCTAATCTATTTACAGCTATTACATTTAATGGGCATATATAATACCATTTAGGGCAACTGTTAGGTTGTGTTAATTTACCAAAAAGGGTATAATGCTAAAAAAAATTATAAGGAATATATATAGGCAAAATTGAGAAAGAAACAAAATAATATTCTGTACAACAATATAATGTCATAAAGATTGAGAGACATGTGTCATCAGCCCATCTTGTAGTCTTAGATGTTGCGCTTCTAAATGAGGAAGTGCTTTGGCCAATGGTTAACAGTCTAGAGTGGAAAATGGAACCTTAGTGCTCATTGTTGAGCAAGATTGGTTGGATCAATACCTTATCAAAGAGCTAGGTGTTGAATTAGCTAAGCTATTAGTCTAATTGGCTAAGTTGTTTATCATGCTCCCAATGGGGATCTAAATAGGTCAGTAACCTACAGCTCTAGCTCAAGGTCATCACTTTGATAGTTCGTATTAAGTTTCTTTACCAAGGAGATTGTCTTATGTTCATAAGAGCGTGGACACTCCATTTGGTCGGCATGAAGGAACTCAGCTTCTTCTTAGGTAAATTGATGTTAGAGAGCTTAGCGGACTATAATGGCAAGTTTTTAGGCTTAAAACCAGATGATTAGACCATGATTCCTATTAGAAACCCTTCGATTGAATTAGACCCAAAATATTCCCAAATGGGTTTGATTAATACTTTATCGGTCGTCACCTTATGAACCTGTTGAATTAATTGGGTTGAGACTTAAATAAATTTAAAAGAAGAACTTTAAAATAACATAAAAGGCCTAAATTAATGATTAGACTAATCAACTAGTCTAATAAGTGGATTGGTTGAGTAAAATACTAAATGGGCCTATAAGCTTAATTAGCTTACTTAGTGATTATGCTAAGGAAAGCCCAATAGGCTTAAATTGGTGGACATAATTATTAATTAAAAAATTTTGATAAAAGCCTTTAACTTATTCAAATTTGTAATAATTTTCATCTCTTAAATTTGCATATGAGTTTGTGATTTGGCTTATCATAATGAACAAGTTTTGGAGATGGCTTTAGTTGTTGGTTTGTGACTATGATATCTTAAGGTATGGGATGATCTTATGTGCTACATTTTAGATTTAAGACAAAATAGACTAATACATAAACTTGGCCTGAATTGTAACTATGCACTACTTGTGTGTGGTCACTCGATTTGGAGGGTGGCAAAAGTTTCATAAAGTTAAATCGTTTATACAATGGAGTGAACAATGATAAACGGACTTAGAAGCAAAACAGAGTCATATTATGAGTAGTTTAGAGGTACGAGACTGGACGGACTATATTTTATTGATGGACTTTAACCTTGGTGGCTTGATGAATCATTAGGAAACTATATTGCTATTTGAATAAGTTGAATTGTTAGAATCATTTTGAGTCATTTTGTGCTTGACATAGTAGTTAGATATAGCATCAACCCCTAATGCTTACTGTACTATGGTCAAACCCCTATCATTCCCCGGAGTGTTTGGAGTCATGAGTACTCTTGTGCTACTTGTTTACGCTATAATAATATATATTAAATGAATCTTGGTTGTTGCATTAGATTAGGTGTGCATGAAATGTAAGAGTGTGCTTGGGCTTGTTTTGCGTAGTACCCGTCTTTCTCATTCCATTCCTTACCATTTTTCAGGTGTTGATGATGTATGATGTGGATATGTGCTCTATAACCTCTATAAGGACTGCGACATCATCAGTTGAGGATTCTAGAGATGACTTTTACTTCTCTTATAAATGTTTTGATAAAATTTAAAACTTTAGCTTCAAGAGTTCTATAAAATCTTTGTCTTATGGAATTAACAGTTTTATGATAGTTTGTTTTACAAAACCAATTTTGAATTGTTTTACAAAATTAATGAACAAATTCAACAATTAAAATTGGTTTAGGAACCACTCTACGTGCAATAAGCTGTTGCGTATAACGCTTGAGCATTATACGTGGTGGACTACCACGATACTTGAAGTTTAAGGTGTAACATGACAAAAAAAAAAAAAAAAAAAATACATGAACTTATAATTCAAATAAGTGCGATGCAATATTTTATTTATACCTTAACTGGTTGTAAAGTCCAGTTTTGCCTTTCCATTTTTTTTAACGAAATTGAACCGAACTGCCAACTAGTTAGATTTGCCCAAACCAAACCAAAAATCCAACCCCTTGAAAAAAAGAAAAAAAAAAAAAAACCACTTTTCGATTTGATTCAGCTTTGCGGTTGGATTTATTTATTTAATTTCCAAGCGCATGCCCAAGTGCAATATAACACGTTCATGCAATTTTCAGTTGAGCACACGCCGGCAATTGGGCTTCAAGTCCATACCATCTAGCTTCACAAAATATGCAATTTCATTCATTCACATGTACGCATGCCTGCACTGGTCAATGCAAATGTGAGAACAAATTAAATGAGAAAATCATTTTTATTCAAGATGCGTAAACTATTAGCAGGGAAATAATTTCTTTTTTTAGGAAAGAAAAGAGATAGCTAATTAAGGGTACTATTAATATAATAGTATAAACACTGATTTCTCAATTAAATATATCAGGTAGAATTTTTTCCTTCTCCAAAATTGTAATACAAGATAGTTGTAAATAATAAAAAAAAAAAAAAAAGGCAAAAGGAAAGAGACAGCTAAAATTTTTGTATAAATAGGAAAGGACTAGCTTTGTGTTAGGACATCTTGGATGCTTTTATTTTTATTTCTTCGTTTATTGTTTGATCATATTTTGTAGTTTTTCTGGTCTATGATTTTTATCCCGATGCCATTCGGAGTTCAAGAAACATAAAAAACACTTAGCAAGAATGGAAAAGAAGATTGAAGATTTCTTTATTTCTTTAAGTTATATACTAATAATCCTCTTTTTCGCATTTTTGTATCTCGTAATTATTGTACTCACGATCTAAACTACGATTAGTTGCTGCATTATGACATGACTTTATTGCTAACTAATTCACGAATTGATTATATGTTAATATTTAATGATCTAATTTCATGATTCATATTTTTAAAATCAACAACAATTTTTTTTCTTTAAATAGAATTTGAAAAACTTAAAAGATAATCAAGAGTTTGCCTGAAATCACTCTCAAGTCAATTCAATATTGAGATGGATACATGTAATTGAATTGATTTTAGGATTTATATTTCTTCATACAATAGGTGTTAATACCTGTTACATAGAGATATGAACAATATTAATTAGTACAAAAATGATTAATGGACGAAGACTTTTATTATGAAAACGGACAAGAATGATTTGGCATGTGTAACCGTGACATCTTGGATTGCCATACAAGGTTTTTTGGAAAGTGGTACATAGAAACATTGCCAAATCAGTTGGCTTAAAGATTCGGCCAAAGGTGTTTGGCCATTCTATCAGTGCTTTAATTAGTATAGTTGAGATAAAGTAACTATATAGCAGATGATTATAGAAAAAACTACCTGAAAAAATATAGATATATATATTTTTTAATAATTAGGATTATTGCAATTCGAAATATGAGTAAGTCCTCGAGAGTTTAATTAATTATCAACTAATTAATTTTAATGTAATTTGAAAACATGCAATAATTAGCCAAATTGTAGTCTCTTCATAATCCTAGCTTTTGATCCATTGATTTTAGCCTTGTAGACATTTTATAATAGTTTCGTCTAGTTTAATCTGTTGTCTAAATTATTTGATGATCTAACTAAAGGGAGAATCAAAATGGTCTAGCAATCAGTTCTCAATCCCTAACGATGAACCTAAAATAATTAACATTTGCTCTTTATTTGCAATCACATTTCAAACTCAACTATGCAAGGGCGCAATGGTCTGAAAAATCGTTCAGAATTTCGTGCTTGACAATGGTTATTCATCCATTAAGCAACACACATCGATAGCGTATTGGCGCACTAATGTACATAATCAAATTAGATATCAAATTTTGCGAAAAATCAGATCAACGGAAAAGAATGGGGAAGAAAAAAGTTAAGACATATGATAGAACTTGGATGGTTTGAGATCCCTGGTGACGTTAAAATAAGTGAGCGTGTGGATCCACTTTTGAGGACTCTTCAAACGATGAACGGCAATAGTATCTGGCCAAAGCTCATGCGTACACTTGTTGGGTGGCTGAGGATAATCATACATCGACCACTTCGCGTTATGTCTGTTCTTGGCACGATTTCCTTTTCTCATCCATTCACCAAAAATTTGATCCTCGGCTCCTATTATATTGTTCCTAGGAATATCTGAATCCTTAATCCATTCAACTATGTCCCAAGACACCGCAAATCCCATACCCGACATGTACATCTTAAAAGGGTCCATGCTTTCACATGGTATTACATAACCATAGTACAGATCTTCCCTTGGCAACGCCTTCAATGACTCTACAAGCTTCTGTAGTCTGATAAAAATGTCATCATCTGCCTTCATCACGTAGTGGTAGGGCGGGTAAGGTCGATCCGTGCTGTTTAGCATTTCGGGCAAGCTAGAAAAATAGGTGTAGGTCTTACCTTCATTCATGTTTTCGGTGCAATTCAAGATAATAATGTCGTCATAACGCATGATCTCGAGCGAAACTAGGACCTTGTGTTCTTCATTTGTTAGGTTGCAAAAGACAAACTTTAGGTCGACTTGCGCGCCGATTAGCGAGGGTGTTTGTACGCCATATACTTGGCGGAGGAAGTGGCGGCGATCGTATTGACCCGGAAGTGTCAGGATACCAATAAGTATTCGAATATCATCCGGCGAAGCACTCACGGAACCAAGGTTGATAGAAGATGTAGTGCTGCTATATGATAGCCCTGGGCTGTCTCCTAGAGAGCATGTAGGGAACTTGAGGAAATTACCAAACTTGATTTCAAAAATTGAAGCTAATATGCCGAGGCAAATCAGGAGGGAGAAAGAGGACGCGATGAAAAGTTTAGCACCAAGCTTTTGTGGCTTCATCGGAATTGTGCATTTGCTTGGACTTTGCTTTCAAGGATACATGAGAGAGAGAGAGAGAGAGAGAGAGAGAGATTCTTGGTTCAACTTTATTCTAATGGTGGTGCTATTAATGTCAGTCATTGGATACTTGGATCTCAGGTAAATACAAAAGTGTTGCCTAATTTCTTCACAAGAAAGCATTATAGTAGTCAATTTCTTGCTATACTGGCCACAATTTGACTTTTCCTCTTTTAAGGAAGGTGATACAATGTAGAGCACATAAAGCATGCATTCATAATGCTATAGTAGTCAATAGCATTATATTAGCCAAGCCAAATAGCGGTCAATATGCCAGGGATAGTGGGTTAGAACCAAACGTCAACTTCACTCCAGATGGTCCTGAAAAGTGGAGTTCGACCTAAAATCCAACGAGGAATATACAATAACACGTTTATTTAGTTAAAATTCTGGAAATCGGACGGTCAAAGGCTCTTCAAGTCGTTTCTTTGTCAGAAACAAACTTTGAAGGAAGAAAGCTCTCTGCGGCTTTCACTCCACTCCATTAATCCGCGGAAATTCCACGTGAACCTTCGAACGAGTGCCATCAATTAGTTTAATCACCAGTTCTGAGGCCGAATTCACACTCGATTACACAAGTTGTCATTTTAATTTCACCACCACAACTTTCTAGCAAATCAGGCACAACTCTGACATTCCATTAATCGACACTTAATATGGGTCTATTATACAAAACGAATATAACACAAAATTCACAATCTTGATGATATCCAAAACAAACAAACAATTAGCCAATAAAGGAATAAAATCGAAATTGAAAAGGTGAACAGACCAGTTTTACTTTTTCTTTCTTCTTCTTCTTCTTCTTCTTCTTCTTTTTTTTTTTTTTTAATAATAAGAAGCAGAGCAAGAAAGGGTGAGATCCAAGTAAGACTATGAAGAAAAAGGGACCCCGAAGATCCCAATCCCGCAACGCCTTTCCGGGATCTTCTCGATAATGGTTGAGAAGCACCACTAGCTTAAAATTGCTTACAATCCTACAGAGATCACGCTTGACGATATCCGATACGGGCTTGTTCAGGTTATTGGGAGGTGAACCACGGTCACGGCAATGCCGGCAGAGGAGCTGGACGAGGGAGGAGGAGGAGCAGTATGAGGATGATCCACAATAAGTGGCTGTTAACCATCCTCCCAAAAAGTCATGGCTTATTTCATGAATGTGAGTTGCAAGACTCATTAGCTATCATGGGTTGATGTCCATTATCCAAGAGGGATCACATGAGTCCTCTGATTATGGGTCGCCATTTTATTAGTTGATGAGTTAATTAAAATAGAGTTAACAAAGATGTGAATAATAATAACTAAAGTTTCAATTAAATAAATAATTAGATAAGTTAAAATTTTAAATTTATAATTATAAAAACCGGTAAAATTAATGTGTGAACCCATCTAAAAGGAAGTTCTACCTTCATGTCCCTCTTCGTTCCCATGATTTATTGCATGATCATGTGATTGGATATATAATTAGATAAGTTGAAATAAAGTGAAATCATTTGAAATCCAAATATACTATGGTATTCTTTCTACCACTATGTTAATTTTATACATAAAAGGTTTCAAAAAACAAATAGTTGATTTTTTTTTTTTTGTAGAAATAAAACACTCATGTCGGTAAAATTATTTGAAACCTCTATTGGAAAAAAGTCACACTCTTTTTTTATCTTCGATGCTAAATTGTTGTGATCTTATGGAGTACCCTGAAAGGTCCATTTGCCCTTACAGCGAGCTTACTCATCTTTTAACTTAGTAACCTTTCCTTCCTCAAATGTATCTATAAAAGGCCATCGAGCTAGAATTGCATTGCTCGTCTTCCTTGGCTCTACTATTGTAACTTAGCAACAACCCTGTTAAGGTGTTCAAATACCTTATAATGGAGCTTCTAAATGTCCTTGGCTTTTTCGCTACCACTTTGACTCTCCTCATTTGAGTTTGGCAAAGAGCATGGTCTAATGGTACATTAAGGTTATACCCACACGTGATCTCAAATGGGGACTTATCTATGTTACTATGTGTCGATCTTTTGTAAGTAAACTAATTATAGGTAGGCACAAGTTCCCATCGGTAAAATTCTTGCCTACAAGTGTTTAGTTTATGACCTTTATCTATTTCTTAGTTTGTGGAAAACATGATGTACTGAAAATAAGCTTAGTTCTAAGTTAGTGCTAAAGGGTCATCTAAAAGAAGCTTAGGAACTTTGTTCCTCGGTTTGACATGATATTTTATGGAATCTCATGAAATTTCAAAAGTTCCTGTAAGAAAAGATTAGTGATGTTTAAAGCATCATCAGTTTTGTGGTAATGAATGAAATGCAACATTTTAATAAGTCAATTAGCCATAACTAAAATGAAATCTTTTCCCCTGGTAGTTCTTAGTAAGCCTAGGATAGAGTTCATGCTTAGGCAAGTCCATGGCTTAGTTAGGGTAGGTAGAGGCATATGCTTCCTTGTTTAGTTGGGCTCTTAGCTCTTTTGTAAGTTGCAAATCTCTTTATTATCTAGTGTACATTTCTCATCATTTTTTACGGATAAAAATGCTCTTTCAATAGTTCATATGTTCTCTTCTTACCAGAATGTTCGACAAACCTTTGTTATGAGCTTCCCTTACAAGTAGTTCTCTTTTCCCGCCTCAAAAGAGATATCCATCATCTATGAAATATTTGTCTACTATTATCTCTCTATTGTAGTTGGCTACAATGTGACAAAAATGTGGATCCTTTGCATATTGCTTAGTTATCATGGTAAACCTTAATAGCTTGGTCTAAAAGGTGGTAATGAGGATGTATCCATGTAAAAGCATAATAGCAACAATATTGGTCTTCCTCTTCTTGTATTTGATAACATATGAACACCTTTCCATGAAATCAACCCATTTAGCTTGCCTTTTGGATAGCTTTGGTTGATTTCTCAAGTATCTCACTAATTTATGATCAATATAGATGACAGGCAATGTTGCCATATAATGAGAACTCGAATAAGGAGTATAACTTCTTGTCATAAATTGAATAGTTAAGACTGACTTACTGAGCTTCTCACTATCATAAGCAATGTCGACCTTCTTGCATCAATATAATACTAATCCCTACCTTTCATGCGTTACATTTTAGCTCCAAGATCTTCTCAAAGTCGAGTAGGGCTAATACAAGGTTGTGGTTAGCTTTTCTTTAACATTGCCAAGACATCTCTAAGCTAGTTCTCCTTGCTTAAACTTGACATTTTTCTTTTTAGCTCAATCAAAGGTGTTACCATAGTAATAAAATTTCAAATAACTCATTTGTAAAATGAAGCTATGTTATGGAAGCTTCTCACTTTAGTCGCATGTTGTTTAGGTCAACTATTTAAGTATAACTCAAACCTTCTCACCATCTGTCCTTAGACCTCCTCAACAATTACAAATTCTAAGAAAAACAATCTGGTCGTAGTAGAAATTACACTTCTTTAGGTTGTTATATCGTATTGACTGTTTAAGTGGGGATTGTATACAAGGATGTCATTAAAATACATAACCGCACATCTACTAATCAACTCACAATACATAGTTCATTAAGCACATAAACATGCTAGGTGCATTGGTTAAACCAAAGGGCATGACCATCCATTCCTAGACCCCATCTTCTCTTAGATTTAATCTTCTACTTATCCCCTATTCTCAGTCATAATTAATGGTACTCACTCTTCAAGTTAATCTTAAAAAATATCTATGCATCATAAAGTTTGTCTAGTATATCATTAAGCTTTAGAATGGGATACTTATACTCGAAGGTAATCTTGTTGATAGCTTGAGTAGCAATGTACATATGTTATATTCCATCCTGATTTAGCATGAATAAAGATAGTATTACATATGGGCTTAAGTTTTTTCTTACATACGTGCACTTTATGAGCTTGTTTGCTTATCTTTGGAGCTTAGTTACTTGCTTAGGATTCATCCGGTAAGGTAGTTTATTTGACAGAGCAACACCAAGTTGTAAGTTAATGCAGTACTTAATGGTACAAAGGGATAGTAGTCCTTTGAGCAGCTCATTTGGGAATAAGTCCTTAAATTCACAAATCAAACCTTTACGGGTATTTAGACTTAATCTCTTTGTTCCAACAATCCCTTGATCAATAAATAAAATTGGTATATCCAATCTTACGGTTTGTTTTGACTTACACCTAGACATAAATAATGCCTTCTTCTAAGCTTAACTCAACTATAGTTGGGTTTCTTTGACATGGTACAAGGTTATAGGATGCAAGACGACCTTCTAGCCATCATTTTGAAAAGCATATGTATAGCGATAACCATCATGCATGACCCAGCAATCAAATAACTAGGAACGGCTAAGTAGAATTTGTGATGCACACATCATCCTAGTACTAATCCCTAATGGCTATTGGTTCTCTTTCAACTAGTATCACTTGTACAACTTTTGATGATCAATGAACGGTAGCTTTAATGCTTGCATCATAGATAATGCAACAAAATTCATACAATTACCTCCATCCACAGTTAAAGTACATAATTGACCTTTCACGTTACAATGCATATGGAACAAATTTTCTTATTGCTTGTCCTCAATTGAAGGTGTTATGTTCAAGGTTCTTCTTAGAACAATGTTAGGAAAATGCCCTTGCTCGACATATATTATAACTTCATCATCATCATACATTACCCCATTATCTTCTACTTTTTCTACCTTCTCTCCTACTTCATCCTCATTTAGGCTATCTACTTCGAAGGTTAACGTCTTCCCTTTTACGACCATGGCTCGTCGATTTGGATATTGGGTGTTGAAAACCTAAGCATTTAAACATATAGTCTTCCTTCTTAAACTCTATCCTCATTTAAACATATAGTCTTCTACAACCTTTCCTCTTAATTCGTCCTTTCACTCAACCTATAAGTTCATATATGATTCAGAAACTTAATTAATTATAAAATGAACTTAACTTACAAAATCTTAATATCATGATTAGTTCATAATATCATTATCTTGAGATCTTTGAACCTATGATTGGATTGATTACATTTGATGCTTGACTTTTGTTGATAAGGGATTTTCATCCCATTGGTTAGATGCTTAACACTATGTTGACCAGTCTTAATTGAGTCAAGAAGGAAGATCAAGTCAATTTTCATGGCGTCCTTATTTGGTACAAGATCCATCCTCTCCTCAATCTTGTAAAATTTCTGTCTATCACTCTCATGTTCTTCTTCTAGTTCCAATCATCAATTGACTCTTTGTTCAATTCCTTTAACTCATACATTATGAGCTGGGTAGATTTCTCTTCTATGTAGAGTGTCATCATGAGCTTAGCATCCTTATAAGCAACTTAATTTTCAATTGGAATGTTCTCATTAGTTTGACTAATAACTTGCTCATCGGTTCAATGAGCTCCTCTTACATAAGCAATAGTGTTTCTTTGTATCGAGGTCAACATGCACTCTAGCAACTCTATAAAGCAGTCAATTTGCTCTTTATTAGATCTAGGTGTCTACTTTACATGTCAACCTCTTCCTGGAGCATCACTTTCATTGTTTATAATCATAGCATTTGCACTGGGTTTCATCATTCTCACCACCATATAATAAATTTTCAACTAAACTCCAATACACATTATACTTCCTCACAACAAAACAACTACTACTTCGAAAGCACAACATAGTTACACTGTGATCTACAATTACAACTCGAATGTCTACACCACACAACATTACCACATAGTATGTCTCAATCACAAAACAACACACGTACTCACACAACAGGAATAAGGTGACTCAAGAACTCTTAACTCTATTTGAAACCTCAAGCTTTGATACCAAGATAATGTGACATGAGAATTAAGGAAAAGGGTTTGTGCTTCGAAAGAAGTCTTATTGTATCGTAGATGGGTCCATCATAAATAACTACTAAAGAAAACTAGGTCGGTTTAGGTGGATTTTAAGGGTAGAAGGTAAGTAGACCCGTTAGCTGCTCGAAGATTTGACGTACCATTTAAGTACATACAAATTAAACACTTACTTGATGTGATGCACCGATCCAAGTAATTTTGAGTTGCTCTCTACACAACCTAGCTTAAGAGTTGATATGACTTGAGGAGGGTTTGGGAGTATATTCTCAACGAAGGAGAAAAGGAAATCTAAAAAAATTCTCATTAGATAGATAAAAGTTGGAATCCTTTACAAGAGCCTATAATGGGGTATTTATACCCTTAAATACTAAGTTTTTGTAAAAGAAGCAAATTTACTAAAAAGGGCAAAAATTGTATACAATTTTTAGTACAAATGAAAGAAGGATAATTCCGTAATCCTATTAAAATGAGAATATAGGGTTGTTAGGAGACAGGGCACATGTAGTGGGATACGTGGCACTCGGTGGATGGATGGTAGATTCAGTATACAACAAACTCTAGGGTAAGCAATGAAGGTTAGTGGCTTCTATAATTAAGAGCTGATCGGCACTACTTTGCTAAGGGGTTTTGGTGTGGACTGAGACCAAGAATAGATAAGGCTGATCGTAGAGGTTGATCCAAGTGATGTGCTTAGGAGTTTAGTAATCACTAGGGCTTATCAAAAGGAATAGTTACCAAATGGGTCCTTCCTAATAATGAAGAAAATGAAGTGAAGATGTTGGAAAACACAGTAGCTTCTATGAGCTTCTCGAAGGATATTATACACCAACAAACACAACACGAGTTAATACTTCACTTCATATGACTCAAAAGCTAATGTTAAGGTTCACTCACTATTAACCTTGAGCTATTCAACAAGATTAAATAAGAGTGTAAAGAAAATATACTTAAAGAAGGATATCTCGTAAGGACAAGTATATGTAATATTAGAAAAGTGTTAGATGCCTTGCAATTACAATAAAAAGGACTATTTATAGTAAGTCCTTTAGGAAAACAATAAAAATAAGGAAAATTACATAAAAGACAATGAAGAAAGAGATTCTTAGGATGTATGAGAAGGGTAAATAAGACAAATGATGAAAACGGAATATGGTAAAAATATCAGAAAAGTAAGGATAGGTGGCAGCCTATTAATAGATATGTATTGGTGACTCATGAGATGTAATAGTTGAGTTATGATGTTGTGATTGCTACTGATGGCTGTTACTTAAAGTTGTTGAGAAGAAAGATGGATGTTGTTGTTATGTAGGCTGAATAAGTAGTGCTTAGCATGTTAAAGTCTTAGCTTCGGTACTTGTCATGTTTATGATTAGAATAGTAGAGTATGTCGTACAGTAACCTTGACTTTAGCACTTGACAAGTTAACTGTAGTACTTGAGGGGTTAGCAATTAGATGAGGATCAAAGTAGAGCAAAATGCATTTGAGTTGGGTTTTTAAGGAGTTCGTCCATAACTCTTTTACATACAAGTGTTCATCCTTAGCAGGCTGTTGTGAAGGTATCTTCTTCATGAAGGATTGTAGGCCTCAGAGGTATGTACGAGTGAGGGGCCAATGGTTGGTAGTCTATTAGCTCCTCAGAGTTGTTGAAGATTTGCTTTCAAATGTTGGTCTTCTTCTTCTTCTTCTTCTAGCACATAGGGCATCGAGTCAACAACGTTAAAAGTAGAAGATACTTTGTATCCTTCGATTAACTCAAGCTTATAAGCATTGTTATTGACACACCGAAGGATCTTAAAAGGTCTATCTGACTAAAGGGATAACTTATTGGTCCTCTTCCTTAGAAAATGCTCTTTACTGAGGTGGACCTAGACAATGTCTCCTAAGCTATAAATGACTCACTTCCTCCTTAGGCTTTCTTGTTCCTTCTGTTGGGCAATAGTCCTGGCTAGTTGCTTGGCAACCTTCTAATGCAACTTCCAAAACTCTTCAGCATGTTGCAAGCCTACTTGACTTTCTCCTTAGGAGGTTAAGCAAATAACCACATTCAAAGGTAAGTTCGGGCTAAGTCTATTAACGACCTCAAAAGGTGATGTTTTCATCGAGCTATGAGTAAAGTGGTTGTAAGCAAATTTGATGATGGCCAAGCATAGATCTTAATCATGCAAATTCTTTCTAACAGCAGCTCGAAGGAGGTTATCGATAGTTCGGTTCACAACTTTTGTTTAGCCATCTGTTTAGGGGTGGTAAGAAGTATTGAACATGAGCATAGTGCTAAGCTTCTTCCATAAGGTTCTTTAAAAAAAAGCTCGTGAATTTCGAATCACGATTAGATACAATACTCTTTGGCACTCCATGTAGCCATATGATCTCTTGCAAAAAGAGGTTAGCAATAAAGAGAGTGTCATTAGTTTTGTGACAGGGGATGAAGTAGCTCATGTTGTTAAACCGATTGACCACAACCATAATAGAATCATGCCTTCATGGTGTTCTAGGTAAGCTAAACATGAAATCCATGCTCAGATCAGTCTATGGCTTTTTAGGTATAGGTAGAGATGTGTACTATCCGTGTGACTCCTTTCATCCTTAGTGTGTTTGCATACCTCATATCGTTCAAGAACTCAACGTACATCCTTTATCATCCTAGGCTAATAAAAATGTTTTTTTAGCAACTCGACCGTTTTCTTCTCACCAAAGTCATCAGCTAAGCCTCCAGCATGGGCTTCTCGGACACGTAATTTCCTAGAAGAACCACTTGACACACAAACTTGCTTACCCTTCATTAAAAATCCTTGGCTTAAATAAAACCTATCTACAACTCCTTTAACATTGTACTTAGCCACTAAGAGCCCAAAATATAGATTAAGCTCATACTGATCAGGCAAGGTGCCAAATCCAAGTCTAGCTTGCAATGTTGTAAGGAGAACATGTCAACAAGAGAGTTCATTAGCTATAGTATTGGTGCTTCCCTTCTTGTATTGTATGACATAGCAAAAAGTCTCCAAGAACTTAACCCACTTAGCATGTCATCATAAAAGTTTCTACTATCTTTTGAGATGCTTAAGAGATTCATGGTCTATGTAGATGATGGACTCTTTTGGCAATAGGTAATGTTGCTAGTTCTGAAGTGTTTGGACAAGGGCATAGAATTCTTTATCATATGTTGAGTAACTTAAGGTAGCTCCTTTGAGCTTCTCACTAAAATAAGTAACTAGTATGTGCTCTTACATAAGACTAGCTCTAATGCTGACTCCAGATGCATCACATTTTAGTTCAAAAACTTTCTCAAAGTCAGGTAAGATAAGTACTGGGGTGAAAGTTAACCTAGACTTGATCTCATTAAAACTCTTCTAAGCCTTCTTAAACCACTTGAATCTAAAGTTCTTCCTGGTCAACTCGGTTAATAGGGCAGCTGTGGAACTAAAGTTCCGAATGAATCTTCAATAGAATGAAGTTAGACCATGGAAACTCCTTAATTCGATAACATTAGTTGGAGCTAACCATTTGAGTGCTACTCGGACTTTCTCATCATTAACTCTAACATCTCCTCTAGAAACAACATATCCAAGGAATACTACCTCACTTTGGCAAAACATACACTTCTTCAGATTGCCAAATAACATCTTGGTACAGAGGATATCAAATATAGATCTCAAGTGCATGACATGGGACATGAGGTCGGTACTATATACTAAAATATCACGGAAGTACACCATAACACATTTTCTAATCAATGGTCTCAGGACATGATTCATGAGTCACATAAAAGTGTTTGATGTATTTGTCAAACTAATCAACATCACCATCCACTTAAAAAGACTATCCTTTGTTTTGAAACTAGTCTTCCATTCATCTCCAGGTCTCATCCATATTTGATAATAGCCACTCTTAAGATCAATCTTCGAAAAGACTTAGGCACCATTTAACTCATTAAGCATATCATCTAACCAGAGAATTGGATATCAATATTTAATAGTGATTTTGTTGATTTGCTCAACTATCAATGCACATTCTCTACGAGCCATCCTTTCTTAGCACCAAAATAATTAGTATGGCATAGGGGCTCTTACTCTATTAGACATATCCACGGTCAATCAATTCATCAACTTGTTTCTTTAACTTAGCAACTTGCTTAGGGTTGAGCCTATAGGTAGGTCAGTTAAGTAGAGCAACTTTGGGCCAAAGGTTAATACAATGTTCTATACCTCTGATGGGTGGCAAACTTCTCGGCATCTCGACAAGGAATATGCTAGCATACTCTTGAAGTAATGTTTTCACCTCAATAGGTAAGGTTTTGGAATCTCTCAACTCTAGGAGTTTCCTAACTAACAAGAGCATACACTTTTCCATCTTGACATCTTAGGAAAATTGAGCTCGAGAAATCATCAAGGATTTTAGCTCTAATGATTGGGTAATCTTCTCTTGCAACTCCTGCACTTCCTTGGGGCTCATTGAGTCAATATAACCTTTTTCCCATCCTTTTAGAACATATTAGTATTCTTATATCCATCGTACAACACTCTTAAATTGAATAGCTAGGTCGGCCATGTAAGATGTGTGAAGCATACATAGGTAAGATGTTTCATGGTACCTCATTCTTGTATCTGTTACCAATAGCAATTAGTACCTTAACTTACTTGGTAACAAGTAAACCTCCATTTTCATTTAGCCAATGAATCTTATATAGCTTAGGGTGAGTGTAGGTCAGTAATTTCAAGGCCTTTACCACTCCTTGAGCTATTACGTTGATATAACTTCCTCTAACTATGATTAGAGCACATAGTTTGCCATTCACTAGGCAGTTTGTATGGAATAGGTTCTCCCTCAACTCATTCTTATCAAACATAAAGGTATTGAAAGATCTATATACAACCATATAATAGTTGGTTCCTGTTTTAGGTAGGGTTACGGCATCAGAGTCGTCTTGAAATTCACTCAATAAGTGACTGACATCCACCTCCTCTTCACCTTCACTAGCACTTTTCACCTTAAACTAGGGTCTATCTCCTTTAATGGTCATAACACATCGGTTTGGGCATTTGTAAGCTCCACAACCAGTCACTCAAGGTTTCGATCGGTTGAAAGATCTGATCAAGCCTAAATTATTAGTAAAGTTAGAAATATTAGTAAAAATGATTCCGTAAGTTTGAATTTAAGAAAATAAGCAATAAAATAAAAGACTATAAAAAATCCAAATTTTAAATATATAACTCGTTATTTATAAAAAATGCGTAAAATGCATTTCGATAATTAATGAATCGCTAGAAATAAATTATATGTATACTAAAAATCATAAAATGACCTAAATAATATTTAGAAATATTTATTTGTACTATATATGAATTTACATGTAGGTATAAATACGCGTAATTACTTAAAATACGCGAAATATGCTAAAATAATACTAAATACTTAAAGAAAATTCATAATTAATTAAGGAAAAATCAAGAAAAATCAGGAAAAATAAGGAATGATCCAGAATTGGGTCGTGGCAACTGGGAAAAATAAAAAAAAATCAACCAGTTAAATTATGGCAATTCAAAAGCCAAAAATCAAGGAATTTGGACAATATCTTGTCCAATTTAACGCACAATAATTTTCCTAAAGCTCTATAAATAGCAAGAAAAATTCAAAATCTCATTTGGGCAGTTAGAAATCAAAGAAAATTAGGGAGAGGTAAAAATTGAGAGAAAAATTAAGGTTAGAAAAAAAATAGGAAAAACTATGTAATTAGAGCCTTTAAAGGGAACCTACACCAAACGAGCAGCTGGGAGTGGACGGCCACCACCACCATACGATGGTGGTAGCGCCCAGACCGGCCGATAGGGCTACAGTGGCCGAAGTCACCCAGATCGGTGAGTCCGATTTCTAGCCTGATTTTATGTAATTTTGTGAAAAATAGTAAATATTCTTAGAAAATTATGAATTTTGTTATTCTAGAATATTTTTGTATGTAGTTTGTAGGAAAAATATTATTTTGATGAAAATATGTCTTGAGATATATGGTCCTTAAGAAATTATGCAAAATCGAGCATGTTTCAATTTAGAAATAAATGACCTTAGAAGTGTAGTTTTGGACTCGAAATTTTTGTGTAGATTACTTAGATGATATAGAATAGTGCTATGAAGCCCATTTTCAAAAATTAATTTTCAAAAATTTTAGATAATTTTTAGGCCTTAAAATGAAGCATAAAATGAGTAATTTAGGGTTAATAAAGTAATTAAATGGTTAATTACTGATTTAGTGAATAAGTATATATTTTAGGATGTTGAAATCTAATGGAGTATGATACTTGTAGCATTTAGGGTGTTAGATGTAATTATTAGGTTAATTATGTAGTGAATGAGTAATAGAGAAAAATAGTAAATTTTAAGTTAATTTTGTAAATTATGGTAATTAGAAGTAAAATCTGATTTAGGATAAATTTAGACATTTTGAAATGATAATTGATGTTGGGAGATAGTAATTAGAGTGAAAAAAATATTAGATGTATATTATATATATAATAGATGATAATACATAATATGTAATTATTGAAAATATAACAAATAGAAAATATTAGAATAAAAATTAATATTATGATAATAATAAAAATATACAATAAAACTGATAGAAGACTTGAATTTATGTAATTATATGAAAAATATAAAAATTTCTCACATCAAGAGTAAATTCGGTATACTAATAAGGATTTAAGTGTATCGGATGGAATAAAATACTGATTAGGGGTAATGATGATATTTAGGAGATCGGGAAGTAATTTGATTAATTTTACATTATGAGTTGAAACGAATTTCTAAGATTCGAGTATAAAACAATACTTAGAAATCGAACTAGAACCTAATTTAGAAATTAATGCAGAAACCGAACCCGAGCCTAACCCCAAACCTAAAATAATTGTAAAAGACTTAAGACCTAGATAATTAGATATATTAAACCCTAAACAAAACATAACAATAAGCGTTATAGGATAAAATGAACCTATAATAGTTATATGAAAAACTGAAACCACGTTTGTGTTATAGGGATGATCGGCGATACCCTGAGCAAGTCGGACCTAGAGTAAGTGAGTGAGGAGTCGAAGTAAGTTGGGATTAATACAATGCTGTATTTTGGAGGCTTAAGATTATACTTGGTTATGCTTGTTAGATAGTTGGATGTGTGCATGTGCTTGATTATGAGTGATGCTATGATTCTGTTTGTTGTTCTAGCATGTATTGTATGATTTGTATGAAATGAATGATCACCTTAAACTGGACTTAATCAAATATACGACTTGTAATCATAATCGGACTTGCGTGACAACCCATTAGGGGAACCCTAAGATTCTCCGGCCAAATACCGACTCCTTCGAAAGGGATGGCACAAGATTGTAAAAGGGTCTCTTCATCCTCAGTCGAATTAAGTGACAGGTGAGGAGGTCGCAGCGAGGGTGAAGTCAATGGTTCAAAGGTAGTCGCGGGAGGAGCAAGGTCTCCATTACACAAGCCTGGGTTTGGTCGTGAGCTGTTGTATTAATGGCAACTCCTTAACCCGGATTAGAGCGGATGCAATTTCTCTAATCTCACGATGGGTTGGATAACATCGTGCGATGGCATTTGCTTACACATGCATTACATTTAATAAGTTGATTGATAACCTTGTTGTGTTTATGATATAGTTTTAAGTCCTCCATCTTAACTTACTGAGCTGTGGTTGCTTACATCCCTATAAATGTCGTGCAGGTGCTGGCTAAGAAGTGGCATATAACTACTCCAAAGCTAGCAACTGTTGGATCCTGGGGAGTGAGGAAAAACATTTGAAGAATAAACATATATTTTTAAGGTCTAAGCTTTTACTTTAGAACTTTTCATTTTTGAATATTGTAATAACTAGGAAATATATTACGGAGAAATTTTGCAAACTTTAATTGTAATAATTGAATTATAGTGAATATATATATTTCCTCACTTTCTTAGATAAATGATTTATTTAAATTACAAACTGTTTACTTCAAAGCGGGTTAGTCGTAGACACCTTGTGTAGATCAGGTCTAAGATAGCGGTTATAAGGCCAACTTCTATCTTAGGATGGTTTACATGGCGGGGCTGTTACGACTTTGCCGCTTCGAGGCGTGACAGCATTAATTAGCCATGTATCTAAAACCAAGACACTTGAAGCACTTAATCTATCGGGTCTTCCTCCTTGAGTTTTGTCCTTAGCCCTTCCTAGCCTCGAGATCATCGGCCTTGCTCTTGCTTCAACCATCATTAGGTTTGCTTAGTGTTTTCCCTCAATGATCTACCTCGGAATCGAGTTAAGCTCAATCAAATCTAGGTCGGCTTAGCATACCAGTTCTGCTTGATAAGCTAGGTCGGATGCTTAGCATTCAGCTTATCTGATTCTGCCTCTACCTTTTGACCCTCTATGCTACTCGGATGGTCTCATCTAGAGTCCTAAGCCTTTGTATCTCCGCTATGTTACCAATTTCAATCCTTAGCCTAAAGATGAATTGTACTATGGTACATGTCTTAGGCTCATCAACATCACACCCGATCATCAATAATTGGAATTCTTGGACATATTCATCAATTGATCTGTCATCTTGTCTCAAGTCTTGGAGACGTGGGAAGGTGTCTTGTTCATAGTGTTTGGGAATGAACTTACTTCTCATGACTTTTTTCATCTCATTCCATGTTTGAACTTCACATTAGGCTCTCTAGTGCACATTTTACAACTTCTTCTACCACATTGCTGCATACCTAGAAAATTATAACACAGCCACTCGAATATGAACAACATCTTTGTAGACATAAAAGTTAAATATCTTTTCAATCTTCTCTTCTTAGTCTGAGTAGTCATCAGCACTACCAAACCTATTAAAGTTTGGAATCTATACCTTAAGATGCTTAATTCCTTTAGGAGCTCTAAGCCTACGCTTCTTAATTCCATCATATTGCTCCTCATCATACCCCTTAATTTCATCAAACTCTCTTCTAGCAACCCTATCAACATGTTAGGGATAAAGCTTAGTTCATATTAATTGGTTCTAGTGCTCATTGCTCACCCATCGGCCTTTCACTCACTTCTCTGCCTTGGTCAACAACAACTCTTTCTTACGACTTGATCTCTATGGCCCACTATACAAAAACAGCTAGGTTGGCCACATTAGTAGTAAGGTCTTACACTACTCGTTAATAGTTTGTAGGGTTTATTAAGTAACATGACTACTATTGATAGTTAGTTTTCATTCACTTGGCTTTTTAAGCACCGATAGTCAAATCTTCACTCACTTATCCATTCAGCTACAAACCGGTCGAGTAATCAACATTCTCGACCTATTGTTGAGAAACACAGACCCATTCCTAATTTGTATTCAAGGGAAGTGGTACGAACAATTATCACCAACATAGTTATATTACATACCAACTTGCTCTCTTTACATTTCAAAGAATGTGTCTAATCAAGAAGATTTTATGTATCCCAATAGTTATTTCAATAACTACTACTTTAGGCATGATAGTTGTCTATAAATACATGATATAAACTTTATAAGAGATATCTGATAACTCTCTACCGCTTACTTAACTCTCCCCACACTTGTTTACTAACTTAGGCATTGGAGTGGTTGTACCAAATTGGCCCTAGTACCAAGTGCTTTTCTTTTCTCTTTGTAAGATATTTCCAACTACCAAAATTCACCAACAACATTTAGTGCTATCTGTTTTTCTCAAACATACCCACATGGTGAAAACTTAAATGACTAACAGCGTAGGTGCTAGCACTTCCTCCTAACACCTTAAAGGGGGCAGTAAGCATACTGACAAGCAATGTTTGGCTAGGCTCGAGCAACTTTACCTTAACTTGGCTAAAGAAAACCAAGAACTAAATAAAAACATGAAGAGACCCTTAGTCTCCTTCATAGCAGTATTCACCCAAATCAAAACAAAGAGCAAGGCGATCATGACGTTGAGAACAATACTCAATTTATTTACTTGAAATGTCGAAAAAGCAAGTTAGGGTTGCGATGGGACCTTCGGCTCCTGTACTTAAAAAAATTGACAAAGGTAAGCAACTACAACAAGTATACCATGCTAGACCTTCACATGTTAGCACCCTTACTACAATGAGTAACCAGTTCCAAATTAAGAAAAGCCCCTTCACCCCTAAGTTTTAGAGGAAGTGATATCATGAAACATCAAGCTACCACAATTTGAAACTTACGATGCAACGAAAGATCTAGAAGATCATTTGGAATACTATTGCACGTTGGCCAAGTTGTATGATTTGAATGATGTAGTGCCTTGTCAAGCTTTCCCCTCAACCTTAAGGAATGCAACTAGTACATGGTATAAACATTTGAAACCAAACACCATTTCTTGTTTTGAAGAACTAGCAAAAGTGTTTCTCCAACACTTCCTTGCAAATGAGCTTCCTATTAAGGATTCTTCAATCTTTAATATAATCAAGCAAAGATCAAATGAGTCAATTAGAGATTACTTGGTCAAGTTTATGGCATAGTTGGTTCAGATTCTAGAATTGGATATGAGCATAGCCTTTAATGCCGCAATTGATGGAGTCAAGCCCCATGAAGACTTTTTCATGTCTCTTATAAAGAATAAGCAAAGAACTATCGTCAAGTTCAAGGTCAAGGCTACCTCATACATCTAACAGGAGGACAATATAAAGGCTCAGTGAGAAGCCGACTAAAACATAAGAGATAGGAAAAATGATAAGAGGAGAAGTGTAAAAGATAAACTTGGGATAGATGATGAGCGAAGTTCGAATGCCAAAGGAAATAGACCAAGGATTCCAATGTATTGCTCCCATACACCTATCAATTGTCCAATTTCAAACATATTGATGGAAGTAGGTAGGTAGGGAGGTGTTCTATAGTGGCTGGAAAGAATGAGAGGAAAACCCTCAAGGAGAAATTTCAATAAGTACTACAATTTCCATCATGACAAAAGTTATAACATAGACGAATGCATTCAACTCAAGAATGCAATTGAGGATGCAATTCAATGTGGGCATTTGTGAAAGTTCTTAGCGCACGATGTCGAAAATATTGAAAGACCGTCTCAGAGGAGATGAGAGGAACAGGAGAATGACATTCGACTAGCTATAGCCTGGAGAGATGTAAGGGATGCGAATTCCAGTATAACACCTAATAGAGTAATCAACACTATTGTTAGTGTACCTACTACAGGTTAGTCAGCTTTTTAAGCCTGACTAACCCCAAAAATTATGTTTGCAACATCCAATGTAAGAAAGTCAAGATCGACAATTCAATCTCTTTCTCAAAGGAAGAATTTGAGGGCATCCAAAGGCTACATGATGATGCACTTATTATTAGTGCAAGAGTTACTAACTTTGAGGTTAAGAAAATTCTTATTGACATAGGACGTTCGGTAGATATCATTTTCCAGTACACTTTTGACTAAATGAGACCTAAGATCAAGGCATAGCTAAGATCTTATAAAGATGATTTGTATGCCTTTAACAATCAACCCGTCTGAATAGCTGGAGTAATTTCTTTGCCGATCTAGATCGAAGATGACAAGCATGTGGTAGAGGATAAAGTGGACTTCCTTGTTGTCAAGTGTTGGTCCCGCTATAACATAATCATGGGACAGCCGTATTAGTATCTATTTAGCATTGTCCCTTTAACTACACATCTAAAAGCCAAATTCCTTACTCCTACGGAGTTGACGTGTGCAAAGGGGACTGGCAGTTGGCAAGGTCTTTGTACACGAAGGCCTTAAGATGAGAAGAGGTCTTTCAAGTAGAAAGTTGTTTAGAAGGCAAGTTGGTCAGCATAGAAAGTGTTGAAACTGATATAGAGGAAATCTCATTGGGTGATGATCTTAGGAAAACAACAAAAATAGGGAAACCCTTGTGGGCAGACATTCGGCAAAGTTTAATCAACTTCTTGCGAGTCAATGCCGATGTGTTTGCATGGTTCCCTTAGAAGATGCCGAGTATCCCGAGAGATGACATGGTACATAAGCTTCAGATTGACCCGAGTGCAAAAGTGATCCAACAAAAGAAAAGGCATTTTGCACCAGAGAGGTAAGCAGCTATAGAAGAAGAAATCTAAAAGTTATTGAAGGTAAGATTTATTCAAAAAGAGCCTTATCCGACTTGGTTAGCCAATTGTGTGCTTGTCAAGAAGTCTAACGATAAGTGGCATATGTGCATAGACTTCATGATCTCAATAAGGCCTATCCTAAGGATTGCTTCCTATTGCCAAAGATCAATTAGATGATAGATTCAAATGTCGAACATGTGTTACTTTCTTTTATTGATGCTTTCTCGGGTTATAACTAAATTAAGATGGATAAGGAGGACAAAGTCCATACATAATTTGTTACCAACTTCGGGACGTATTGTTATATGATGATGCCCTTAGGGATGAAAAACATTAGTGCAACTTACTAGAGACTTGTTACCAAGATGTTCAAACCCTAGATCCACTAAAACGTTGGAGTGTATGTCGACAACTTGGTCATGAAAAGCATGACAGAGGATCAACATCTTGTCGATCTTGAGGAGACATTTGCTGCTCTTAGGAAATATAACATGATGCTTAACTTACAAAAGTGTATCTTTGGTGTAACTTTAGGAAAATTTTTAGGATATATGGTCACTTGGCATAGCATTAAAGCCAACCTGAGAAAGATTGTGGTGATAATAAACATGAAATCCCCTCATATAGTCAAGGAAGTACAAGAACTCATCAGACGAATAACTACTTTCAATAGGTTTATGTTAAGAAGTGTGGATAGGTGCACAAAATTCTTTAAAATCTTAAAGAATCTAAAAGAATTCAAATAGTTTGATGATTGCTAAAGAGCTTTCAATGATCTTAAAGAATTCCTTGCATCACCCCCGATACTCTCGATACCCATTTCTAGAGAGAATCTATATTTGTACTTATCGGTTAGCTATTGATTACTTTCTTTAGTATTGGTTCGAATTGATGATAAAGAGCATCGACCCATTTATTAAATGAGTCATGTCTTGCAAAGGCTAAAGAATCGGTATACGAAAATTGAAAAATTTGTTTTAGTAGTAGTTCTCCTGGTAAGGAAGTTAAAGTTGTATTTTGAGGCTCACGAGATCATAGTGCTCACTAATAAGCCATTACAACAAGCATTGCAACTGCCAGACTCCTCTAGGAAGATGATGAAATATGCCCTAGAGCTAAGTGCCTATGGTGTATAGTACAAACCCATAACGATATTAAAAGCTCAAGTGTTGGCAAATTTTTTGGTCGAGTTAATTGGTAAGGAAGATAGTATGGAGGTTGCTAAAAAACCTATATGGTACCTTTACGTGGATTGTCCTTCTACAAGAGAAGGAAGTAGTATAAGCCTTGTGTCACGCCCCGAAGCGGCAGAGTCGTAACAGCCCCGCCGTGTAAACCACCCTAAGATAGAAGTTGGCCTCACAACCGCTATCCTAGACCTGATCTACACAAGGCGTCCACAACTAACCCGCTTTGAAGTAGACAATTTGTAATTTAAATAAATCATTTTCCTATAAAAGTGAGGAATTATATATATATGTTATCATTCAATTATTGCAGTTAAAGTTTACAACATTTCTCTATAGTATATTCCCTAGTTATTACATTACTCGGAAATGAAAAATAATTCTAAAATAAAAACTTAGACCTTAAAATATGTGTTTATTCTTCAATGTTTTTCCTCACTCCCCAGGATCCAGCAGTTGCTAGCTTCGGAGTAATTGGTTGCCGCTTCTTAGTCAGCACCTGCACGATGTCTATAGGGATGTGAGCAACCACAGCTTAGTAAGTTAGGACGGAGGACTTAAAACTATACCATACACACAACAAGGTTTTCAATCACTTATTAAATGCAATGCATGTGCAAGCAAATGCCATCGCACGACGTTGTCCGGCCCGTCGTGAGATTAGAGAAATTGCGTCCGCTCTAATTCGGGTTGAGGAGTTACCGTTAATGTAACAGCTCACGACCAAACCCAAGCTTGTGTAATGGAGACCTTGCTCCTCCCGCGACTACCTTTAAACCACTGTCTTCATCCCCGCCGCGACCTCCTCTCCTGTCACTTAGTTCGACTGAGGATGAAGAAGGGACCATTTTGCAATCCTGCGCTATCCCTTCCGAAGGGGTCGGTATTTGGCCGGAGAGTCCTAAATCCCCTAACGGGTTGCCATGCATGTTCGATTATGATTACTGGTCGTACATTTGATTAAGTCCATTTTAGAGTGATCAATCATTACATACAATTCATACAATATGTGCTAAAGCAGCAAACAGAATTATAGCATCACCCATAATCAAGCACATGCACGCATTCAACTATCTAACAAGCATAACCAAGCATAATCTTAAGCCTCCAAAATACAGTATCGTATTAATCCCAACTTACCTCGACTCCTCGCTCGCTCACTCGAGGTCCGATTTGCTCAGGCCATCGCCGATTATCCCTATAACACGAACGTGGTTTCAGCTTTTCATATAACTGTTATATGTTCGTTTTATCCTATAATGCTTATTGTTAGGTTTTCTTTACGGTTTAATATGCCTAATTATCTAGGTATTAAGTCTTTTATAATTATTCTAGGTTTAGGTTTAGGTTTAGGTTTAGGTTTAGGTTCGGTTTTCGCATCGATTTCTGAACCAGGTTTTTAGTTCGATTTTTAAGTAATGTTTTAGATTCCAACCCTAAAAATCCGTTTCAACCTATAATGTGAAATTAATCACATTACTTCCCGATCTCCTATATATCATTATTACCCCTAGTCAGTATTTTATTCCATCCGGTACACTTAAATCCCTATTTGTGTACCGAATTTACTCCTAATGTGAGAAATTTTTACATTTTTCATATAATTACATAAATTCAAGTTTCTTATCAGATTTATTATATATCCCTATTATTTATATAATATCAATTTTTATCCTAATATTTTCTATTTATTATATTTTCACAAATTACACATTATGCATTATTACATATTATGCACATAATGCATTTCTAATATTTCTATTACCGTAATTACCATCTCTAACATAAATTATCACTTCAAAATGTCTAAATTCATCTTAGATCAGGTTTTACACCTAATTATTCTAATTTACAAAATTAACTCATAATTTACTATGTTTTTCTATTACTAATTTACTACATAATTAACCTAATAATTACATCTAACACTCTAAATGCTATAAGTATCATACTCCATCAGATCTTAACATCCTAAAACATGTAATTATTCACTAAATCATAAATTAATCATTTAATTACATAATTAACCCTAAATTACCCATTTTATGCCTCTTTTTAGAGCCTAAAAATTATCTAAAAATTTTGAAAATTAATTTTTGAAAAAGGGCTTCATAGCACTATTCTATGTCACATGAGCATCCTACAGAAAAATTTTGAGCCCCAAACTACATCCCTAAGCCTATTTAATTTCCGGTTTAATCATGCTCGGTTTTGAACAATTTGTTAAGGACCCTATATTTTCAGACATAATTAAACTAAATCAATATTTTTTCCTAAATCTACATACAATAAAACCTCAGAATAACAAGTTTCATAATTTTCTGGGCAAAATAACTAATTTTACAAAATTATACAAGAATCGGGCTGGAATTTGGACTCACCGGTTCAGGTGGCTCCGGCCACCGCGGGCCGCCGTGGCCTTATCGGCCGGCTTGGGCGCTGCCACCACCGTGTGGTGGTGGTGGCCGTCCACTCCCAGCTCCTTGTTTGGTGTGGGTTCCCTTTAAAACCCCTAACTGCACAGTTTTTCTTATTTTTTTTATTTTTCTGGATTTTCTCTCGAATTTTCAACTCTCTCTAATTTTCTCTGATTTGTATCTGTCCAAATGAGCTTCTGAATTTTTCTTGCTATTTATAGAAGAATTTTGTAATTATTATGCATTAATTTGACAAGATTTTGTCAACTCTCCTTGATTTTTGGCTTTTTGTTTGTCAAATTCTTATTGGATAATTTTTCTTTTTCTGATTTGAACCTGCCACGACCTTATCTTGCTTCAGTTATCCACTTCTGATTTTTTTTCTGATTTTTCTATAATTATTTTGTATTTTTCTTTAATTATTTACTTAATTTTCAGCCTATTTCACTAATTACGCGTATTTTTATCTACACGTAAATACATGTAGGGTATACGTGAACATTCCTAAATATTATTTTGGTCATTCTAAAATTTTTAGTATACATATAATCTATCTCTAATAATTTATTAGTTATTATATTACACTTTTTGCCTTTTTGGTAATTAGCAGTT
This sequence comes from Lumnitzera littorea, assembly GCA_024138015.1. Lineage (NCBI taxonomy): Eukaryota > Viridiplantae > Streptophyta > Magnoliopsida > Myrtales > Combretaceae > Lumnitzera > Lumnitzera littorea. The sequence goes on along the minus strand of JAMXBB010000007.1, from coordinate 50,239,593 downwards.
ATTATGCTTAAAATTTGAAAATTTTATAGTCTCCTATTTTACTACTTATTTTCTTAAATTTAAGTTTACAGGGTCATTTTTACTGGTATCTTGTTAAATAGTTTATAATTTGGGTGTGATCGGATCCTTTAGCCGATCGCCCTAAACCTTGGGTTCTAAGTTCAATCTTACGGTTACTTGGCTGAACTTTGGGGCTTACACCTTATTCTTCAAGGCCCCCACAATGTTAAGGTTAATTATGCTCTAAAATTCGGATTCCTAGCTAGTAACAAGAAGTAGAATACAAAGCTTTGATTGCTGGATTGAAGCTAGCAAAAGCATTTGGTGCCAAGAAACTCGAAGTGTTCTCTGATTCGCAACTAATGGTGAATCAAGTTACGGAAAGTTATGTGGTAAGGGAAGAAGAAATGAGTAAGTACTTGTTGGTGGTACAAACGCTTACAGAAGATTTTCAATCTTTTTCAATCTACAAGGTATCAAGAAGTAGGAATATTTCTACTGGCAAGTTGTCAAAATTGGCTAGTAAGGCATTCCTCAACTTAAGCAACAAACTTTTTGTTAAGTTTCTTCCATAGAAAAGTTTATCCATTCTTTTACAAAGTTGCGAATTAGCTCCTTGCTTGAAAGAAGAATCTTAGATGGATCCCCTTATAAATTATTTAAGAGATGGTACTCTCCCTGATGACAAGAAAGAAGTACAAAAATTGGTTTATAAAGTTACGAATTACATGCTGATAGATGAGCAGTTATACAAACACAACATGTCACAACCCTATCTTCGATGCCTTCCTTTAAAAGATGCCCAACTGGTATTATCTGAACTATATGGTAGCATATGTAGTAACCACATGAAAGCACAGACATTGTATGTTCGCACACTATGACTCGGCTATTATTGGCCGACTATGAAAGAAGATGCAATGACAACTATTCGGCATTGTCTATAGTGCTAGAAGTACAAGGCACTGAGTCATGCACCTCTAACTGAATTATGTTGCCTATCTAATCCTTAGCCCTTTACTCAATAGGGGTTAGATATTCTCGGACCTTTCTCGAAATTTATCGCCTAGCAACAATTTGTCATTGTTGCTATATATTATTTTACAAAGTGGGCAGAAGCCGAGGCAATGGTGAGGATCATCGAGTAGAAAGTGGAAGCATTTGTTTTAATTCCATAATATCGAGATTTGAAGTTCCTTTTATGATAATTACGGATAATGGCTCGTAGTTTGACAATGATAAGTTTTGAGCATTTTGCGAGAAGTATGGAATTTGCTTGAACTATACATCTGTAGCATACCCTCAGATGAATGGATAAGTTGAAGCTATCAACAAGATCATCTCGTATGGCTTAAGAAGGAAGGTTAATTAAGTCAAGGGAAAATAGGCTGATGAATTGTCGAATGTCTTATGGGGGTACTGAACCACCCATAGAACTATAATAGGAGAAACCCCCTTCAGGTTAGCATACGGAGCAGAAGTAATTTTGTCAATTGAGTTGGATTTGCTTAATCTACGAATGCAAAATTTTGATGTGATGGTTAATCAAGTTGGATTAATAGCAAATTTGGACACCATTGAAGAAATCAGAGATATTGCAAGAGTAAGGGTTACGGCATATCAACATAAAGCAACGAAGTATTACAATAAAAAAAAGTAAAGCATAAGGTTTTCCAACCTAAGGATTTGGTTTGTCGAAAGATGGAAGCAATTGGCATGCGAGAGAGTTAATGAAAGCTCGGTGCAAATTGGGAGGATTCTGTTAGGGTCCAAGAAGTCGCGAGGGGGCCTATTGACTAGAAATGTTAGATTGATCAATCATCCTTCGAGCATGGAATGTCGAGAATTTGAAACTCTATTTCAATTAATTGCCTGGATGATGTTCATCTCCATTTGTTTGTAAGGTGACAGCTTACTTGTTTATAAGATGACAACCTACTTATTTATGAAGATTATATTTGAAGTTATATTTTGTTTTTTTTTTTTATCTATTCATGATAAATGAATTAATAAGTTCAAATTGCATGGCGAATGAACTGATGTAAATTATAGCCTATTTGTAGTTAACAAACTTCAAAAACTAATCCTATAAGTGAGTAATACAACTAGTCTACGTCTTAAATGGCTAATGGACAATGTCTATAAATGCAAAAATGGGGCATATGAAATAAAACATGCCAAGATAATTAGGTGTGTAAAATAAAACATGCCGAGAAACACCTGGTGTATAAAAAAAAAACATGCTGAGATAATTAGGCATGTGAAATAAAACTTGCTAAGATAATTAGGTGTATGAAGTAAAACATGTCGATAAACACTTAACGTGTGAAATAAAACCTACTGAAGAATAAGAACATGTGAAATAAAATGTATATTAATAGAATAAAAATGATATATATTGAGAAACACAATGCGTGAAATAAAACAAACTAGAAATGCAAAGTATTTCTCATTCATCGCTATGTGGTTAGATAATATTTAACCATTCGACCCAAATTACAACGTATAAAGAATACAAAGACAATCCTATGACTCATTTTCAGAGCAATCAAAGGCAATTTTTGGATAAGAGGCTAAGGCTTTCTTAGAGCAACCATCTTTTTTAGCACTTAGGGTCTCAAAGTAGGTAGATTTCTCTTTTCACTCATAGGAGATTTCCTTTGATAGACATTCTTCATCTTCCTTTAAATCCTCAACATGGGCTTCGTTATCACCCTTTGTAATAATCTTGACACCTGATTCGTTGTCATTGTCCTCGTTGCATTTGTTGACTTTGTCATTGACGTTAGCAAAGTCAAAGCAGGAGAGATTGCAATTAAGGTAAAGCTTAAGGATCTCCTCTCTCGCTACCTAGACCTCCTCCAATAACTTCTTCCGTAAGAGTCTTTCGTACTATTGATAGCGAGTGACTATGTCTAGTGCCTCTTCAATAGAGTGTCCTCTCTTCACAGTCTCTTCCAACTCGATGGCACAGCTCTACAACCTTGTGTTGTTGGTCTCCAACTCTTTGATTTGCACCTTAAGCTTATCTTCCTCATCACTTATCGTGTAGAGTGTTCAGCCTAGCCTCCAACACTCTTCTTTCTTCTTTTGCAACTCCTCTTTCAGGCTTTTGGCTTCCTTGTATTGCTCCTTAACTTTGGCCTTAAGGCTAGAGATTTCCTCGGTAGCAAGGGAATGTGCCAACTTCTTGGCAGCTAGTTCTTCCTGGTACTTTCTGGCCTCCATCTTGGTCCTTATCCTCACATTCTCAGCAGTAGTAGTTTAGGCTTTAGAGGAATTGTATGCATCCTTAATTTTCTGCAACAACTTCATTCGATGTAATGAACATTAGAGATAACCCAACAGAATACATAAAGACTACTATTGTTATTACCTTCTTCATCTGTTTGTCAGCCTCATCCAATGCCGTTAGAATGTAGTTGCTTATTTGAAAACAAACAAGGGTGTTAGCAACTAAACAAACTTAACGGTTAAAAGGATGTTATAGATACTCACATTATACAACTTAGCCGTTATGTGAGCCTCATTGTAATCACTGACCTTGTCGACGTTCTTCTTGGCGATCTCTTTGTCCTTTGGAAGAACAATTCCTTCTATTAAGGCTAAAGATTTCATCCTATTTTCTTAGGACCGAGTCGATATGCAAGATGGTGTAGTTTTAACACAAGATGAAGTACTCGCTAACCTCCATATATGGGATGAATTTGGTACTACTAATGTTGAGAGCTTTTTTGTACATAGCCACCTTCATTTTTTTCATCTAAAGCTTTAGGCTTCTTGGCAGGTGGTTGGCTAGCAAGTTCCTTCCTAGGTCTCTTATTAGCACTTGGCTTCACCTCTACCATCATTGACGACCCTTCGGCTACTGTGGTGGCTTTAATCTTGTTTTAGGGTTGGGTCTCTTGACCAACCATTCTTGGTTCAACACTAGGTTGAATATTCTGGATTGGGGGCGTCTTAGAATGAGTAACCTTGATCGATATAGGCTTCTCACTCCCTTTTTGCTTCTTGATCGATTGGGAAGTTTTCCTTTAGGCTGCTACCTACTTTGCTCTATCCTCCTTTGCTACTTTCTTCGTAGTAACAAGTTGAGTAGTAGTAGTTGTGGTGGTTGCCCACTTATTAGCCTTTGACTTTTTAGCCTTAGCCTTAGCCAATAGCTTAGTAGGATTTACCTTACCAGTACCCATATTTGCAATATGAAGTAAACATATTAATATTAATGCAAGGAAAAAGAACAAACTTACATTATCCATGTTGGGTAAGGCTTAAAGGCAACAATTCTCCCCCAAAGTCACAAGAATGGCTTTCTTCTTATAGCTATACTTGGCATGGCGGCTACTCATTAACATCCCTTCCTTCTCGAAGAAGATTGGCTCTTTGCTTTCATGATACCTTATTATTCTTTCAGCATCCTAGAAGAACATCTTATTTTTCCTCCTTTCCTGTATTTTTTTTGCTACAATGGTATCATTCGGCATTAGCTCTATGTCTTTAGTGTGGATTGGTTCAGTCCATTGAGTCCAGAAATCTAGCTTCTTATTAGAAACTATTGACATGAACTTGTTGTGCTACTTATGGATCTTGGACTCTAACCCATCCATGAACTTTCACCTATGCCTTGCAACAGCAAAATATTAACCATCAGGTTACCTCCTAATCATGAAGAAGTATTGGAATAGTTGAGGCGTAGCCCTGACTTCGATCTCTTCACAAATTATTTTGAAAGCCACTAAAAGCCGATATGTATTCAATGAGAACATACTTAGCACGACTTGAAAGTAATTGAAGAAGCTCTTCATGAATGCCAAGAAAGGGAAGTGTAGTCCAAAATCAAGATACGTGAGGTAAATATGGAACTCGTGCTCCTTCAAAAAATATACTCTTTCCTATTCTCTTGACCTCCTAAGATTCTAGGCCCTTAGAAGTTCTAGCCAGTACTTGTTGTACTTCGAAACAAGGACTTATCAGTGGCATTGACTGCTTTGTTCAGTGAATCACAGAAGTAGACTATGTTATTATACATATACCTAGCTACGGATCTTCCTTCCTTATCATCTGGGTAGGTGTCTCTTGCGAGGGAAATGATTCTGCCAAGTTTATCCCATTGCTCCATCACACTATCGGCTGAACTACCTAAGTAACATGCCGTCTCACTCCTTATTTAGGGGGGGCGGAGAGGTGTGAGAAGTAGCCTTAGTCTCCATAGCTTCCAAATTCGAGAGGACAAGTTGACAAATTACGTTACAAACCATGCTTAATTGATTATGAGGAATCTCATAGAATTTGAAGAATTTGAGAGAGAGTAAAGACAAGACTTCGAACGCAAATGAAAGCTTTTGGATGCGACTGAAGAAATCTGTGATGATTTTGAACAGTCCCTTAAATACAAATAGTTTATCCTCGTAACTACAAATGTATTTCTGATGGTAATCATGCGTTAGTTAGATAATGGTGCGAATTGTTGACATATGTTTTGAGATAGAAATCTCATGGTTATCAAGTCTCTAACAGTTATTAAGCCTTTGGCGTAATGATGACTGAGGTGACAAATGTCATATGTTCTACCTTTTGATCTCTTGACAAGCGAGAAAATGAAAATTGCAACTTTTCATTTAGGATATGATTCGTCTTGCTTCCTATCTCGCTTGGCATCTATAGAACTACTCCCCACTCAGCCTTCATGTATTATATGTTACTCCCTTTGTTGAATCCTCAAACATAGGAGTTAGGGGGCAAATGTTGATACTCAATTTTTGTTCACTCGGCTTTTCAAGAGTTGATGGTCAAATCTTCACTCATTCATCCATTTGGTTGCTAATAAGCCGAGTAATCGACATTCTCGGCCTTTCGTTGAGAAACACAAATCCATTCCTAATTTGAATTCAAGGGAAGTGGTGCGAACAGTTATCACCAGTACGGTTATATTATATAACTACTTGCTCTCCCTATATTTTAGGGAACGTATCTAATCAAGAATCTCCTATGTGTACCAATAGTTATTTCGATAACTGTTTCTTCAGATACGATAGTCACCTATAAATATGAGAAAGAAACTTTATAAGAGATATCTGATAACTCTTAACTACTCACTTAACTCTCCCTACACTTATTTACTAATGCAGGCATCTAAGTGGTTGTACCGGACTGAAGTCGGTACTAAGTGCTTTTCTTTTCTCTTTGCAGGATATTTCTAGCTATCAAAATCCACCAGCAGCAACAACTACAACCATGAGCATCACTCTCAACATCATTAATCTCTCCTTGAACACTAGGATTCGACATCTTCAATACAAAGCTTTAGTAAATACTTTAGTCATACAAGAAATTTGCACACACTTAGAAAATATGATTCAAACAGCAAACTATGAACTTACTTTGTTTTTCAAGTGGAAAACAAAGTATAATAAAACAAACACACTAGTAAGAGCTACTTCGACACAACTTTCTGTTGCAACCTCAAGCTTTGATACTAGGAAATTATATGATGTACCTAGGAGCTCAATAATCACTAAGGCTTACTGTAGGGAATAGTTACTGAATGGGTCCTTTATAATAACAAAGAAAATGAAATGAAGAAGTTGGAAAACACAGTAGCTTCTATAAGCTTCTCGAAGGATATTATACACTAACAAACACAACATTACTTAACTCTTCACTTGATATGACTCATAAGCTAATCTTAAGGTCCACTCACCACTAACCTTGAGCTACTCAGCAAGATTAGATAAGAGTATAAAGAAAATATACTTAGAGAAGGATATCTTCCAAGGATAAGTATATGTAATATCAGAAAAGTGTTAGATGCCTTACAACTATAGTAAAAATGACTATTTATAGTAAGTCCTTTAGGGCAATAATACAAAAAATGAAAATTACATAAAAGACAATGAAGAAAGAGATTTTCAGTATGTATGAAAAAGGTAAATAAGATAAATGTTGACAAGGGAATATAGTACAAATATCAGAAAAGTAAGGACAGGCGGTTGCCTGTTAATGGGTATGTATTGGTGACTCATGAGATGTAGTAGCTAAGTTGTGATGTTGTGGGGCTACTAATGGATTTTACTTAGAGTTGTCAAGATGAAAGATGGATGCTATTATTCTGTAGGCTGAATAAGTAGTACCTGATATGTTAAAGTCTCAACCTTGGTACTTATCATGTTTGTAGATTGGAATAGTAGAGTGTATCATACAGTGACCTCGGCTTCAGCATTTGGCTATTCAACCTTAGAACTCAATAAGTCGACCATGGCATTTAAGGGGTTAGTAGCTAGATGAGGATCAGAATAAGACAAAATGCGTCCGAGTTGTGTTTTCAAGGAGTTTATCCATAACTTCTCCCCATACAAGTGTTCATCTTTAGTAGGCTATTGTGAAAGTATCCTCTTTGCAAGGGATTATAGGCCTCAGAGGCATGAGTGAGTGAGGGGGCTAGTGGTCAACAATCCATCACCAGGCTTGCTGAAAGCTTGAAGAACGAGATGGAAAGTAGTGTAACAACTGGAAAAGTAAATAAACAAACCCATGAATAGCTTTATAGGATATGATGCACCAATGAAACTTTTGAGGACTTATAACATAACTTAATATGATGCATAAGGTGGTTTGATGAGGTTATTCGCCACCCAGCCTTACTTAAGGGTTAGGATAACAGTGAAGTAAGCAAAGAAGCTAACGAAAGCAATGCTTAAGAAGAAGTATATTTAGTATATTGAAGATGATGATTTTTGTTATGGCTACATGTACAAAGGTTATTTATACTTGAAAAACTAGGGAAACCTTCTTAAAATGGAAAAGAATAAATGGGGTTTTATCTAAAAGAAGTAATATACAAGGAATAATATGGGTATAATTGAAAATACAACAAAATGAGCATCTCATACGGAAGATTTTGTCACAAGGTTGCTCAGACACGTAGCTCATTGTAGGTGGTTGCCTTTTTGGAAGAAAAGACAATTCTGTATGATCAACTTGGTTTTTACTTAGTTGAGGTGCTAAGTAAGGGTGGTACGTTAGTCGTACTAAGTTGAGCAAATAATTCTTCCAAGGTGAATTCACTTCGAACACAATTAGTATGGTTCGGATTAAGGTCAATTGAGCTGATGGTCGAATGAGTCGAACTGATATTCATGTACAATTCAGGTTAGTAGTTGGAGATGAATGATGAGTGTGAGAGGGTCCTAGTAAGCTAGGGCTTCAAGTTGGTTGATTGTAGCAGCTTGGACTCATTAGCGGTGGGTCTTAAGGAAAGAATTTGCCTGACTATACTTTCCAGCTAAGGGTCCGGTCATCTAATTCCTATTAGGTTTGTAGAAGAGAGTGGTTTACAAGATAGATCGATGGATTAGCTAGGCAATCATCGGTCAACACAGCTTGAGCAGGTTTGTGAGAAAGGAGAAGAGTACTAATAGTAGAGTTGGGTAATGGTCAAGGATTCGGCGGACCATGTTAGTTATTCCCTTTGCTCAGGGGCATGTGAGTGGACTTAGAAGCTGATTCCCATCAGTTTGTCTCTAAATATCCTATTTGTCTAACTGACTAACATTTTTATTTTGTCTTGTTAATTTATATTATCATTTCCTAATTAAGAAGACTAGGGTTCATGAATGGATTAAAGGGTAATTAAACTAATTAATCGCTATTGTACTTAATTAAGTAATTTTAGACTCAATTAGGGTATAATTAAGGTTTTCCCATATCATATCACTTTGATTAAGTCCATTGACTGATATTATATCATTCATTAGAGTCTTTTAATATTCAGGACCTATTAAGATTTTTTAGGCTGTGTATAAGACTGGTTATTTAAGGTTTTCGAGCGAATAAAGAAATTGTTTGCAATTGGTGAATAGTTTAAGGATAAACTTAAGGCTTCTCAGTTGAATTAGCGCTGGTTTGAGTTAGCCTATTGATATTTTCTAGTTGTTTTAAGGATTCCCATGTATTAAGGTTTCTAAGATTTTATGTGTACAATTAAGGTTTTTGGGTTTTACTACTTTTAGGGTTTTTTAACTTGTCACTTAAGGCTTATAACTTATTATTTAGGGTTTATTCATTTTATGTAGGGTTTTTATCTTTATATCTTGATTAGTTTAAGATGTAATCCATTAACTTTCATACTTAACTCCAATTTTGAATCTTTATATCTTTATTTGTTTTAATTAATTATTTTCTAAATGTACTTCATCTAATGTTATATTTTAAGTTTTAATTTACTCTTCACACTTGTGAGTTGTTTAGTTTATTGTTACAAATTAAGTATGAAGGTAAGATGTCCATGGGATATGTGCTTTTGTTTTTCTTATATTTTTTAGGAAACATGTCAAGAGATAGGAGAGAGAGAAGGATTTATAGGATATGCTTATTGAAAATTTTATATTTGCTAACTTTTGTACTTTTCTTTATTTTTGATAAATTTTGTAATTAGCAAAGTATTAGTCCTGTTAATTTCATGTTGCTTTTTAATGGATTTTTTTTTTTAGCAAGTGGAGTAGTTTTATTTTTATTACTATTATTTTGCTTTGTTTTTTTTTCTTTTTTTTTTTTTTCTTGCAAAGCTTACATGAACTCAATTTAGGAGATGGAATCTTCTAACATGGGAACTTTCAAAAATCTAGTGTTAGAGCTCAAACCGAGTAAGTTTCAATTCCTTCATCATTTTTCTATTATTTCTCCATTTTAATTTTTGCATTTTTATTAATTATTTAAGACAATATACAAGATGAGTATGTAAGAGGAATAAAGAATAATATGACATTGAAAAAGTTTTTTATAAAAACATGTGAGTTGAATGGATTATAGTCTCACACTTAAAATTTTTGCAAAATAAATTTTTTGAGATATATAATCAATTTGTTTGATTAAATGCACAAGTGACAAACAAGACAGCCTTAAGAGACCTTAAGTGTTTACCTTATAGCTTGAGCGAATGAGATCAATTCTTTGCTTAAACGTGATTTGATCTTAGAGAGCAAAGTTTTTACAGTAGAATACTGTTTCTCTAATCTCTTTAAGAGTTCCTTATGATGAGGAAATATTGGGTATTTATAGGCTCTTGGACATTATAGCATATGTCGGATCATCTAGGTAATCAACGAATGAGATGGAGCTTGCTTGATTCATGGTTGTTTAGAATGAGTTAGATAATGGGCCCAATGGCAGTAGCGTTCCTTATAAGTGCATAAGCCTTCCTGGAAAGGTTGGAGGCAGATGGGTCGATCCAATGATCCCTATTCCAAGCCTACCAAGCTAATTCTCCCTGAATCATCTCAATATGGACTGGACTTCTTAGGTCCTATTACTTAGCCCAAGGAGTTAAGCCTAAATAAATAATGGGCTCATCCCAATAACCAATGTAACAATTTTTAGCCCTCTACATTTTGCCCCCTCACCAAAAGTCCGTTAGATACATATGAGGGGGTTTTAGACATTTCTAGAAGTTGTTTCTTCAACTGTTATGTAGACGCACTAAATGTTGACTTTGCTTGCTCAATCACTTCCAATATTTACAAAATCGATGCATCTCTTAGATCACTGACGAGCTGAGCATGATATGCTAGTTTTATTTTGCTACCATAGAACATATACTTTGACATGTCTTTGTATCACACTACTGACTTATTGCTCCCATGAGATTGATTTGCTAAATAATATGTATATAGTGGCTCTTCTTGGCATTTTTTCCTCATTTTAAGATCATTGGCAAAAAAAATAAAAAATAAAAATTAAAAAAATAAAATCATTGGAGCATTTATAAGAATCTAAAACTTTCAAAACATCCCATTTGGCCATGTTATATATATATAGCTTATATAAATATGGGTGTGTGTGTATCTCATTCACACTTAATAAATGGGGAAATGTTGTCGTGAAGTGGAGCGGAGCTCTGGAGCATTGTGAAATGAAATGACAACATTTGCCCCTTGCAAAGATTGCAAGAGCTACATTACCCTATATAGAAACAATGTTGGGGGTACGGGGGAATGCCCTTACGATACGATAAGGTATTTTTATTTTATTTTATTTTTAATATTATTATTTTTTATTTACATGATCACATAATAAATGTTTTCCTTAGTTGTGGGTAATATCTTTATTATATCTTATCTCCAGTAACAAGTATTTAGAAAAGCAATTTAAATTTATCAAATCTCAATTTTACCTCTAAAGCTTATCCTTACTACTCTAATCATGTTGGCTATAAATACAAGTGCAAGCCATGGAATCTTCTTCCCATTCTAATTTCAAATTGCTTGCCTTCTGTCATCGAGCACAAACCTATTAAACAAGTTAAAAGCCTAGAGTACTGCACTTTGTATATAGATAATTATAAAGCTTCCTCCTTCTTTTTTTTTTCTTTATATTATGACTCTTGATCCTCTTCTTATAGGTAATAGAAGATATTGCTTCCCAAACAAAGGTCGAGCACGGAACTACATCAGTTCTACGAAAAGAAAGCCCAAGAATTTTATTCCAACAAATCCTTGCCAATAATAGGTATTTCACATGGCTATTTCTTTCCCTTCTTTTTTTTTTTTTAATTACTTGTTTCAACCCATAGCTTACAGCTTTCATGATTTTTCTCACAAGAATGTAGTGTGCATGTTGTCGATGAAGGCAAACTCAACAATTATCAATCATCATAAAGGTATTTTCTTTCTTTATATATATATATATATATATATTTTAATTGTAGATGTTATTATCTAACACTAAATTGCCAATCTGTCTCTTATATCTTTCACTTAATGAATGTAGCTTTTATTATGTAAAAAAAATAAAAAAATAAATAAATTACATGAGCTCCGATAAAAAAAGATTCAATCTTGGTTATTATCTAACCCAAATTGATTAACGTTAATAGTTGCGTAGTCCCCCTAAGGTTAGTTAAGAAAGATTTAATCTTGGCATCCTATGAACGATAGAGAATAAATAAATAAATAAATAAAAGAAAATTGAAAAAAAAAAAAGAAGGTTTGGCTCACTTGAATGAGTAGCTTGAAATAATTTTATTCCATAAGTGTCGTGTTAATGGATTTGAACATTCCAATTCGTGTCAAAAAATAACGGATGTAAAAGAGACAATTAGGATAAAGTCATGAGGACATATTAATGGAAAATTAAACCAACAATTAGTCGAAACATGAATGATATGGATGAACTTATGGAGAAGTTATGATTCTGATAAGTTAATTGCTTCTTCACTTGTCGATTTTTTTTTTTTAATGATAAATTCTTTGCCATGATATACCTAAATTAGATTCCCTTTTCATTTAAATTCTTTTTTTTTTTTTTTTTCACAATGTTTCCTAAGGTTGCTCTTGTGTGAAGTTATTTCTACACTAAAGTAGACATGGCTTACCTCCTCCTCTTCCTCTTTTAGTTTTATTATTATTTATTTATTTATTATTTTTATTTTTATTTTTTTTAAACATGGTTGTAAGCTTAAATTATATGTGATCACATAAGATCGAATAGAAAAGCTTTGGTAACCTACTTAAAACTTGTAATGAATGGGTCTCTTAGTCTAATATCTCAACTCAGTTCTCTATACCATAGTATCTTAACTTAGAGAATATATTGATTTTATGCTTTCATAGGAAAAGAGATGAAGACCAATCCAAGTTAAAGCATAGAAATAATGAAGATGAAAGACCTACTAATGCATCAAGATAAATGTCCACCACCCATCCTATACCCTCAAGATAAGTGGTTGGATGAGACTATATCTTAAGACACATTCTATGACAAAGCCAAGCACCGAGAAGCCTATATACTGATGGTAGTCTCTAGTTTACCAAGCGGGAGCCTTATACTGATTCTAGAGACACCATTAGGGGAGATTCGACGTTGCGCTTTAGAAACGAGAGGAGAGAGCTACCTTTCTACAGTACCCAATTCTCATTCCTAAAGGAACCACCTTTTGGATGGGATGATTAGGTAGCATACATTGTAGAGAAGCCGGAATACATGACTTTACTGAAGAAGGCTAAAGTCCTTTGTGCTATTGTCACTTCTACTAGGTTACGGTTCCCGCAAATGAGTAGAATGATAGTATAGTATGCAATCATCTCGTGTTGGAATGTTCAGACCCACATGTTTATCACTTCGTGGGGGGAGATAACTCTAACATTAAAAGACATGACTGTACTATTGAATCTTTACAGCTTTAGACGAGCCGACCTTATTGCCACAACAACCTCTCATAAAGAGCACAGCTTTCAAACATCCTTAATGAGGTGCTTTGCAAGCTACCTACATTAATAAGAAGAAGCCATGCTTGGCTTCTTAGCTCGCATACTTTTTTGAGGAACGAAGGAAGGACGGGCCTCAAGTTTCAGGCCTAGGTCATAGGAAAGAGTATCTTCATATCACTTTTTTTTTTTTTTAATTCAAGTGTTGTAGTTGTATCTTTTACCCATACGTTCTCTATCGCATCGTTGCAGGTATGAACTTTCTGCTTTCATTGTGTTTTTGCTTTCTCTATTTGTATTCCCTGGAGGGCTTGAGGAAAGTGTTAGTCTACGACTCCTCCTCTTGGCTATACACATTGCCCAAGGTGAGCGATTCGCTCTAAGCCCCTTCTACTTAGGTTCACTTTACCAATGCTTAGACTTATATCACCATGTTTCCATATGTTCGAAAGGTCAATATGTGATCATTTCACATGTAGACATGGTGTTTCTTCAAATTTTCTTTTGCGAGCGGTTTCAAAGACATTTTTCTCTTCCTACTGTACAAGACTAACTTGGCCTTGCTCTTCTTAGGGTGTAGGCTTGGGTTAAGGGATCAATTGATTAGTCACTCCTGCTGCTCATTAACATTGAGGATGAATTCACATTCTACCTTTACGTCGAGCAAATTGTAGGATATGAAGACAGTAATGGACTTTATCCTCTTGGCTTAGACGATGAGGTTACCTTGGTGGAAAATCGAGAAAATATCCTCGATTCTCAAGCTAGGTTCCTCTTGTGGTGTATTCCAAGGAGCTTACCTTCACTTCTTCACAATAAAGACTCAACTAATTGCTACTTAGAGTTAAGAGTCATGGTATACTTTCCTTATCGGGTTATGCGTCAACTTGGTTTTGATCAAGGAGTGTCTCACTTGATTACCACAACTAAGAGTTTTAAATCCTACTGCCACTCAACATGTCCAAATGACTTTAGGAAGATTCACCCTAGAAAGCAGTAACTGTTCTTTACTTATAGTGGTTGTTCTGGGGTTGCTTCCCCTGGATGGCTGACACATTGGATGAATTGCCTGGATGTATTCCAGGCTTATGCCTTTACGTCAGTAGGTGATACACTTAATGCACCTATTGTATATTGTTATGAATTCCTTTTTAAACTCCCAAGGCACAAGTCTCAAGGTAGTGGAGATGTATGAGGGGCTATTAAACAATTAAAATGTCCTAGTAGGACAACAGGGGTGAACCCTTCTTTAAAGTCTAAGAATAATCACCCTTCGCCTTCACTAGTAAATTTGAGACAAACCAAGCAAGCATTTATTTAGGAGATGCACGAGGGGCTATTAAATAATCAAAATATCCTAGGAAGACAATAGGGGTGAACCCTTCTTTAAAGTCTAAAAACAATCACCCCTCGCTTCTACTAGTAGATTCAAGACAAACCAAGCGAGCATTTATTTAGGAGGTAACTTTATTAAATGCATCACGTTATTTTATATGTAAATATATATATATATATATATATATGTACTTATTTTATTTTTTTGTTCTTGTAGGTTGAGACGAGCTTTCTTGTTGCAGTTCGCGAGAAAGACAATGCTGCTAACTTGAGCTTTGGGGTTTAGCCAGACTATCCTGCTACACCAATGGTAGCTTTAGACAATGATGATGAAGACTTGGTAGATTATGGTGAATCTCCAATCCAATACAGGGATGTTGATGATGATAATGGAACTGAAGAGTTGCATAATTCCCTCGAAACATAGGACATTACTTTGTTAGTCAACGAAGCAGGTGATGGCAATACTTATGCAAATGCATTGCTACGCACAAGGACTCATGGAGGTGAAGTATATGCAGTGTCTATTGATGTCTCTCTACCCCCAGTTGCTAACTTGTCTCATAGAGACATGGTAGCAACTCCAGAAGCTGTCCTAGGGGAGATAATATCCTTTCATGGATTTCACATTCCTTCTTATCTATTAGAACCATTGGAGAGACTTTATGTTATAGACTAAGATTTTTGGAGCAAGTCTCTTATGTTGGGGATTGAGTTGGCCAATATCACCACCCAACAATATCGTTGTCGTAGTAGGTCGCCGTGTACTATATAAAGGTCTACTATCAACCCTTTTGCTAATCGTAGGCCTTTCATACGACACATAGGGCTCTTTCCACTATACATTACCATCAGGCCCATAAATAAGTAATATAGAGCAATTTAACTAAGATTACTTCTATGGTATAAATTAATTAGTTGTGTGGACTCGTAAGATCCATACCAAAAGAATATTACAAACAAAATGTAGTTCATAAGGGAACTGCATTAGAAATTTAAATCTATGTTATAAACAAAAATATAAAAGTAACTAGTTATCTATAAAACTATTACAAAATTTTCTCTTCACTCCCTAATCACTCTAACTTGTCCCTATATGAGACTTATCATGGGCATGCCTTAACCCGGATTAGCGAAAAGGTTTTCTTGCAACAAAAGAAACCTATCGAGGTGTAAGCTTAAGCTTAGTGAGATTAATACTCTTATTAGTACCACATGGAAAAAATTTATTAAATGTATAATCATATGAATGCATGAATAATTAGTATGCTAAACAACGCATGCAGTAGCCTAGGAATTGCATACAACTCAGAATTACGCCTCCTATAGTTGGGGTTGGAGATAATTAATTGACCCAAATCAAAATTTAGGTTCTAGACCTTAGGTTTTATTTCATTTGCACTATTGTGCTGAAGCTAAAACAAAACTATATATATATGTATGTATGTATGTATATACTTTCTTTATCGAATAATAAATCATATTTTAAAAAAAAAAATCCTAAGTTTAACAGTGTAGTGACCTCCGCAATCCACAAACACACGCCTTAAGTAGAAGCCATATGACACGTCCCCTCATCGACGGTTGGTGTCTCCCGACGCCTAATAAGCCCATCAACTTAGGATAAAGACTCAATAAAAATAATGATATAGCCAATGCCCAATCCTGCAAGAGGCTCTTCCTCTTGTGAGTCCTTTCCCATTTTCTACATGAAGTGGCAGTTAGTGTTATCTAAATGTAATTACGGGGAATGCATGATCCATTTAATTTCTTAATCGTATAAGTGATTAACTTAATTTTCAAGGTGGTTAGACAATTTCATTCCATACAATCACACGTATAAATTATCACAAACAATACCCATTATTATATAATTAACAAGCCATAACATTCATTCACAAATTCATACACATGTATTTTCCATATCCTACAAGCATCTAAATTTATATATATATAAATTTAGGTGCATCTATTTTACAAGCAAAATCAAGTAGAGTCGTCGAGAATTTACTCACTTCACCATGTGGTCAGTCAAAGTAGTTTGGGGGCATCATCTCTGTATGCGGTGTCCCCTAGTCATCAAAATCATAATATAATAAGGGATTGAAATAAAACTTAGGAAACTAAACTAAAATCCCTTAAGTTATACTCTCGATTAGTTTTTGTATCTTTTCCCGGTTTTACTTAAAAGTTCAATTGCATATAACTTTTTCGTTTTAAATATGATTTTTATGATCTTATAGTTAATCTTTATTATTTTTGAGTGTACTTTAACATGGTGAGGTTATATTTTCGAAATGAGGTATGCAAATCTGTCCATAGGTTAGAACAATAGCAATCCTCATGATTTGAAGTGCTTTTGAGCTTTGTTTGGTTAATGGGCTTTTTAGTAACTTGAGAAATCCTTTGAGCTTGGTCTTAAGATTTCCTTCTAAGCTCAAAATATTCCTTAAGGTCAGATTTGCAACTTTGATTTACACTCTTAAGGCTATCAACCACTTCTTGGGCTCTTAAGTGGGCTTAAGTTGTCAAATGGGCTTGTTTTTTATCCAACTCAAATTTAACCACTTTGTTGGGCTTAAGGAGTATCTTGTGGGTCTCTTGCGAGTCTTAAAACAACTCTTATTGATATGTCAAGTTGTTGGTCAGAAATTTAAGGGCAGTTCAACTTGGTGTATGAGGCTTGTTTTGGAAGTTTTTAAGCTCAGTTTTGAGTTTTAAGCTTAATATACTTATCATACTTACCTTGGTTGGTCTTTTCACTTTATTTATTTATTTTTATCATATTTTTAAGTGTCTTTTAAGGAAGTTCCAGATCTGGTTAGTTTGAATATGAGAGCTTCTGACTTGGTTTTCTAACTTGTTTCATTATTTTTTTAAGTTTAAGTGTTAGATCATAAACCTAGGTTACTTGTATTTAAATATTAGCTTGACTTCTTTTCCATGAGAGGGTTATTTGACTCATACTTTTCATGAAAATAGTAGATCTAATACTTATTACAATTTCCACATCATAGCTCATGTCTTACAAAGTTGGTTTCCTCATGAAACTTTATGTGATGAATTTTTCCTTAACTTAAGTCTAAATTTGAGCATATTCAACTTAATAGAAATGAAATCAATATCCAAATGACCATTGAATTCTCATGTCTAGCATGATCCTCTTTCATTTAAGTTCTTATTTCAAGATTTTCTCATCTTAAAATCTTCCATTCAAAGTATTAAACAAGTATCTCTACAAAACACTAACTTTACATGCTCATATTGCAACTTCATGTAAGGGTTTCATGAGTTTGTTTCTTAGGATGGTTTTTGATGTTATAACTACTTATGATCATACTCATATCTTCAAGAAATCATAATCTCTTAACATGAATACTAACCTACTAACACAAAGATACACTTACTCATCCACAAAGCAAAAGTATGGTAGTTGTGCACAAATGTTCCACTTATGCTCTTTATCTTACTTCCTCCTTTTGCACCTTTTTGAAACCTAAGTTGTTGGATCCTTTGAAATGGAGTTTATGGAATGTTTTAAGGGTCTTAAAGAAGCTTGAATGTTTGTAAAGAAGGGTACAAGAAAAAGTTGAATGTGCCGTGAGTGTGAGTGTGAGTGTGCTTGAAAGTGGTGGCAAAGTGAAGGATTTGTGGGTTATAGTTGTTTCTACTTTTATTGTGGTTTTCAAGTGAGAGAAAAAGGAAGTGAAAATGAAATTGAAAGTGAAAGTGAAAGTGAGAGAAATGCAAGAAAAAGTGGCTTGTTGGGGAATGGGGTGATTATGTGTTTAAGGAGCTTGAAATTGTTATCTTGTAGCATATACAAAAGTCAACAATTGCAACTATTGATGATGTAAGCATTAAGGGGTGAATAGTAGTGTGTAAGATAAAGTGATTGATGGGTGAAAGACAAGAATATGCACTCACCCCCCAGTGCCCCCCACCCTTTCTTCCTTGTTTAAACCAGCCATTGGATGTCCTTTGGGGCATGGAATTGTCTTGTCTTATTTATTAAAGTTAACCATGTCAAATCTTGTGACAATTTATCCATATGTAATATAAGTGAAGGAGTGAAGGAAAGTGTCTTATCACTAGATTTTGATAACTTATCAATTGATAAATGATTCTAACTTTCAATTGATAAATGATTCTAACTTTCAATTGATAAGTCCTCTAAGGTGATTGGTTGGTCTACTTATTTATATGTAAGGCTTAGGTATGATGATAAGGGCATTGTCTTATAGGAAATTATTTTAGGATTTACTTCTTGCATTGTTTCGTAAATTATGATTCGATTCTTATAAAATCGTGAAATTTTCTAGAGTTGAATGAAATTATTCAAATTAAATTATCGATTAGTCGCTTAGGGTTAAAAGTCCTTAATTGTTTTAGGGTTTAGGGTCTTAAGTGACTTTAGAGCTCGTAGTTTTTCAAGTTTGGCTTTCGAATTAGAAAAATAAGTTTATTTCTAATTGTAAACTTGAGTTCTTAGTTTAGTTGATCCTTATGAACATTCAAAAAGTACTCTTAGTCAGATCATAGGCTCGTTAAAAGTAGGGTTTACATCCAATACCATGATAAAAATGTTAGGAGAAGCTGCATTATTACTTGAGAAGTCTTGGAGGTCTCTATCAGATGGTAAGCTACAGCAACTGGTTAGCTGTGTTGAAGGGGTTCATCTTTTAAAATTCAAAGTTGGCAGCTTAGAGCCCATTGCTACTAGAGCTAAAGGATTACTGAGTTATCATTCTACTATAAGAAGCCAAGGTGAGCTAGTGGCGAGGATTCAAGTCTTGCAAGATGTTATTGAAGAGATAAACCGTAAAGTGAAAGATTTATTAGGCAATACATACCTTGAGTCTATAATAGGTTTAGATTGCCACCCTTAGCGAAGTTTGGCTATATTCATTTGTTTTACTGATGCTCATTCTTCCCTTTGTTTTTTCTTTTCGATATTCGAGTTATTTTCAACACTTTCAAATATAACTTACTAATTGAATGAAATTTGATTGCTTTCCTCCTATCTTTCTATTCTTTATATATTTCAATTACTTAGTTATATCAAACAACAAGGCTTCTCAGCTTAGAGGTGGTCTATGCTACTAAAACCTTTAGGGGGTCATTGTATGCTTTAAGAAGTAGTGGCTCACTTAGCGGCAACATTATAAAAAGAAATGTCATGATAGTAGGATTTTGTTCCCTATGGCTTGTGAAGCTTAGAGGATAGTGTTGCGCATTAGAGGGAGGCTCTCACTTGCTAGCAACAATACATAAGATAAAATAGTCGATCGCGCTAAGCAGCGATAGTAACATGTGCCTAATTGTATTTATCAGTGGTTAAGAGAGTATTTCACAATAATTAACCTTATATCAATTTCTCTTTACTTATTCATGTATTAGCCTTATGTGCTAAGGAGATGTATCTCTAACTTTGTAGCAATAACAAGATATAAGAAAGTAAAAGAACACAAAGAAACAAAGTAATGGAAGTTGAATGTTTCATTCATGTGAATTGCAAATACATTATTAGATCTACAAATGAAACTTTTTAACATATTGAAAGTTAACGGGAGGGGTTATTGCATCAGTTTTAGGATTAAGGAGCTTATAGTAGCTACTGTCATGGACCTCATGAATTATAAAAGGGCCTTCCCACTTTAGTGTAAACTTTAGCGCTAGAATACCTCACAGTACATGCTCTACCGAGTGAAGCACAACATTGCCTTGCTGAGAAGATCTTTTCTTGACTAGGCGATCATAAGCAACACCATGTCATCTTTGGTAATTAACAAGGTTGCATTTAGCATTGTCTCGCCTTTCTTCTAAGGCTTCAAGATCTAGCATATGTAAGCTGTCTGGTTCTAATTCAGCATTAAGAGCCAAGCGTATAGAAGGAACCAAGACTTCAATAGGCATCACTGCCTCAGACCCATATACCAAAGAGAAAGGTACCACCTAAGTAGGACCTCGTTTGGAAGTTCTGTAAGCCCATAGTGCTAATGGTAGTTTGTCATTCCACTCTTTGTGATTTTTATGAACCATTCGACTAAGTACCTTTAGGAGAGTCTTGTTTCTTGCCTCTGCTTGGCTACTTCCCTTCGGATAATATGGTGTAGATTTCACACAATCAATTTTTTAAGAAGCTAGTAGTTGTTGTACATGTGAATTGATGAAGGGGGTGCCATTATCTGAAAGGACATGCTTTGGGATCCCAAAACAACAAATAATATGCTCTTTTATGAAATTTGCTACGACAGTTCCTGTTACATTCTTGAGGGGGATCGCCTCAACCCACTTGGTGAAACATTTAGTCCCAACAAGGATCCATATGCACCCTTTGGATGGTTCGTTTATTGGACTAATTAAGTCAAATGCCTAAGTATGAAATGGCTATGAAGTAGTTAAGCTATGCAATGTTACTATAGGAGCATGGATTGCATCACCATGTTGTTGGCATGCAACACACTTCTTGGCAAAATTGAGTGCATCATTTTCCATGGTAGGCTAATAGTATCCCATATGATGTAGGTGATAGCACAACTTCCTTCCCCCTTGATGTTCTTTACCATCTCTAGAGTGTACTTCAGACAATATGGTTTCTATTTCAAGAGGTGCTATACATCGAAAAGGCCTTGTCATGAATGATACCTCGTACAACTCACCCTCATGTATAAGATACTTTCTTGCTTTATGCTTCACTAATCAGTCATTTATGTTGTTTGTAGGCAAAACATTATTTTTTAGGTAATCGATGTAAGGATGCCTCTAATCACCTGCACTTATTACAAAGTTGCATTCTCCTTAGTCGGGGAGTTCAGCACACTTTGGGCAACTCATTTGTAATTGGGATGTATCTTTAGACATTGTTGGCCAGTAACACCCTATGTATTGAATGCAGCAATACAAGGGTAGCCCTTCTTCTGTACACAAAATCTTATGGTATTTATCTAACTTCAAATAACCTTTCTTTGCACAAATACATCGAGACAGGACACCTTTTGGTCCCTTAAAATATAAGATGCCATTAATACAAGTAAAGTTTTTCAAACTTGTCATAGAAGTTGCATTTGGATGTGCTAACTGTGCCTTAATGGGACTACGCCAGTCATCTTGTGCTTCTTCATCTTTGTCCACTAATTGTAGAGTCGTGCATGGGATGAATTTCTTAATAACTTGTATGTTCAAATTATTTTGTGTAGTTTGAATGGGAACTTTGGAAGCTAATGTTGCTAAGGCATCTACATAGTGGTTAGTAGATTGTTTGGCATGCTCGTACCTCACAGATTTGGACTTGCTAACCAAAGACTACACCATAGCCTTATAAGGCACTAATGTTGGTTCTTTGAGAGAAAATTCACCATTTGCCTACTTGATGATTAGGTTAGAGTCACCACGAATGCACAAGTTAGATGGTTCAATATTTTGAGCAAAAATAAGACCAAGCAGGAGAGCTTCATACTTAGCCTCATTATTAGTACATGAGATGTTTAACTTAAAAGCTAAAGGTATCTCCTAGCTTTTTGGAGATGTTAAGATCACCTCAATTCCTTGTCTAGTGCTATTAAAGGAGCCATCAAATTACACTTGCTATTCTCCATCTAGTTTTGCTTTTAGTGTCTTCATAGAATCTTACAAGGATTGTATCTACAATAGGAGCCCCTTATGTCATAAGAAATTGAGCCAAAAGGTCTACCAAAGCCTGAGACTTAATAGCCTTAGGTGGCAGGATAGTAATGTCAAATTCTGATAGGAGGAGCAACCTTTTTATAGTCCTTCCTAAAAGAGCTGGTCATGACAAGAAGTATTTTAATGGATTTGAATGAGTGACAAGATTAACCCTATGAGCCAGAAAATAATGGTGCAACTTTTGTATGGCGAATACCAATGCAAGGAATTGCTTTTCACAAGTTGAGTATTTCACCTCACTTCCTTGGAGTGACCCACTCAAGTAGTAGACCAATTGTTCACTACCATCAAATTCTTGAGCTAGCAATTCCCCAATAGACTTATCAGTTGCTGTCAAATAACGAATCATTGAAAACGCTTTAATTGACATTATCATTGTTGCTGGCGAGGTAAGTATCTCTTTGATCTTTTGTATGGCTTCATCGTGAGATTATCTCCATGCAAATGTGGTTCCCTTTTTCATGAGCTGTTGTAATGGATGAGAAATTTCTACTAATGCAGGGATGAATCGCCTAATATAGGACACTTTCCCCATGAAGGTCTTTAATTCCGTTGGATTAGTAGGTGAGGGCATAGATGTATGGCCTGTACCTTTGCTAGATCTACATCAATTCCTTTTTTGTGAACAATGAATCCAAGGAATTTACTAGAAGCTACCCCGAAGATTAATTTCAAGGGACTCATACATAATTTATATAGACAACATCATTTAAAGACCCTCCGTAGATGAGTCAAATGATTAGGTATACGTCTTGACTTGATAACTATGTCATCAACATAGTCTTCCATGAAGTCATGCATCATGTCATAAAATATGGCAGTCATTGCCCTCTGGTAGGTAGCTCCTACATTCTTCAATCCAAATGGTATGATTGTATAGTGGAAGTTTCCCACTGGTGTTCTAAAAGCAGTGCATTCAGCATCTCCAAGAGCCATCTTTATTTGGTTGTAGCCATTGAAGCTATCCATGAATGAGAATAATTCATGTCCAACTGTAGCATCCACCAATGTGTCAATATTTGGTAGTAGAAGTCTTATTAAGATCATAGAAGTCCATGTAAACACGTATCTGTCTATTTTTCTTTTTAACTAGCACAACATTAGCCAGCCAGGTAAGGTGTTCAATTGGCTTAATGAAGCTAGCTCATAGTAACTTTTCAATCTCTTCTTTTATTTGTATTTCAACTTCAGGACGAAAGATTTGTTGTCCCTATTTTACTAGCTTAACCCCAAGCACGATGTTCATTCTATGCACTACTAGACTGGGGTCCAATCTTGGCATTTCATCATATGTCCAAGCAAATGCGTCCCTATATTCCTTCAGCAACTCTACTAAGTGGACCTTTATTCCTTGCAACAGATTCTTGCTAATGAAGATAGGTTGTAGAGACTCCCTTGGTCCAACTAAGTTCAATTCCTCATTCTCTTCAACTTGAGGTTTCATTTGGTCTTGCATTTAAGGAGGGGTGGGTTGGGTTTCTTGCACCGGTATAAGATCTAAGGAGGATAAAAAAGCTTCCATGGATCCCCAAGACCGTCATAAGCGATATACCCTTCACCCATCCTCCCTAGCAAAACTTTCTATGGCTTCATCTTTTCTTTTCTTCTTCTTGCCCCCACAAGAGCCTCGCATTCTCCTCTTCTTCTTTTGTTTATCATGGGTCTCCTCCCATGTGGGAAATGGTATTCCAAAGGGTTTAGCAATAACAGTCTCTCCATCTTCAACATACTCATCAAAGAACCTTACATTGGCTAGATAAGACTCGTTATGTTCAAATGGGTTCTTCATAGCTTAAATGAAGACATCTTTACCCTTCCAATAGCCCTTAATGCACTGGTGCCATGTTAAGGTTATAAGGTTGTGATTGTGCAACTACTTCCTCTTAACCAAAAGGTGATAAGATACAGGCACATCGATCACATAGAACCGTGTAGATCTATGTACGGGTCCAACTTTAAAGTCTACGTTAACATAGCCAATTGTGTTTATAGTTGTTTCGATAAAGCTATTTACTACAATAAATTGCTTCACTAGGCGTCGATTGTCTATCCTTATAGCTTTGAATGTAGACATTGGCATAATGTTTATAGAGGAGCCATTGTCTATGAATGTCCTCTTAATGGGATGTTCGTTAAGTGTACTTTCCACATAAAGAGGAATGTTATGATTAAGGTTCTTTACGTACATGTTTGCATCAGTAAAGAGTATTGCATTCTCATGTGCATTAGCCATCCTTCATACTGGTTGCGTTGTATCGCACTCCCTATGTTATCTCGCAGAAATCTGGGAAAGTGTAGTCACTGCTGCAAGTTGTGCATCTTCATTGAATCCCAATAAATTAAAAAACCTCTTGAAGTTAGAGGTTTTCATTAAGGTGGTAGCCACTGATGGGTATACACCTTGGTTGGTTTCTTCCTTCTCTTCATGTACGACAGCTTATGCTACATCTCCTTCCTCTTATCTCAGATCATGACTAATAGCATTCGTAGCACCACATTGGGCATTTTGTGCCGAGAGTGGATTACTACGTAGATCATTATTCTCTATGACAAGTTCCCCATTACGGACCCTGTCATCAAATATCTTCTTCAATGTCCAACATTCTTTAGTTGGATGACCCACAATCTTGTGATAACTACAAAACTTAAGGTCATTCTTCTCATTTGTAGTCAACAAACGCTATACCCTTGAGGGCTTTATGTTCCCATCTTGTAAACATTGGTTAAGTACTACATGTACCTTACCCATTGAGTACAAGAATGATATAGTTAATGGAGAGCCTCATGAACTATTACTCCTTGGCTTCTTGTTGTCTCCAAAACTTTCTCCTAAGGTTAAGCTAACAGATGTTTCTCGTTTCCCAAATCTTCTACCTTCTATCCATTGTTGCGTAATGGAATTATTAGTTCTTCTTGCAGTCTCGACGAGTGTAGAGAAAGAACATAAGTTAAGGTTTTCCAAATGGACAGCATACTCAGTGAATATCCCCTAAATGCAAATCTTCACTAATTCCTTTTCATCACATACATTTTGGATGTCTAGGGTACGCTCTCTGAAGCACTCTATGTAGTTCATCAAATCTTTCTTTGGGTTTTGTCACATTCTTCCCATATCTATAATTGTGACTCGTTCTTGGGTAGAGAAGAATTTCTCTAAAAAGAGCTTGTACATAGTTCCCTATGAATCAATCAATCCAAAGGGGAGGTTGACATACTAGGTGTATGCCTTCTTCGTCAGTGATTTAGCGAATTCCCTAAACTTTAAGTCATCATCAAGCTTATAAGGCTCTAAGCTTTTAATAAATTTCAGGAGGTGTTCCTTCACACTTTCTTTTTTTTGCCATTAAACAGCATGAATTTAGGACTTACATAGTCTTTAGGATATTGCTTTGCTGCGATGTGTTTGTGATATGGGATTTTTAACTCTGGTATTCCTATAAATGACCTACCTTGTATTTCTCTCATATAAACATCCAAGTCTTCCTTTGTTATAAAGGAAGTCTTTGGAACAGAAGCTGTAGACATAGGTAGCGAAGTAGAGGTAAGATTAGGATGAGAAGTAGATAATCATAAGATTAGAATTATAGGATTAGATGAAGGAGTAGGCACTAGTGAAGATGAAGAGCAGGAGTTGGTTGTCATGCAAGTTCTAACAAGGGGGTTTCATCACCTCTTCCTCGATGGAGATCCTCCTCAATGGTTAGAGGATTAATTTGTTGAGCTGAAGTAGTAACACTTAGCTGTGCAGCAACCATAGGGTTTGGCAAAGTCATACCTTGTTACGCAGTAGTGGTGGTAACTATCCCGGCAATGATGAGTTGGAACATATACATGAACTGATTTAATGCCTTGGTGGCTTCTTACAATGCCCACATCGTTTGTATGGGATCTAGAGGAACCTCAAGTATTAAATGGTCTTAGCTAGTATTCTCATGCAGTAGGAATGGATTTTGTGCAGTAAGCTCAACATTAGTGTCGAGCTTTTAGGACAAGGTATTAGACGTACCGATTGTTCTTTATCTAAGAGGTGCCATATCTCTGCAATCACTCTTCTCTAGTAGAGTTGCCAAAAACGTAAATGTGGGGGTTTGATCAGAGTGGTCACATGCATACTGCGTATGTAGCGCACTACACGTGGCTTCAAAGAAGTAAAGCAAGATTGTTATCTAAAGGGATGATTAAGTGAGAATAAGGTAGGGAGGAGGTACAGACAATCTTAATGTCTCAAATGCACAAGTGATAGACAAGATAGCCTTAAGAGACCTCGAGTGTTTACCTTGTAGCTTAAGTGAATGAGATAAATTCTTTGCTTGAACGTGATTTGATCTTGAAGAGTAGAGTTTTTACAGTAGAACACCGTTTCTCCAATCTCTTTAAGAGTTCTTTATGATAAGGAAATACTGAGTATTTATAGGCTCTTGAACATGATAGTGTCCGTTGGATTATCTAGGTGATCAATAGGTGAGATGGAGCTTACTCGATTCATGGTTATCTAGAATGAGCTAGCTAATGGGCCTAAAACTAGTAGTTTTCCTTATAAGTGCATGAGCTTGCCTAAGAAAGATTAGAGGTGGATGGGCCAATCCAACGATCCTTGTTTTAAGTCCACTAAATCAAATCTTCCTAAATTATCCCAATACGGACTAGACTCCTTAGAGTCTAGTCTAAATAAATAATTGGCTCATTTCAATAACTAATATAACAATTTTTAACCCTTTATATACATCATTTACCATTATTTTTCATCTAATTATAGAAGTAGCCTTATGGGATAATTTTTTCAATTTTTGAATTTACTTAGCTATTATGACTTTTATACACAATGCTAGATCAAAATAATAAAATTTGTGTGAAATGTAGAGTTTCCTATTTTTTAAGCTTAGATTGAGACTTAGAGTTGGGGTGGATATTATTGATTAAAAATTAGTTATTTATGTTTTTGTTCAATGTATACTCACTTCATATAAATTTTGAGAGCCCTTTAATTGTTAAATGAACAAATGATGCCTATCTCTACAAAATTCCTTAAAAAATCAACATAGTTGAAGGATAAATAAACAAAATAAATCTAATGAAAAAAGGGTTCAAAGTTGAGGGAAAAAAATGAATGAAAAGTGCTAAAAAACTAAAGAATCTAGCTATAGGCCTTGTTGACTCGAGCAATTAAGTCTACTTTGTATGGAGTTATACCTATTAACTTGGGTGATAAACTCAAGATTGTTAGCTAGAAGCTCATTACAAGAATCAAGAGAAAAGTTTATTTAAATGCTAGAACTTGCATAAGTGAAAAGAGCCAAATCATGTAAAGTTTATGGATGGTTCGAAAAGGAGTCTTAATGCATAATAGCCTAAGGTTGTTTGCCTTAGGACTTAATGACCGAATAAAACTACTTTATTTCAATTGAAAAATAATGAAAAGAAAAAAAAATCCAACAAAAAATTGAAAGAAGTAAGGAGGAAATCAAGGTACTAATTGATGTGGCATACATTTATTTTTAACTATTATGCTTAGAGAGGTGAAAGAGGAGAGTACATACCCTTTAGTTTTTTAAATGTGGATTACTCTTTGTTGGTTAAATTTATGTTTATTTAGATTTTTAGTTTAATCTTTATTTAAATGATGTGAAACTCTAATTCATATAGATTAATTTTTGAATTCTAGTATGAATTTTAATAATTGATACATGTATTTTGTAGTTGTGTCTTAAGGGTATGTAAATATAATTAAGTGTAAATCTCTAGAATAAAAAGTCATTGGAGGTTTGAATTTGATGATAAAAGGATGAAATTTGACGAAAGATTACGCGCTCTTGTTTCTTAATGGATTGTGTGCGATATTGATATTGATTCGATAATGTAGAGTTTTCACTGATTTTTGTCCCTAAGAGTTTTTTTGGTTTTTATTTATTTTACTTAAGGAGAGGAAAAAGTTTAAGTGTAGGGGAATTTGATAAATGCTATATTACATATATTTGTATGAATTATTTTTATTATGCTTTTATATGTTTTTTTTTTGGTATTTAATTAGTTTATATTTGAATTTTAGACTTTATTTCATGAATTTGAAGGGTTTGATAAAATTCTGGATTATTTGAATATTATTTTCACAAGTTTTCAAGCCTAGAAGATAATTACACCCAAGAATATAAATTATGGGTTGTTATTATGGGCTAAAACAAAAAGAAATTAGCTAATGAAAGGTTCATATTAGGGACTTGTCAATCATGGGCTTACCTGTTGATCTTGTACTATTTACGACATATTTGCAATATTAATGACATTCTAAATGTATCTTTTATTCTATGAGCCAAATTTGGAAAGTGAAATATAAATATGTGTAGAGAGATATTTCAAGAAATAATAAAGATATGTAGAAGGCATTTCGAAGATATAGTGGAGATTTATTTCATGATTTCTTTTTATACTATAGATAGACACATAAGCATCGTAAGGAAAGGAAAAAAGAAAAGAAAAAAAGACAATTAATTCTTAGGAAATAGGGTTATCTATTAACCCTCTCTCTCTTTTATGTTTCTTTTTAATGTCTTTATAATGTATTAATCTAATTCTTTTTAGTATTTAAATATTGAATCCTATAATCTATACAAAATTATTGTTTATTTTTAATTCAATCTATGATTCTTTGTTATTGAGGTTTAATTGCATTGTATTTTGATGCTTTGAATTAATATTTAACTAGTTTGTTAACTCAATGTTTTAGTTTGTTATAGAATTCGCAAAATCTTATAATAGATAGATTGATGTAATTAGAAATAATTAAATAGATTAAAACATTTAGTTGCTTGGATTAAGGCAAACTAACAACATTGTTCAAGGAATTAATGTGATTTTAAGATATTTTATTGTAGAAGTAATTCAGGTAGAATATATTCAAGGTTAGGAGTTAATTAAAAGGTATGAGTTTAGTTGGTTCAATTTAGGAACTCTCACCATGATATTACGAGGATGAGATTGAATGTAACATAGATTTTAGGAAAAAATTCAATGTTTAAATACTAAAGTTCGTACATCCTTAATAATTTTATTTGTGTTCTCTTTTATTTTCATGTTTTAGTAGTTCTTTTATTTTATTATTCCTATAGATTAAATTAAATTAGTTTAATTCAGATTTAGTAATTTGAAATTTAACACTTAATTATTAGGTTAGATAATGGGAACATTAAGGGAATGTATTAGTATTTCAATAGCAAGTCCTTAAGGGATCGACACCTAGACTCAATATATTTTTCTATACTATTACTTAACAGGTATGCTTACCTCACATCAAACCTCTAGTTAATCAAGGAAACCATGTTTAGTTCATTAATTAAGCAGCTAATGGAAGATTATGGTAACCTGATTAGGGTTGTGTAGAAGGTGCCATCATTAAGGTAGTGATTCGGGTTTGTTCAATTAGATTGATTAACATTATTGGTTGATCTAGTTTGAGTAATTAACATTATTTAGCAATTGACATTGATGATTGGTTAAGTAAATTTGGATAATTTAAGGTTTAGAATTGTTAAATTGAATTATTTTGTATTGTTGGGTAGTTTTTTCTAGTTAATTAAGGAATTGCAAGTACTTTAAGGCCCTTACATTCAATTAGGGTTTTGGACTTGCTTTCAGGTTAAGGTTTTTGAGTTATTGATTAGGGTTTTAAAATTCAATTTAGGATTTTAGAGTTTGATTATGGTTCTTGATTTTAACATTTTATGTTTAAATTATTTAGCCTCGTTGATTCTAGGAAATATCTTGACTAACACCTTGACAACTCCAATCCTACTTAAGGACTTGCGAGGTTTGCAACTGTTTATTAAACGGCTTTCAATCTCTTTGATTACTTTTTCATTTCTCATTATTGCTTTTAGACTATTTTTAATGTATTTTAACGAGACTATATCTAAACATGTTCAAACTTTTATTGACATTTACATGAGGTTTTATTAGTAATCACTTCTCTAAATACTTCATGTTTTCAAAACCAAATCTTTGCAATTCAATCTAAGCTTATTTTAAGTTATTTCAAAATTAAAATAAATATTCCAAAAAGTAAAATTTGGTTTGAGATATCTACTTAATGTGTTAGGAAGCTTAATGTATTATATTTAAGTAGGATATGTTAGAGACTATTAACACCTTTAGGTTTTGAAGGGTGATAAGGTAAATCTCATATGAGACAACTTCGAGACTATAGTCGCACACATTATATATTTACTATAATTGTGAGAGAGTTTGTGAAACTCTAAATATTGAGAAATCAAGACTACGTTGATTATTATACCAACATTAAATAATAAATAGTTTGCTATATTAGTATTACAGATGCATGTATTATATTCTATTTTTCATGCATACGAGTATATGGTGACTATTTTACAAGGCTTTGGCTCACTTCTCATGATTAACTAATTCTCCAATAGAGAAGAATGTTGTTTGCTTCCGGTTATGACTACAGACATAAGATTAGGATTTATGTTAGCACTCTAAGAGGATTACTATGTAGTTGGCTTGTAGAATTAAGTTTTTATATTTATGAAGTTCAAATGTTTGTAAATAGAAGTTAATGTTGTGAGAATTGGAAGCCAATTTGTGATAATTTGGTGTTATGTTTTTTAGTAGGTTTTATACTTTTTCATACAAATTCTATGGGGGCAAACTATTAATGTCCCTTAATATTGGGACATAATACAAAAAGCATGGAAAGGAATAAAATTTAGAATCACAATCTTATTTCAAAATGATTCGTGCATATTGGACATATCATGTAAGAGTAGTTGAATGTCCTTCCATCATCAAGAATAAGTTCTCAAGGCTATTATTTGCAGAATTGTGTATTTTTTTTTTTTTATTGTTGACAATACAGTTATTAATCTTGACTTAATAATTTATCATGATTTTGAAATCAAAAATGGGTAAAAGCAATTAAATAAATGATCTAACTAACGATTGCTTACAGAACTTGATAACATGCTTATTATGAGAAGTACAACATCCGCACTTGTTTACTTCGTTAAGTGTGTAATTGGTTTAAAGAAAATTGTAAATTGTATCTTAGGTACTCAAAAAAATTGCACTCAGTAAAAGAGGAATTGTGAGCCATTGCAACTTCAACCCCGAAATGGTTGACCTTGAAAATTCAAAATAGATCTCACCCTTAAGTGCTACTATTTTATTCTGATATTTGCATCTATGATGATCATTTAAATGTAGTCAATAATAGCTAATGACAATAAAAGTACCTAACCGATCTTTATTTTGATTTAAGAAGGATGTAGTATTAGGTAATTAGAATCTATCTTTTGAATGAGTCAATAGTCATACTATATTTTAAAATTCTATACTTTAAGATAGGTTCGAATCTCCTCTTCTTATAGTTGGTAAAAAAATAAAAAAATTCCTATGCTTTGGGAGCTCTACCAGGAGGGGGTTTTGTAAATTAAAAATAAAATTGTCAAATATGAGGAGGATTAAGATGGGAAAATGGAGAAGTTAGTTGTATCAATTGATTATATCTTTTAGTTTTAGGAATCTTTTATGGATATCTTGAAGGTAGGTTTTGTCATTAATAAACAAATTGATAGCAAGTTGATATTCTATTTTGATGATGAGCATATGCAGAACATAAACCAAACATATGATTGATCCTAGTATTATGTTACACCCAATCAAAACTCTTCGGATAAATCTATATTGGAAAAATAAGTATAGATGGGGATGTAAACACAAATTTTCATAGAGGTTAGGTTAGTGACAGAGGGTCCTCCACCATTCTTAAAACCTCCACTATGGTTGTTGTAGATATAATAACATATATTTTACATACACTTTTGTCACGAAGCCTTTTTATATTTAATATGAGTACACCAAACCCGTAACACACGGAAGATGGTTTGAAAGAAAATAGTAAAAGGGAAATAAATAATAATCTAATCTATAAAGTAAATTTCACCGATAATATAAATATCAATAACCTCTTAGATGTCTTTGACCTTCATTTCCTTCCTTTTAATCCGCTACTTTATTTTGTGTTATTATTGAATTTATCTAAATTATGCCATTAAATGATATTGATATTTCGTTAAATTAAATTATCATAATTTATAATAATACGATTAAATTACCATTAAAATTCCTGTTGTCATATAATATACATTTTTTCCAATTGTTTAGTAAAGTTGATACTAATTACCAATCTTATTATATTTTTCCTTCTATAAGCATTACTCGCCCTAATTTTTTAATTGTATAGTAGTGAGCAATGGAACTAAATTATAGTTTTCCTACATTTGTTTAATTATTTATTGCAATAATTTAATTAGATACTATGTGTTATATTTTAAATTGTATTGAATTGTTGCATTTAATTTTGCACACAAATCACGGGTGTACATTTGCTAATATATAATATAAGTACTCCAAACTCATAACACATAGAATATAATTTGAAAGAAAATAGCAAAAGGGAAATAAATAATAATCTAATCTATAAAGTATATTTCTCGACAATCATGTCAACTAATGAATCTACCATACTTATTACTAAAAACTACACTATACTACTATAAAAGATCTATGGACGTAAGCTAATGGAATAAAAAAATAAGCATATGAGTCAAGAAGAAGAAGATGAAGATGCAAGAAGAAAATGTGAAAGTGCAAAAGGAGAGAGAAAATAGGATTCTAACTATCATATCTAAATTCTGTTTTTGTCAAGAATGAAGTGTGTATTTACAATCAAGAATTCTATATATATATACTTTACATGTGTAATGCTCAACATAATGAGCATGTGAAATAAATATGTATTTATAATACTCTCCCTCAAGATGGTGAGTATATGTTCAATACCCCCATCTTACTAAGAAGGAACTTAAACTGATCTGATGAAAGTGCTTTGTAAATAAATCGGCTAGCTACATTTTTCTTTTCACATGAATCGACAAAATAACTCCCTGAGTAACTTTATCTTGAAAAAAAATCCAAATCAATCTCTAAATGTCTTGTTCTTTCATGGAAAACCAAATTGTGTGCTATATGTAATGCTAACTAACTATCACAAAACAATTGAATTGCAGTGGCAATGGGAACTTTAAAATGCTCGTGCAGTAGTGATAACAACCAAATAGCTTCACACATTGTGGAAGCCAAAGCTCTATACTCTAATTCAGTGGAACTTCTAGAAATTGTAGTTTGTTTCTTTGATTTCCACTTGACAAGCGAATCACCCAAGAAGATACAAAAGCTGGTAGTTGATCTTCTAATGTCAAGACATCCTCCCCAATCACTACTATAAGCTCATAGTACCAAATCTAATTTACACAAAAAGAATAAACCTTATCCTGGTTGCTATTTGATATATCTCAATACTCTCTCCAAAGCTACTTGATGCGTTTGCTTTGGATTATCCATAAATTGGTTGAGAACATGGACTGGATAAGCAATATCTGGGCGTGTAATTGACAAATACAAAAGTTTGCCAATAATCTATCTATAAAACACAACATCTATCATGTCCTCATGAGACAGCTTATGATTCATGATTATATGAGTTGATCATCCTTAGAAACATGTTCAAGAAAATGAACAACCCTAGAAACAATGTATTTATCATCAACCAAATCATATAATTTGTATCCTTTAATAGTAAAAGGATTGCCTACAAAGACATAAGGATGAGCCCTTGTGTCAAACTTCGTTTGTTGTTTAGTATGGGTAGAAGCAAAACAAAGGGAGCCAAAAACACGAAGATGTCCATTAGAAGCTGATATGGTGAGGAATTATTTAGAATAGGAGTAGGTGTACGATTTATGAGATATGTGTCTATCAATGTAGCATCTCCCAAAAACTGAAGAGGTAATGAGGATTGAAACAATAAAGATCTTGCAACATTAAGAATGTGTTAATGCTTATACTCTATAATACCATTTTGTTATGGGGTCTCAATGCAAGTGACCTAATGTATGATGCTATGAGAAATATAGAAGTTAGCTAACATGAACTCCAAACCATTATTTAATCGAAGTATTTTAACTTTATGATTAAATTGAGTTAAAACTAGTTGGTAAAAAATATAAATTATAGTTTTTACTTCTAATAGACTGCTGATTAGTGGTCCTCTCACCCATGCACGCTTATGAGGCCTTCAGTCACTCACTTAAAGAATTCTCTCTGATTAGGTTATCGAGGATAAGGTGCAGTTTACAGGAGAATGGTGGAAGAACTCCTTAAGGGTTCATCTCGACCATACCTTACTTTGTTAGGCTCAAAGTGATGAACATTATCTATTGAATGTCAAGGTCGAGAAGTTGAGTGCCAAAGCCAACCAACCTAGTGTTAAGGTTGAGGATATTATTCATATAGCACTGTACCTATCACTTGAACCCTTTTTGAGTTGAGGTCGAGGTGCCAAGTATTGAAGCCCACTTGCCGAGCAATGAGATCCCCTTCATGATGGCCCCTGTCCTTTAGCTTGTTATCTCTATTACTTTATGCGCCGATGCTTACATTTGTTGTTAGTATGGAACCAATATCTTATTACGACCTGTCCTTTCACCTAACATTGTACTATTTTTCCCTTTTTGTCATTTGTCCTATTTATCCCTTTTCGTATGTACTAAGAATCTCTTTTAGTGAATTCATCATCTACTCAGATCATAAATCTCTAAACACCTTCGATAGTAACAAAAACTTTCTCGACATCATGCTAAATGGGTCGAGTTCTTGGAGTCTTTTTGCTACATCATCTAATATAAGAAGGGGAGCACAAATACTGTGGCTAACATTCTTTCTCATCGTCATACCTTCATTACTACAATGCAAGCAAAGGTACTTATATTTGTCATCCTGCCTAATTAGTACGGGCATGATTTGTATTTTAGGCCTTTAGTGGCCAAGTGTAACATTGGAGTAATAGTAGATGGGTTCTACATAAACCACGAATTCTTGATGAAGGGCAAGCAGGTTTGTATGTCGAGTGGTTTAGTTAAAGAGCTACTTGTCCAAGAAGCTCAAGTTAGAGGCTTAGTGGGATATTTTGGAGACAAGAGAAAGGTTAAAATATTGAAAGAACATTTCTACTAGCTTGGGATAATCAAGGATGTGCATTAAATTCTTGAGAGGTATGGGGTGTATAAACATACTAAAGGAAGGAGAGAGCCATATGGAGAGTACACACCCCTACCCATTCTTGAACACCTATGAACCGACCTAAGTATTGATTGCATGCTTGGCCTTTCCTGAACACCAAGAAGACATGACTTAATTATGGTAGTGGTCGATCGGTTTAGCAAAATGAGCCACTTGATTCCCTGCCATTGAAGTAATGATGCTTTATTTGTCCCTGATATCTTTTTGCGAGAAATTGTACGATTACATAGACTGTCGAGAAGTACTATATCCGACTGTGACTTGAAGTTCATGAGTTTCTTCTAAAGAACCCTATGGAAGAAACTCGACAATAATCTTATGTATAGTAATTCTCGCCACTCTCAAATAGATGGCCAGACTTAGGTAGTAGACAAGATAGTCGATAACCTCTTATGAGTAGCTATTAGGAAGAACTTACATAATTAGGACCTATGCCTAGCTGTCATTGAGTTTGCTTACAACTGATCCATGCATAGTTAGATAAGAAGGTCATCTTTTGAAGTTGTCTGTAGACTTAACTCGAACTTACCCTTAGATATGGCTATCAACCTAACCGTTTAATGAGAAAGTCAATCTAACCTATAGTACACCGAGGAATTCCAAAAGTTGCATCAAAAGGTTGCCGAACAACTAGCACAGATTGTAGCTCGACAAAAGGAACAAAGAAGCTAAGATTGGAGATAAGTGGTTTACAGCCTCAGAGACCTTGTTTAGGTCTACCTCATTAAAGAGGGTTTCCTTAGGAAGAGAATAAACAAGCTTTCCCTTAAATTAGACAAACCTTTTAAGATCCTTAAATGCATCAACAACAATGCATATAAGCATGAGCTACTCGACGAATACGGTGTATCTGCTACTTTTAATATAGCTAACCTAATACCCTATGTACTTGATGAAGAAGAGAGCCAAGATTTGAGGAAAAATCTTCAATAACCCTATAAACTAATGGATTGTGGACTATTAGTTCTCTTACCCACGTGCATTTGAAGCCTTCAGTTACTTACCCAAAGAATTCTCACTAATCAATTTACCAAGGATGAGGTGTAGTTTATAGAAGAATGGTGAAAGAACTCCTTAAGGGTTCATCGTAGCCATACCATGTATTGTTAGGTTCCAAGTATCGAACATTATTCGGCCAATGCTGAAGTCGAAAAGTTGAGTGTCAATGCCAACAAACCTAGTGCCGAGGCCAACGACCTTATTCATACAACATTGCACCTATCACCCGAACCCCTTTTGTGCCGAAGTCAAGGTGCTAAATGCCTAAGCCTCCTTGCCAAGTGATGAGATCCCCTTTATGACAGCCCTTACCCTTCGGTCTATTACTTACATGGCGATGCTTACATTTGCTACTAGTATGGAACCAATATCTCACTACCACTTGTCCTTTCGCCTAATATTATACTATTTTTCTCTTTTTGTCATTTGTCCTATTTATCTTTTTTCGTATATATTAGGAATCTTTTTTAGTGAATACCTTTTTGTAATTTTTTTTATTTATAATATTACCCTAAGGACTTATTATTAATAGTCCATTTTCTTTGTAGCCGGAATCATCTTACATTCCACATAGACATTGAACATACTTGTTTTTGTAAGATATTCCTCCCTAAATCCATTTTCATATACTCTTATCTACTCTTGCTGAGTAGTTCAAGATTAGTAATGGGTGGAGCTTGACATTAGCTTATACGTTACATCAAGTGAAGTGCCAAGTCATGTCATGTTCATAAGTGAGTTATATCCTTCGAACAACCTCACGTTTAGCTACTATATTCTGTTTGTTGACCTACCTACACTATTTTTTCAATATTTTGAAAGACCTATTGGTTCTTATTTCCTACAATAAGCTTTAGTTATAATTGAGCTCTCAGGCACATCAACTTTAACTTGGATTTCATAAGATATACCTAAGGAACTCAAGCGAAATCATCTACTGTAGTAATAAAGAATTTATGTCCATGAAGAGTAGGTACAGAAAAAGGTCCCTAACATGAGGTATTTCTAACATGAGTAGGAAAAGAACAATGCTGTTGTTTTGTCAAAGGACAAACAACACAATCAAGTTGATAAGGAGAAACCGAACTATCAAGTTTTTGAATATACTTTATTCTATCCAAAGAAGGATGACCAAACCTAAAATGCTATAGATCAAAAGAAATTGGCAACTTACTTAGTGCAACCAATTTATTACAATAATGAGAAACAACTACACCATCTAGAGGTTGCTCCAAGAAGTAAAGTCTAGCTCTACCCTTGTCATGACTAATTACTCTCTTGGTGGCAAAGTCTTGAATATAAGCATAATGATTCATGAATAACATTGACTGTATGGCATTAGATAGCAACTTAGAAATAGAGACCAAATTGAATGTGAAACTATGGACAAACAAGACATCAGATAAAACCAACTGTAAATTTAGATGAACAACACCTTTAAGTGTAGCTTGAACTTGCTCTTTGTTAGGCAATTAGACACAATAGAATAGGAATGAAAAAGATCAATAGAATTAACCATATGATCAATTGCACCTGAATTTAGGACCCAAGACACTGATGTGGCCATTTTTTAAGAAGAAAAACAAGCAATAGACAAGGATGTACTTGCCATACTACTTTAGAGTGTAAAACTACCATCACTCCACAAAACAGCAAGCAAAGAAGTGGAAATAGAAGAAGTAGTAGAATAACTATTAGAGAAGCTGGAATTATTTGAAACATGAAGCAAGCTAAGTAAATAAAGTACTTATTCCTTTGTAAAATTCATATTGCTATCAGCTTCTGCACTATTTACCATATTACTTGTAGAATTCTTGGACAATAGCAGAAGAGTCACAAGATCTAGTGATAGAAACTTGATTTACTCTTAAAACATGCGGCCTTTAAATTTATAATGATGAGGAAATCCAATTAGATTGTAACTCCTTTCCTTCAAATGACCTTTTCTTGTAGCAATAGCTATAAACAACCTCATTCTTAGTAATTCGCTGCTTACTAACATTAACACTAGACATAGCAGAACTATCAAAATTCAAAATATCTCTTGGATGATTATCACACTGAAACTCATCCTTAATTATGAGGTTATACGCCTCATCTAAGGTTGGAAAAGGCTTTAAAACCAAAATCTAAGACCACAACACTAAGAAACTTTCATTTCGACCATTTAGAAACTTAAACACATGATCCTTTTGAACCATATCCATAAACCAATCTAAACACCTTTTATCACACTCTCTACAAGAACAATAAGGAAGCAGTCGATAATTCCTAGGTTCCTCTCTTATCATGTTTAATTCAATGAAATAATCGTCTACTGATCTATTTTCCTGAACAATAGTATGTACTGTGTAATACAATTGACAAATGTGTATATCATTAGGTTGTACAAACCCAGTTTTCAACTTGTCCCAAATCTCTTTAGCAAATTGTATGTACAAAACTGTTGAAGCAATTTGCGGAGAAATAGAACGTAAAAGCTAAGAAACAATAAGATTGTTACACCGATTCCAAACCTAATAAAGAGGATCTGATTTCTCAGGAACTTCAATTGATCCATCGCTAAATCCGACTTTATTGCAAATCAAAAGTGCAAAAACAAAGGATCTACTCTAGGTGTTGTAGTTTAAACCCGATAATGGTGGTGTAATCGAAATAAAATTTTGTGAATCTTCATGATAAAGATAAAATGGTGAAGTAACATCTTCCAATGGAGAAACTTAATTATTTATGATGCTAGCGAGCTTTGATATCATGCGAAAAACTACACAAGACTACTATAAAAGATCCATGGAAGTAAGCTAAAGGAATAAAAAAATAAGTGTGTGAGTCTAGAAGAAGAAGATGAAGATACAAGAAGAAAATGTGAAAGTGCAGAAGGAGAGAGAAAACATGATTCTAACTGTCATAACCGAATTATGTTTTTGTCAATAATGAAGTGTCGAGACTTCCAGATATATATATATATATATATATATATATACTCTACACGTGTAATGTTTAGCCTAATGAGCATGTGAAATAAATATGTATTTGTAACACTTATGATGATTTAAAAACATATATAGAAAGTTAGGATTTTTCTACGGCTGAAATGGCTATAATAACAATCATTTATTAGAAATTGATCATATCCCTAACAAATGTACCATGGAATATGGATAATTAATGTGGCTTATGGCTTCTCTTGAGAGTAAATCAAGAATAAGTAATCTTCACTTGAGAGTTCCAAATAGTCAATTTTGGTAGGCTTGAATTGGGTTTCCGCTCCTGTTTATTTGGATATATATTGCCTCTTTCTTTTGATTGACCAAAAAATAGAACAAAGAAATAGAAAACCCTCGATTTTCTCAATACCTACAGGTACATCACTCCATGTCCTGAACGATGAAGGCTTCACCTTCCTAATCGTTCCAACATAAATGGATATCGCGCGTTTTTGAGTTCCCCTTTTAAGTTTAACTTTCTGTTTTTCCTTAGTTTGAATTTGCTATAACAAGGAACGCCGTTTACTTTTTTCCTTTCCATTATCGTTTATCTCGACGTGAAACGAAAACAAAAATATATATAAATTTTGTAAAGAATATTATGATATTGATATAGTAGAAAATCAGACGGTACGTAAGGATGAGCAAGTTACTCTGTTTATGAGTTATCCACTAATACCCTATTTAATTGGAGAGGTTTTTGTGAATCATCTGACCCTACTTTCATAAAGTAGAATATAGGTACAAGTCTTTCCACCCAATATCTACTTTGAAACTTATACTTCAACATATATAGGATGCTAATTCCAAGTTATCTTATGCCTATCCTATAAAAAATTATCAAATAATATTAATAAATGAATAATAAAGGTTAACATTATATATATACATATATATACATATTTGCTAATAAATGTGAAAGGAAAAAAAAAAAAGTCAAAGCTTGTAAGTCAATAAACCTAAACGGCTAAAGTTAATGCTCTCTTTCATTTTACCTTTTCCATTGTTCCCCTTGTTTAAGGTGACATAACTTGAAATAATAAAGATCGTAAATATTACTTTCTTTTATTTTAAAATATTTTGCTACAAGTTCCATATATTTGGCATATGGAAAAGTTATACATTATACATAGATTACTTTTTTTTATATCATAATTAACCTGATATTTATAAAATAAAAGAAAAAATTTACAAATTCTATAGGAATACCGTGTCTCTATAGAATTTATAAGATACGAGTTCTAAAGTGGTTTCATAATACTATAGGATAAGTTTAAGTTTATAAATTTGAGAACTTATATATTATAGAATAGTGTACGGATAAGACGTCATACTTTGCTTACTTATACCTACTCATCTCTAATAATATGTTTGATTGGCTTTATGAGAGTGGAATAAAATAGTTATTTTCTTCTATAAATTTGACAACATATTTTATTAAGAATTATTCTATCAATTACTATGTTTGTTGACGAGTAATAATTCGTGGAAGAAAAAACATACCTATTGTATATTCTTTTCCTAGACATTTATACTTAAACTGGTGCAAGGATAGGTATATTCTTTATTGTTACCTAAATTCTCTTTCTTTTTAGTTCACTAAAAGGAAAGAAAGGATATGTTAGTATATTATTATACTTTGATACCTGATCATCACCTAACATTAGATTAGTGTAAGGATATATTAGTATATTTAGATACTAGTAAACACTCATCCGCATGTTAATTGTATTAAGATGATATGATTTAAAACATGAAAAAATTATTGAATCAAAGTACACATGAATAATGACTACCGAAACGGTTAATAAAATATAATTGAATGGTGTTAAAAACGAACAAGAATACTTAAAAGTAAATAAATATTGTAATATTAAAGAAGGATGAAACAAATATCACATCTCTTAGGGATAGGTATGGTATAGTTCAATACAGTCACCCATTTGAGTTGAATTGAACCTAATGCTACAATTCGATTCCTTTTTCAATCTAAACCTAACTTTATAGTTTGGTTCATAGTTTTTTCGGATCTAAAAAATAGATTCAATTTGCGATTCGAACCAAAATCTCAAAATGTTTTGGAGAAATTAAAGAGGATAAATGAAAAATGAAAGAAAGCCTATGTTTGTCTTTTGGAACACAAATTTGAGCAGAAGTGTGAAATTAAGAGTTTAAAAAGTTAAGAACTCAGCTGACAACATTTCATAGGAGGGTTTCAAATGGAGTAAATATACCTAAAATAACTAAACTAAGAGAGACATCAATATTATTAACTTGGTGAAAATATAGGCTATACACCAAACATAAGTTTTTTTTTTTTTTTATTATTATCTTTTTCCTTTCACTGTTTGATTTGGTTTGATTTGTAACTTTTTGAACTTTTAAAAAAGGGTTTAATTAGGATCGAAAATTTTTCAAATCTAAATAATGGTTCGAACTTAATTCACAATTTGGTTCAATCTAATCTAGTTTGGTTTGCAGTTTATCTAATTATTTTGCCCAACCTTAACATTTGATTTGCCATAATGGTTTAAAATGGAATCGATTGAAATAGAATGGTATAAGAATCATAATTATAATTCTTTTCCTACACTTGGAAATTTTTATAGAATAGAACGTAAAAATATTAATATTTATTTGAGATATTCTTAATTATTTGATGTCTTGATTAGTTAAAAATTAAATGAACAATTTTAAACTAATGATAATTAATGGTGATTCTATTTTCTGCCCATTCCCACTTACAAACATAACATAAGAGGATTATATATTATTAGTGAGTTGACAATGACAACATTCCAGCAATTTTGAAGGATAATCTCTTCCAAAGACCTAGCTTCCTTCTCAATGACGTTTTATACTCATTCTTAATAACATCTACCAAATAACAATTTTCAATACAATAGTGACCATTTATTATGTTGCCAACATCACAAAAACAAAAATTTAGACTATAAAATAGTTGAATAGCTCAACAGCCGAAACGCATATCCTCTAATGGAAAATACCAAATTGTAGCAATTTAAATTTGTCTTTCTTCTTGCCTCACTAACAAAAGTCGTACAAGGGAAATATATAAATGGGTCTTCTTTATATATAATTCTTGATGTACCATTTGGCTCTCTTCGTTTTCCCTTACCACAAAATTTGCAATAATTACAAAATCTCGAAACAGTAGTCTATCAACAAACTACATTTTATATATCCATAAAATCATTTGTTTATCCCTTAACGCTTAAGAGCTTTAAATATTTTCATCTTATATATTTCAAAATATAATTGGTAAAAATTATAATCATAACATAAGGACTATAAAGGAATGTTTTTAAAATATAAAAATAGAAAAATACATGGAATTTGAACTCGCCCACCTTAGTTTTTAAAAGAGTTACATCAAATTTTACTACGGATGAAGTTTCCAAGCTTCTATTCATATTTATCCACCACGAACAACAAAAGTAAAAATCAATCAATATATGCCACTCATATGAATTCCATTACGGGCGAAGTTTCCAATCATCTATTTGACTT
Organism: Lumnitzera littorea; assembly: GCA_024138015.1. Taxonomy (NCBI): domain Eukaryota; kingdom Viridiplantae; phylum Streptophyta; class Magnoliopsida; order Myrtales; family Combretaceae; genus Lumnitzera; species Lumnitzera littorea. The sequence continues at coordinate 50,196,707 of JAMXBB010000007.1, read as the reverse complement.
CATGTGTTTCCACCATAAACAACAAAAGTAAAATCAATCAGTACATATCACTTGTATGTAGATAACACATGAAGTTGAAGTAGATATTGGAAACTTCAACTGATAATGCAAAAATTGATTCCATCATTTCTAAAACTAAAGTTGTTGAGTTCAATTTTACATGAATTCTTTATATGTTATATTTCAAAAACTTTTCTCTAGAGCCCTTATGTTGTGGTTATAATTTCTACCGGTTATATTTGGAAATCTGTAAGATGAAAATATTTATATAGTCCTAGGTAATGAGGGATAAACAATTGATTTCATGGACATTCAAGCAGTAATTGTTGATGTACTTAAATTTTTGGATTTTATAACTAAAGATTATTACAAATTACACAGATAAGAAAAGTGACGAGAGCCAAATGCTACATCAAAGATTATACATAAAGAAGACCCATTAATATATTTCCCTTATCTTACTTTTGTCAGTCAGATATAAACAAATAATTTTTTTTTACATATAAATGGTTACGAGTGGATTATTTCCACTAAAGGATATACTATTAGGCTGTTGAACTATTCAACCATTAAGTAGTCTAAATTATATTATTCTTTTCATGATTTTGGCAACATAATATATAGCGATCGTTGTTTTGAAAATTGTTATTTTGCAGATGCCACTAAGAATTAGAATCGAACATTATTGAAAAGGAAGTTAGGTCTTGAGTAAAGATTATCCTTAATATTGTTGGAATTTTATCATCGTTGACTCAGTAATAATATGTAGCTTCATCCCTTGTTTAATATTACAATAGTAATGTAGTTTTAAGTATTTTTAATTATTTTTACCACCATTCAATTGCATTTTTTAATCATTATCATATTTCTAATAATTTTTCATATTTTACATTATATTTTCTCAATACTAAGGGTGAGCGATATATGATGAGTAATGCATGAAGCATTACCTATACTTTCAAAAATTTTGCAACTGAAACCTATAGCACCTTGACACTACCATGGAAAACTTACCTTGTAAAACCTACAAGATTTAAGGTATTTTGTAAAACATGTAAATTTTACTTTTCTTCTTATAAATTTTAAGTCTATGTAATATTAAAAAAAGTAATTTATATGTGATAATCAATTTCTTTAATAAAGAAAACTTATGGAACCTACAGCAAAATCTATGAAATTAAAACAAAAAAATTTTCTACCTTCATTATTTCATGTTCATGTAATTTTACTACTTAGCAAATGAGAAAAAATACGGAGAAAGAATGGAAAATGTAACTTTAGAAAGGAAATCGAGAAAGGTCAGGGAAAGAATGGAAAATGTAAAGTAAAAAAACACGTTTTGTATTATTAACATATGGTTTTAACTCTTTTTTTTTTTCCTAAAACATTTATTTAGCCAAAAATTTTATATTACCTTTTATTATTCATTTACTAATATTATTTTATAATATTTTTATAGGATAAATATAAGGTACCTTAAAATCAATACTCTTTGTACCTTATAGTACAAGTTCTTAGCTGGGTAAAGAGTAAAAAAACCTCATCCGTATCTTACCTTGTAAAGGCATGCTAAAAAAAATCTATACTTCAAACCTATCCTATATCCTAAATACTCATATAGACCTTACCCAATCAAGTGGGGATGAATGAGTATCTTATATAATAGAGTTACCCTCTTACCTCTACTTAATATAGTTAAGTGTGGCATACATAGTGTGTATGCACTTTCGCTAGTATTATTTTAACTAATATATTCCTAGTTTAAGGAAATAAATGCTTTTTTTTTTTTACCCCTTAAAAGGAGATTGAATGGATGAGGAAAATATATTTTTTGCTATTTTTGTTTATCTCGACATGAAAAGGAATATATATATATACAAATATGACTTTTAGGACTGATATTTGTTGTTACTAAACCTTCATATTGGACTTAGAGTGGGCTTATAGCCTACAAAAGAGTGAACATGAGGTTCAAGAGGATGTTGGGGCTATTTTGCTTATCATTTTGATGCTTAAGTTAATTAAGTATTTAAGATGTATAGCATATATGAGTAGGAAGCAAAGTAAATTAAAATATGGGAAAGGCTTGTTAATTGTTTGGGCATTGCAATTGAACTATCTTTACATGCTTATTTAACTACTTGGACCATGTCCCTAAATTTAAGGAAGTGGATTTAGTAGACGGTTATTTTATTGATAACTGCCAAATGTTGTCATAATTTGAATATTCAGATATGTAGTAGGATTTAATCGACTTAGGTTATAAGTGCTATATCTTTGTGACCTTGATTTTGAACTATTTTGAACTCTTCCTTTTTAGTCTAAGCTTTTTGCTAAAGGTTTGCTTATACTTCTATTAGTCTTTAGCTTTTCCTAAGTACTTCCCCTTGTACTCCTTACATATGTACTTAGGTTTGGTTAGTCCAAATAGGTCAGATCAAGTTAAAATAGTTCAGTGCATGCCTTTAATGGGTTGTTATAGGCCTATTAAGTCTAAGGTGAAAAACTTCTATCAATAATATTATGGTATAATATGATATTAATATAATAGAAAGAGGAACGTTATGCTTGTATGATTTTTCAAGATTGAGATAGCATTGTATTTCTTTCTTATAATTGTATTTGATTTGAAGAATGGCTATTTCATGGAATTTCTAATATTATTGAATAATGAATTTCGATTTTTGGACCAAGACAATAGCTATTGCTTATAAGGCCTTTACAACCCAAGAGATAAACATCAATCTCCTAAAGTGATAAACTAAGTTTGATTATCCCCTTCCTTATAGTTATAATTATAGTTGCTGGAAAAAATAAAATAATTTTTACATACATTTATATATTTAGACTGGTGAAAGGATATTAGTATATTTAGATATATTTTGATATTTAACTAATGTATTATTACTGAGATAGTTATAACCTAGTGGTATTACTATTGATCTCTTATCGAGATAAATTAGAATTTGAACACTTTCCCTCATGATTGAAGAAAAAAAAAAGCTAATATATTATTAAGTGGATTTTCTTCCATTTTCTTCTTAAAGGAAAGAAAGGATATATTGGTATATTAATATATATAGACTGGTGCAAGGTAATCCCGAAACTTAGTCAATATTAGATTGGTTTGAGGATATATTAGTATATTTGAATCTTCAATTTTAACTAATATAATCCTAGTGCAACGAAACAAATTCACTGTTTTTCTTTTTGAAGGAAGCAAAGAAGGCACTGAGTGAATGAGTTGCAGTGGTATATTAGGAGAATATAATGGCATAAATGTTAGTTTGGTGTTTTTATTTACCCCGGAATGAAAAGAAGGCAAAAAAATATATGATTTTTGGGAATTACATTATGATACAATATGAAATTGAAAGACGTAGGAGTAAAATAGAGTAATTATTTTTTTTCTTTTAAAGCTAATAATATGTTTGAATTATGGAATTGTCATTCCTTAAAATTCTTAGTACCATTAAATAAGAAAAGATAATTCTTAGATTAATGATATGTTTAATTTATGGAATGAAATAAAGTAGAAATAAAATTACAATTGTTGAATAATAGAATAGAAAAGTAACTGTTATTTCTTATAGTTTCTTTGAGATCCCACAAGTACATATGGAAATATATTGCTATGGTCGTTATAACTTAATAGAATGAATACTGATTTTTTAACGGGATAAACTGGGTTTACATCACCAAATTGTAATATATAATGTTGTTAGAAAAAAAAAAAAAAGAAAAATATGAAAATATGCTAGAAAGAAAAATTAAAAAATAGGTATTCTGTTGGTCCTATAAAAAGAATTGCATTTCTTATTTCACAAAAATAATAATTTTATAGTATAACTATTTCACCAGCTAAATGTTGGAGTAGATCCCTAGAAAAAATAAAAAAAAATGTACTCTATTCTACCATTATTAAGTCAACTAAAAGTGCCATAAAAGAGTATCCGTTGCTTGTTATTTTCTTGCAAATATATTTATATTTAGAATGGTGCAACATACATTAATATATTTAGATATATTCCTTAGTTTAATCTAAATTTCTTGTTTTTTCTTTTGCCAAAGTGGAAAGAAAGGATATAATAGTAGATAATGATGGAAAGCATATATTGTATTTAGATATTACTAATATAGACCCAAAGCAAGTAATTCTGATATGTGATTAATATTAGACTGGTGAAAGGATATATTAGTTTATTTAGATATATTATCTTAACTAACATATTCCAGGTGGAAGAATATGAATTTTTTTTTTTTCCGTTAGGAAAGAAATTTAGAGGCATTGAATGAATGAGTTAAAAACAGTTTATATGGAGAATATAATGGTTATAAATGCTTATTTGCTGCCTTTTCAATAAAAGTATTGATAGTATGATTCTAATGTTATAAACGGGCAATAAAAATGCACTGAAATCAACTGCTTTAGGACGTCACTCCACGCGCAAGGAAAAGTAGGCAAAAGGGAAAGGAGAGCATGGCCATTTCATCACATTTTGGTAGTAGGTGAATGGTGTCGTTTACTACCATCGCGCCTCAGCCGGTAAGCCTTGGTAGGTGGAATCCTACGTGGCTTCATATTTGGTGGCTTTAGTCAAACGTTGCTTGCACTATTTTATTCTATACCTTTCAATTCCACCCCCATCCCTCAACATCCATATGATCATCCCTCACCAACCCCCGAGTCCCTATTACAGTGCAAATCCACTGCGACCAGACTCATAATAACACTCCTTCATCCACCAATAATGAGACACCACCTAATAATAAACAATCTCTTCTCTTACAAATGGCACTCTCTCATTGGTTGTTTTTCTTTTAATGAAGTATGTGGTGTTACCATGTAGTCGTGCTGAGGTTTACTTTCATGTCTGAAAAGGCAAACCGAGTCGTCCAAGTTTGTCCCTGGACAATCGTTGAAATTACTCACCAACTCCATCTCACCAGCTCCTCCTACCATCACCTAATCGAGTATATTATCCACAACCAAAACTCAAACCAACCAGGTAAGGAAGAAGACTTGCCAACCAAAACCCAAATCTTACCTTCTCTGTTTCTTTACACACTTGGTGTTTGTTCTTCCTAATCATCATCTAACACATAGTTTTCTCTTCCTATTTTCATCAACATCATCCATGGAGGCCCAGAAGGAATACATTTTCCGATCAAAGCTCCCCGATATTTACATCCCCAATCACCTCCCACTTCATAGTTATTGCTTCGAAAACATCGCTGATTTCAGGGATCGTCCTTGCGTCATCAATGGATCCACCGGTCAGGTCTACACCTACGAGGAAGTGGAACTCACCTCCCGTCGTGTTGCGTCAGGACCCAACAAGCTTGGGATACAGCAAGGAGATGTTATCATGCTCCTCCTCCACAACTCTCCCGAATTCGTTTTTGCATTCCTTGGGGCTTCTTACCGCGGCGCTACGAGCACCACCGCCAATCCTTTCTACACCCCGGCGGAGATAGCCAAACAAGCCAGTGCATCCAATGCCAGACTCATCATAACCCAGGCCGCATATGCTGATAAGGTCAAAAACTTCGCAGAAGAAAGAAAAATTAAGATAGCCCTCATCGACGATGAGTTGGATGGGTACTTGCATTTCTCAGAGCTCACTCAGGCTGATGAAACCGAACTTCCTTCTGTGAAGATCAATCCTGACGACGTAGTGGCGCTGCCATACTCCTCCGGCACCACCGGGCTGCCAAAGGGTGTCATGCTGACACACAAGGGTTTAGTCACTAGCGTGGCACAACAAGTGGATGGAGAGAACCCTAACCTTTATTTCCACAAGGAGGACGTGATCCTCTGTGTGTTGCCGCTTTTCCACATATATTCTCTCAACTCTATCATGCTTTGTGCGCTCCGCGTTGGTGCAGCGATTCTCATAATGCAGAAGTTCGAGATTCTTGCTTTGGTGGAGCTTGTGCAGAAGTATAAGGTCTCGATAGCTCCTTTTGTTCCTCCTATCGTATTGGCCATAGCTAAGAATCCTGAGGTGGAGAAGTATGATCTCTCTTCCATTAGGACGATCATGTCCGGTGCTGCTCCAATGGGAAAGGAGCTTGAGGATGCTGTTAGGGCTAAGCTTCCTAATGCTAAGCTTGGTCAGGTAAATTATATTTCTTCTTTTTGTTTTTTTTTTTTCTTCCCTATTAATAAAGTTACCACTTTTTATGTCAAAAATTCTTATTTTGGTACTTGTCTTAGCTGTGGATATAATTTTGTTCTTGAGGAAAGTTGTAAAGTTAGGCTGAAATCGTTTGGTAAAAATTTTGTAGCTTTCACATGGAAAACAGTTGCAAAAGTAAACGTAAGTCACGTGTGCATTAGGAAAATATATATATATATATATATATACATACATACATATTATTGGTACTGATGTAATAAATGGATAGATAAATAAAAAGACAAGTGTCGATGATATTTTGACACATGATATTTACAGTGGATAATTTTTAATATTTATCTGCCGTTAAACAATCCATGTAGACCTTTCTCCCCTAAACTATTAATCCTAGAGCTTGATCCGGACATGGTCTTTGGTAATGGTAGGGGTTGCTAAGTTGTAATGATTATACTGTTGTCAGCCTAGTGTAATTCCAAGGGAGCTCTTGCTTGTCTCATAAAAGGAATAGTGATAGTGATGGCATCGTTTTTGAATCCTATGTAGTTGTATATGAGGAGAGTATTGTAATATGAATTATTTTATTCCTTGAATAGGGTTATGGAATGACAGAGGCCGGTCCGGTGTTGGCAATGTGTTTGGCATTTGCAAAAGAACAATTCGAGATCAAATCAGGTGCATGTGGGACCGTGGTGAGAAATGCGGAGATGAAGATAGTTGACCCAGAAACCGGTTCTTCACTTCCCCGTAACCAACCAGGAGAGATTTGTATTAGGGGCAGCCAAATAATGAAAGGTACACAAATCTACGTCACCCTTTGATTTTTTTACATATATATATATATATATTACATATTATTTATTTTAAATGTATTGTTTTTGTTTTGTAAGGTTTCATCTTAGTCAATTTAGTTTCTTTACATGTGTAAGTTGTTTGTGCTTAGTCTATAAAATATCATTGGTTTTTGACTTGTGTTTCCAACACGTATAGTTTGATTCGCTCCACCAAGAAAAACATTTTATTCATTTAATCGTTTATGGTTTTCTGGGGGTGTTTGTAAATTCGTAGTGGTTGCGTCGTAATAAGTGCTTTAACGGATGCTGATCTTTGTTCTTCGAAGTGTATGTTCCACTTTATTGACCACAAACAATTTTGGAGTCCATCCATTGAAATATCCCTATATATCGATGAACTTTTGAAAATTTTATTTAATTTTATATGTACGCTGTACTTCGTTTTTTAAAGTAATCTCCTTTTTTTTTTCTTTTTTAATATATAAGAAAACCAAACACTTCATATTATGTTACGTCAACATTATTCATGACTAGCCTATTTTTTGGTCTAATTGTTTAGGACATAAACAATTTCTTGAATCATGGTTCCGTGGTTGAAAGTTGGTTGAGTATGTGCACATTTAGGAGAACTCCCATGATCAGATAGCACTAAAATTTTTGCATGAGAACAAACTAACTCAGGAAATATAATAATGTTTCGTATGAAGTTGAATGCTGTCGTCATTTTCTTTTATAAGGCGTGGCCGTGTTCCGTTGGTTTATATTACTTTATGTCCCACTATACCTAATTACTCAACAACTTGTTGCGTGGACCCTATGTTTAGTTTTGATATCTATTGCAACTCACATCGTATCCCTTACATGATGATGTGGTAATTTTACGGGTCATAGGTGTCCTCAAACTTTCATGATTTTCTGGCCCGTTTACTTGTTATTTTTTTTTTTATCGACTTTTGACGGTTTCCGTTTTTCAGTACCTTTTTCCACCTTTATCTAGTTAAAAAGGATTTGGATAATCCACCAACTACTATTCTCCCACATTTATTATGTATAAAGAGAATGTTAAATATCCAAATAATGCATTGACATATGATTGAGATGGTAGATAGTTTTTAAGAACTGTTAATATGTTACAAACAATTATTTTATATAAGTGATTTAATCCACATAATGTATTCGTCCCATTAAATAAAATCCTTTATCAACATATGTCAAACATTTTTTTCCTGGGAATTTATCCCAAGTCTAATTAATCCATTTAATGTCAGCTATTTGTTGTTCTTTAAATTGAGGTCATTGGAAGTGATTACATATTTTAATCTTGGTTGTGTTTGTTGTGTAGGTTATCTGAATGACCCGGAAGCTACAGCAAACACCATTGACAAGGATGGGTGGTTGCACACTGGTGATATCGGTTGCATTGATGACGATGATGAGCTCTTCATTGTGGATCGTTTGAAGGAACTGATTAAGTACAAAGGATTCCAAGTGGCCCCAGCTGAGCTTGAAGCCATGTTGATTGCACATCCAAACATCACTGATGCTGCCGTCGTACCGTATGTATTTTCCGACCTCTTATTTATTTTTATTTTTTTGACCTTTTCGTTTTTCTTGAAGTTAGGTCCTGACATAAATTGTTTTATGGTTCAGAATGAAGGACGAGGCGGCTGGAGAGGTTCCCGTTGCGTTTGTTGTCAGATCTAATGGATCCCAAATCTCCGAGGACGAGATCAAGCAATACATCTCAAAACAGGTATTTTCATTTCACCTCATTTTAGTTTGTTTGCTAAATATTTTGTAACGATTAATTCCAAGTATTTATTTAATGCTGAGTTTTCTTCACAGTTTCATTAACAATTATCTCGAGGTACTGATCTATAATAATAAAGAAAAACCAACCTCAGCATGTAACTTTTTTCAACATTAACAATTCCTCTGTTTACAATTCCCTTAAAGAAGGAAAAGGAAAGGAAAGAAAAAAAAAAAAGAAGGAAAGAAATCATGGCTCTTGTTGAGACCGTGGTAGTGGAAATCCCCCGCGGTACCGTTGACAAAGAAAGTGTCGTATGTAATCATAAATAGCTCGCAAGTTCTGCTCTGCTAATAATTTTTCCATCTTTCCCATGTGCCCTCCTCCTATTATTGTTGGTAGTCGATGCTTAAAACGAGTACGCTAGTACCCAGTTCTAGCCTTGTTTACTCTCTTGTACGTTTCCTTTTTTCATGTGGTTCTTATCAGATTTCATGGGATTGGTAAAGTTGGCAATTGAACAATTTTTTCCCCTCTTTTCCTCCCCTTTCTCTCTAATTTTAGAGGGATTGAAAGTTGATGGAGCTTATGAAATTTTTTCCTCCTCTTTTACTTTCTCTCCTAACTTCATGCTTCACCAAATAATGAAATTCAAAATTTCCCCCACTCTTTCTTCCCTCACCATTTGTTCCTCCCATCTTCCCTCATTCCAAATAAGGGCTTAGTGTTTCCATACATGTTAAGTGCAATTCATTCATCTTCTTTTCCCATTGATCATCCGAGGAAGCTTTTTTATTGTTGGAAGTTTGCTCAATTTGTCAAAGAATCCTATCGATGTGAACTCGTTTAGATTGGACCCACCACTACTGCATTTGCTTGCTTGCTTGCACATGTCAATGATAAATACTTGATTACTTTCACCGAAATTGTAGGTGGGTTGATTCCTGCCGACCAACCACCATTTTAATTTATTTTTGGGTTTCTTTTTGTCCCATAAAGAATTTCATTTATTCGTCAACTCTGTGACGACATTCGTGAATCATTTTTTGCTGTTATTGTTTGGTTGTACTAACTATTTTGTGCTTAATTGTATGTCAGGTGGTGTTTTACAAGAGATTAAATAGGGTGTTCTTCACAGAATCAATTCCCAAAGCTCCATCTGGCAAAATCCTAAGAAAGGATCTAAGAGTGAAATTGGCAGCTGGTGATTTTAAGTGATTGATGTTGATGATGATATTAACGAGTTAATGAAGACAGACAAGCTCTTTGTATGTGAGACCTTTCGTAAGAGAAGAAAGAAAGGCATATACTTCTTTCTTTTTTTTTTTCTTTTTTTTTTTTAACGTGCTGATTTTTCATGTTATTTGTAATGTATTTATTTGTTTCTCCAAGCAAACAAAATGAAGCGGTGAGCCGCTTCGGTATTAGTTTCTTCATGTATATTAGTTTCGGGAAAATTGCAACGTTTGATATTATGTAATGGTCCTCACATGGGAATAAAATACCTCGCTGTTTCTTGTTATCTATCCGTGCTCCTTTACACGAATAAGGTCATTTTAACGGATCATATTCATATCTTTTTTCAGATCAACTGCCATGAATTTACTAAATCGAATAGAAATAACAGATAACTAAATTATGATGTAATTGTGTTTATTCATATTATTTATCTTATCATATGTTATGTTTTTTCCATCTATAATTATATTTCTAATTATACCGTATTCTTATTCGTATTATATTGTGTTAACAATTACCAACGTTACCTTTGATAGCTTCGTGGTTTTATGTTGATGTTGGGCCTCAATAGGAAGACCAAGATTTTTTCAGTCAGAACCGGATATATTAAATTTATGCCCTTCATAAACGCTATACTTTGGGAAGTTCCATGTGTGAGTCGATTATCTATCTTAGCCCCACTGTTAATAGGTAGCCAACGAAGCAAAGTGTAGGCCCAAACAGCTTTTGCATAACCCAGTCCACGACATTCGTTTTCTTTCTTTTATGTTTTTCTTTGTTCTTCTGGGCAACAACTGCATCTGCGCATTTGAATTATACTTGGACGCTTCTGTTTGGGTAATGTTTTGGTCTATACGACATACGAGAAGCAGTCACCTCAGCAAAGCAAGTAAAGAGAACGCAATTGCATACCGGACTTCTCTACCTAAATTGTTGGTGACGTCATCCTTAGGTGCTGGACAACTTAATATCGCAAAATATTAAAGATATTTGTCTTTAGTTTGTTTTGGTTAGTTAAATTAGTTTGTGTTAGTTTAGTAGCCTAACCATACTGGTAGTTAATTAGTTCACAATAGTTTGTAACAATTTTGGTAGGTTAGCTTTATTGTCATGACTGCTGTATATAGATGAGTTTCTTTTTATAGAATTAACACATATTACTACATATAAAAACTCTATTCTCAATATATTTCTCTTTGCATACTTTTCTTCTTTTGTTACTTCAAGTTTTGTTAGCATAAGCAGTTGAACTTTTGTAACATTGTATTAGAGTGCTCGCGATAAATCAAATGTGTCAGTTTCAACCATGAAAGATGTCAATTCACCTTACTATATACATCACTCTAACTTGCAAAACTTAGTTGCAATTACACCTATGCTTACTAGTCTTAATTATAACACTTAGAGCCTATCTTTCTTGCTAGTCTTATCAATCCGAAACAAAGTTGGTTTTCTAGACGGATCTATTTCAATCCCAACAAATCTGACAAGACATTCATAGCTTAGAATTGCTACAACAATTTGATTGTGGCCTGGTTAATTTTGTCAATTTTGCCATTGATCACATCAAGAATCTTGTATGTGAACACAGCTAAGGAAATATGGAACAAGCTTAACGTATGTTTCTCTCGACCGGATTATGTTAGGATTTGTCAACTTCATCATATGTTGAGTAGTACAATTCAAGGATCAAGAAGTGTAGACAATATTTTATTGAGTTGAATATTATATGGAAAGAATTGCGTAATTTCAAACCATTGCCACACTGTTCTTATGGTGCTTGTGATTATAAATGTTTTGATAAGTTCATTGAGATGGTGCAAAATGACTATGTTTTTAAATTTCCTAATAGTTTAAATGAGAATTTTGCTACTTTAAGGTCACAAATCATGGTTTTAAAACCATTTCCTACATCGGATGAGGTTTATAATCTAGTCGTGAGGGATGAGTTTCAGAGAGCTAATCAGCCAAAGGATTTTATAGCCTCGGATGTATTTGCTATGGTTAGTATTAATCCTAAATCAAGAACTAAAAATGATGTAACGTATAGCTATTGTCATTAGAAGGGCTATTTAAAGGAGAAATGTTTTAAATCGATTTGTTTTCCACCACATTTTAGGAATAATAATGTGGTTAAACAACATGTCTGGTTTGAATCATGTAGCTGTTGGAAATAATAAATTTGGAGTATCAAGTAGTGTTAGAGTGTCAAATAGTTTTGATAATGCTAAAAGTAGTGGTTTTATGATTGGATCTGAAAGTATAAATGTTTCTAAGTAACAATTACCTAGTCTTGAGCTTGTTGAATGTTTCTGATAGTTGTAATACTAGTATTGTTGTGGCTAAGTCTTCTATTGCAACTTCTATGGTGCAAGAAAATCAATCAAATACAGAACAATTGATGAATCATATGGCAGGAATAGCAAATCTCTCTTCTTGTTTTTTACGAAAAAGAGCCTACTACCTAGATTTTGGACTCAAGAGCTACTAACCACATGGTTAATACAATCAGTTTGTTTCAAACATATTCTGAAATTTGTCAAAGGCATGTATTCTTGTCTAATGGACAATACATTATTGCAACACATATTGGTACAGTTGTATTGAATCTGAGTCTAGTTCTTTGTGATGTTCTGTTTTTGCCTAAATTTAAACATAATCTTGTCTCTGTAAACAAACTAGTTCAAGACAATAGCTATACAGTTTGTTTTACAAGTTAATTTGCTTCTATTTAGGATTCTATCAATAAGAAGGAGATTGGTCAAGCTTGTGTTAAACATGGCTTGTATTTGGTACAACATGAGCTGAGTGGGGTTCTTATTAGACAACAAACTAATTGTTGCATTGATCAATAGAATTCCTATAGATGTTTTACAAGGAAAAACTCCTTTTCAATTGTTGTTTGGGCAAGTACCATCTTATTCTCATTTAAGAGTGTTTGGTTCTTTGTGTTTTACTTCTACACTTACTCGAAAAAGGTCTAAGTTTGATTCTCAAGCACATCCATCTTTATTTGTTGCTTATCCATTGGGTATCAAGGGTTATAAGGTCTATGATTTGATAGAGAAGAAGTTTCTTATCTCCAGAAATGTTACGTTTCTTGACCATATCTTTCCTTCTTGGTTGTTGACACAAATAGCATGGGTAGCTTCTTCTTTCTTACTAGTTTCATTGCCTTAAATAGAGACCTTGTTGTCTATTGAGCATGATTTTACTTTATTTCCTAATATCACAATGCAACAGGATGTTAGTGATTTGATTCTTAATGGAGGATGTTTAGTTATTATTGAATGACCACAACATGACTAATAGGGCTGAATCATCTCATTTCAAGAGAAGTACCAGGGAGTGTAAACATCCTTCTTATCTCCAGGATTATTGCTTGAGTTTGGTTAGACATTGTTCTATAGAAGTAGCTATCTCAACTTCTCATCCTCTGCATCAATATTTTTCTTCTAATTCATTATCTCTCAAATTTTTTTGGTTTTAATGTTAAACTTTCACAACATAGTGAACCATGTAGTTATCAACAAGCAAATTTGCTTAAGCCATGGTGCAAGGCTATGCAAGAAGAGTTAGATGCCTTGGTTAATAATAATACTTAATTTGTTGTTACTTTACCATTGGGCAAAAATACAGTTGGTTATAAATGTGTGTATAAGCTCAAAACGAAAGTAGATAGGTCTATTGATAGGTATAAAGCACGACTTGTAGCAAAAGGGTAAAGCTAAAAGGAGGGTTTTGACTATATTGAGACTTTTAGTCCAGTGATTAAACATGCTAGTGTGAGATTATTTTTCTGTCTTGCAATTGCTTATAATTGGCATGTGCACCAAATGAATATGTACAATGCTTTTCTTAATGGCAACTTGAATAAAGAGGTGTATATGGACATTCCTTAAGTTTTTGATGTTCCAGTGCAGTGTTCTTCTAAAGGAAAACTTGTGTGTAAGCTTAATAAATATCTTTATGGTTTGAAACTAGCATCCGGACAATAGAATGCTAAGCTTACATATTTACTTTTGGCTTATGGGTTTAAACAGTCTTATTATGATTATTCACTATTTGTAAAAGGTTCAAGTGATGATATGATAGTTGTATTGGTGTATGTTGATGATATAGCAGTGGCCAATAAGTGTTTTTCTTTTATTGAGCAGTTTAAGGCTTTCATGTATACACAATTCAAAATTAAAGACATTGGAGTACTTAAATATTTCATTGGTCTAGAACTTACATGATCTTCACATGGTTTTGTTTTATCATAGTGCATGTTCACTCTTGATTTGTTGGCTCATACGGGTTTTATTGGAGCTAAACCAATATCTACACTCATTACAATTAATCATATATTGTTTAAGGATGACAATTATGATCTAGTTAATGCATTATGCTACAGAAGGACTGTTAGGAAATTATTGTATTTGTGCATTACGTGTCTAGGTATCACTTACTTAATGCATGTACCTAGTCAGTTTCTAAACAATCTTAGGAAAGCTCATCAATCTGCTCTTGAACATTTGTTGTAGTACATTAAAGGAAATGTGGGGTAATGAATCTATTTTCCTTCAACTAATGATTTGGTGCTTAGAGCATATAGTGACAGTGATTGAGGAGGTTATCCTGATTCATGAAGATCTACTATTGGTTTTTGTGTATTTTTGGGTAATTCTTTGTTGAATTGGAAATCAAAGAAACAGATTGCCATTGCTCGAAGTTTAGTAGAATTAGAATATAGAGCACTAGCTGCTAACACTTGTGAGGTTCTTTAGATGATTGCATTGCTTAATGAATTTCATGCATTTATTCTTTACTAGTACAACTCTTTTGTGATAACTAATCTGCAATACACATTGCCAAAAATCCCATTTTCTATGAACAAACAAAACATTTTGAAATGGATTTACACTTTGTATGTAACAAAGTGATTAAAGGTACTATCTTGCCAATCTATGTTTCATCTAAACAATAGTTAGCAAACATTTTCACAAAGGGATTACAACTAGATGATTTTCGTCAACTGTTGTCTAAGCTGGGAATATTTAATATATACTCTCCATCTTGAGGGGGGTAGGGGTGGGGTTATTAAAGATATTTATCTTTAGTTTGTTTTCAATTAATTAGATTGGTTGTGTTAGTTTAGTAGCTTAACTGCTAGTTACAAGTAGTTAATTAGTTTACAACAATTTGTAACAATTTTGGTAGGTTAGCTTCATTATCATGGCTATTATATATAGATGAGCTTCTTTGTATAGAATTAACATAGATTACTACATATAGAAACTCTATTCCCAATACATTTCCCTTCGCATACTTTTCTTATCATGTTACTTCAAGTTTTGTTAGCATATGCAGTTGAACTTTTGTAACACAAATTGTTTCTTTTTTGCTAAGGTAACTTTAACTCTTTTTCTTCTTAAATTTAGTAAGCAATATTAATATATATATATATATATATATATAAAGAATGCTCACAACCCCTAATCTATTTTTCTCTTTGTATTCTCTCATTTTCTAGCTTTATTAATCTACAACTCCACTCCATTAGCTTGCCACTTTAACCTTTTACATATATTGAACATTTGTAAGCTTCAATTCCCTAATAATCGTATTGCATAGATAGATATCTAAAATTCTTCAAAATCCATGAATCTTATGGCTTGTCTTTAGTTTAACCTACTAACAATCCTTAGAAGTACATTTTGCAGGCTATGTAAGTTATTTCAATGAAAGTATGTCATTACATAACCCTTAACCCCCTGAAAAGAAGGGGGGGGGGGGGGGAAACTCTATTGCCTCGCTAAGCATGACAGAAAAATATTGCCAAAACTCCAACATTGCCTATGATCCAAAATCAATTGCACTATATTTTTCCCATTAAAAGGGTATACTTCTAATGCAATCAACCCCCTCATTTCTCTCTACATCTTCTTTCAATCACCTCTAACCTCACCAAATCCTAGCCCTACTCTATCACCATTGTTATGTTCATGGAAAATCATGACATAATGCAATATTTATTTGAGAGTTTGAGTGTAATATTTATACATACATTTTTAGTAACACTAATTGATAACAAAATCTAATGAAATCAATGTATGATTTTAATGCTAGGTTGTAGTTGATTATCTATTAGAATTCATCAACATTACATTAAGTTCATTATGATATGTGATTAAGTGAGTGTCCAAAAGAGGAAATGGCACAAGATTATCACATGTATTAATCTTGGTCAAACTCAATGATTAGAGGACTGTATTTAGAAAAGATACACTTGGAGAAGCATGAGTTAATAGGTTATTTACACAATTTCATACTTAAGGAATATTGCATTCGATTGTCATTGATTCTTTCCATGGTAAACTGATTAGATACATCATTAGACTTGAGATGTACACTATATGGGTTGATCATCATGCTCTAATATTAGTAAAATGCGCCATATTCTTGAGTCATCATCAAGCTAGTCATTGGATATTGTAAACCCTTAGAATTTTCAACTTAATATTCAAAATAGACCTTACTATGCTTGAAGACTCTAAGAGTTGATAAGATTAATTAAGATAAAAATCCTAATATAACAATCGAAGGTTTAATTGCGTAGAAAATTTTTATACCCTAAATATATATAAATACTAAAGATTTCACTTGAAAGTGATAAAATCCTAAAATTATAACTTTAAGGATATAAAAGCACTAACTTACTATAATTTACCCTAAAACCATAATTGATAATATAACCTTAGTATTATACTAAATCATTGGTAAAAGATTAAAGATAACTTTTAATCACTCATAAATGCATACAATACTAAAGTAATCAATTAGAAACTAAGATATTACATCATAGATCATATTCATCTTCTAAGTATATAATTAGGATGGTATTACATAGAGTTAGGGGTGTAGTTGATGCTTAGGTTAAATGTAGTAAACTATAGTACCCTAATTGATATTTTTCATACTAGTTATACTAAATAGTCTACCAAATAATGTATATAAGATATAAATACCTAAAGTAAGATTTCATCATCTATTTTTACTAATCAATTCACTAAATGTCTCACTTCCTCCAATTTCCTTAATTTTTCTCTCAATTTTCCTTAATTACTACATTATGTATACTAAATGACTTATATTTTTGGAAAGTTGACTAAGTCAATACATGTTGACCAAGGTCAAAAAATTGACTAAGTCACCACATGTTGACTAAAGTCAACATTTAGAAAAGTCAACAAAAGTCACTTTCACTTAAGAAAATATCTAAGTCTTCTAATGATTTCTTTTCTTTTCTTTTCTTTTAGTTTTCTTTTTCCTTCCCTTTCCTTTTCCAATTTCCGTGCACTCCTTACCCTTCTAGACCCCACTTCCTTCTTCTTTTCAAACATAACACAAAACAAAGAAATCAAGTCCCTTCTTCTTCCTTCATAACTGTGACCTCCCTTTCCCTTTCACTTTTCCTAATTTTCCAACTTTGCAACCATATATCAAGAAGAAAATAAAGGTATGTTATTGTAGATACCTAATTTTTGCCCCTTTGTAATTCTAATTTTTGATTTTTTTTATTTTTTACAAAAAGGGTCTTAATTTAAAATAATAATAATAATAATAATAATAATAATAATTTGAAAAAATGATGAAAATACAAAAAAATGAGAAAAGAAAAAAATATATAAAGATTTATATATTTTTTTTTTAGAGAGAAAATTATTTTAGAGTCAATCGTTTTAGTTTAGCTTAGTTTAAAAAATTATTTTAGGGAGTCACATGATTTAAGTACAATTTAATTATACTGAATGTTAAGGCACAGGCCAACGGTTTAATTGATAAGCATTAGAATATTGGATTGGATTTGATTTAAGGTTTTAGGTTCGAGTCTCGTTAGGCACCTATGTTTTTTATTTTTCTATCTTTTACAAGAGCGAGAGAAATAAACTGAATTCATATCAAATTAAAACCATTTGAATCTAGTTTGATTTTTATTAGATTTAGATTTATATAAAGGATCCAAATCTAATTTTTATCAAATTAGATACAATAGATATGAATGGATACAATTTGATGTGATTTATTTTGGGTTTATAAATACACATCACGCCAAAAAGGAAGGGAGTTTTTTTCAGCTTCAACATGACCTAATGCTGCATCTAATCTCCAATCACCGAAGATCCTTGTTTGACCATTGACACAACATCGAACAACAGCAGTACTGCGACATCTATCCACCAATTAGCATTGTTAAGTACTTAACCTTGCAAAAGCCACGCTTCATCATTGCCAATAGACACAACACTCACACGATCATGAACTCCCTCCATCTAAAAACAGATGCAATTAGTTTCAGCCTTCGCTCAGCTACGTACAACACCAAGCAACACCAATCAATAGCCAACAGCAATGTCCGATCAGCATGTCACCACAATATACTTGAACATCAACATGCCATAATCCTCCAAGCGTAGCAACTCCAGCCGAAAAACATTGAAGCTTCATTCTACGATTAGCCAACTCACAACGTCCGCAATGGGCAACACATTTGTATGATAGCAATCTACGATGCCACTGCATGTCCTCTTCAAGCAGCTATAATACACTCATGGCCCACAATGATGCGACCATCGTCCTTGCCCCTATTGAATATCATATGAACAGCAAGCCTCAACTCTACCGTCAACTCGCTAAGATACTAACCAACATAGATAGCTGCAATAGTTGCTGTCTTCTTCATCTACAATCATTGCCATACGCTCCAGTTGACTACAACCACGTACACTACATCCTCAACCCAAAGTTCCATCACGGCCTTTTCATCTTCACAATAAGGATCAGCTCACTCCGTCCATCATCTAACGAACACACCGAGCAAACTACGGCAATGTCTTTGATCACCCACGCCGACGACCACTTAGGCTGTTCAATACTGAATAGTAAGCATAGTCATTATCGCAGACAACGAGCACAGGTTTAACCATGATTGTTCTCTTTTAAATTTTTTTTTGTTTATTATATTATATTACATCATATTGTTATTTTATTAGAACTTTAAGTGATTTAGTATAATTTATATATAATAGTTTAGGATACTTCTTTAGCATTAGTTTTCTAATATTATGTAGATTAGATAATAATTTAAGTGGATAGTTGATTAGTAGTACTTATATGAATATAAATATATATATTAGTTTGGGGATCATTAAAATTAGTTTTTTATTATATATATATACATTATTATATTTTATTAGTTAACATAGTATATAATATGTGTATATATTAGTTTAGGAGTTTTGGTATTAGTTCTTATACAAGTATATTATATAGAATTATTTTGTCTCAGTAGATAGCTGTATATATTAGTCTGGGGATTTTTTTTTTAAGATTAGTTTTGTAAGGTTTCCTTATATAGAAAACTATTTTATTTTATTTTTTTTAGCATTAAGATTTTAGGATTTTCTTGCTTAGAAAAATTTATTTATTTTTTGGAAATAAAAATAATAAAAATCCCATTTTAAAAAATAGGACTTTTAGAGAGTTTTTATAAAATAAAAGACCTAGTGAATTAAGACTCTTTAGTTTTCTTTTGAATAAACTGAATCAATTAAAACGTAAATCTGATCGGTTTTCAAAATTAAAATTGATCAATACACTAAAGTTTTATAAGAAAGAACTACGGTCGTTTGATTCTGATTAGCGGGTACGTAAGCACCTTTGAGGCGACGATAAAATCTGTAGAAATTTAGGTTCTTTTTTTCTTTTGATTTTATTTACTTAATTATTCCTTAAAAATATTCTAATTAGAAGAATAATATTAATTTTGGTAAATAGATAGTGGTACCCGTTAGGATTTAATAGGTTAGCCCCCGAACTTGGAATCTTTTAGTTCTTCATTCAAATTGAAATCAAAGACTAATAGTCAAATCATAATCAATCCACTCAATTGGTTATGGTTTCTTTTTCTTTTCCTGACTTCGATTGGGTGGCAACTCCAAAAAATTATTTTTAATAAAAACCGGAATTTCTCAATTTTTTTAGTCGAGGATTAATATTAAATGGGTTAGGGTTTGGTATTAATCGGAAATGAGAAATTAATTTTAAATAAAAGAAATCGAAAATTTAGGCTTGCCAATTTAGCGACTCCATTGAAGACGTTAGAAGGGTAGCTACTAGAAGTTACCAAAAATAAGATTATTTTTTTTAAATAAAAAGATGAAATAATAAAGATAAAAAAAAGAACTTAGTTATGTTATTTTATGTATTTGTTTATTTTATTTTATTTTACTATTTTTTTCACTAACTTTTTTTTTGTTGAAGTTTATTTACTGGGGGTAACTTTGGGGGTTTACTTTATTTTTATTCTATTTTTCTAAATCATAAATACATGATAAATACGGTTAAAACTAGGTGGTCTTATGACCTTAGGAGGGAGGCCATTGTGTAAGTTTTGAATGTTGTGGGGCAACCACCTTCCGAGGCTAATCAGGCTACCCCACTCAAGTTCAAATATAATTACAGAACCATTGCTTTGAAAAAACACGATGGTTGCAGAATTTAAGGACCTTTAGAATCTACCCATTGCATCACATGAAAACATTTTTTTTTTTAAATCACAAGAACTTATGATGTGGCGAACCTAAATGGGCAAGGGCAGTTGCGAAGTTGCAGTTGTAATATTTCTCCATAAATAATTTGTAATAATTCTATATAAAGTTTGGAATAGGTGATGATTGTAATTTTGATTTTTTTTACATAACTATGGCTAGATCGAGTTAAGGGGCTTCCAAACAGATCCACATCTACCTACCTCATTGGCCTTAAAAAATACTCTAGATATGGTTATAACTTTTTAGCCCAAATTAGTAAGAATTTATTAGGAACAAGATTGGGCTCATCTCGCCCCTATAGAAGAGCCCTATGAATATTACCTAGTTACAGACCTTAGTACATCTATTAGAGCTTGAATCTATTACTTTTCGTTTGGGCTTACATCAATTGAGCCCAACCTTCGTAGAGTAAATAAATAAAAATAATAAAAACGAAAAAAAAGGAAACAAAACAAAAAGAATTGAGCCTATAAAATAATTTCAAGTAGTTACTATTTTGCCTAGTATTCTACCAGCTAGAAATATTCATTCTTTTAGATAAATTGACTCCTTAGCCTTTATCATTTAGAATAAATAGGATTTATATTTTTATTTAGTCTTTTTCCTTTAGAATTCCTCGTTTGTAAAGAGACTCTCAGTAATGTTGTTCTAAGTTTGTATATAGAATTCTAGTAAAGCAATCCTCCATTTACAATTCCATCACTCGGTCTTTATAACACAAAAGCCCTAACTTTTCCTCTCTCTCTTTCAAAAAAAAAAAAAAAAAGAAAAAAGAAAAGAAATGAAAGAAAAAAGAAGGAAAGGAAAGAAAAGAAAAGAAAAAGAAAGAAATTTGCTAACAGTTACAAATCCTTATAAGCTTCGGGACAAACACAATCACTTGGCCCATTAAGGCAACTAACCTAAATAGACCCACTAAGCCCGAGAAAATAACCAACCAAACCCGAGCCCTAGCCTATCAAGATAGTTGAACTAACTCAAGGCTTGAGCCATCAAGTCTAACCATGAACCGAATCAAAATACAAAGCCATGAAACACTATCCTAAGCTTGATCTCCGATGCAAATAAAAAGGGTAATTCATTAGTCCCTTCCACTTCAAAGGTTGTTAGTTTCGGCCCATTTGAACTCTAAAGAACCTAACCCAAAATCACATATGGAAGCTTAGGGGTGTTAAGACCTATAAGTTTGGGGTATGGGGCCTTTGGTCTTTGAAATTTCACAACTAGGGTATGTTCCAAGGAATTGGGGAGTAAGGTCAATACCTTAAGATCAATCAATTCTTATGTAAGGAATTGGTAACTCACTTTTAAAAAGTTTTGAATGAAAAGAGGTGAGCTATATTCTATATACTAACCCTTAAACACATTGAGAGTTGAGAGACATCATAGTGAGGATATTTTAGACTCATTCCTTAAAGGAGGCCCATTTTGAATTTGATACACAGATCGGAATGAAGTTAGGCATTCATTTTCAAATCCTAAATACAATTATCCTTTGATAACCCTATTGGACTAATCTGAAGTCCTTTCAAATGGAAACCCTATCAAGAACCACCTCACAATGGGGCAATTCGGAGGTTAAGGTAATTGATTAGGAGAGATGGATAAAATTGATTTGTGTTTACCCCAATAATAATAATTCAAGGATAATTTTTCTTTTCGATAAATTGTTCCCTTTGAAGAAGAGCTAACATTTTTCCAAATACCCCAAAGGCCACACATACCTTACCTAAGCCAATGTACTCTAAACCTATGGATTTAGGGCCTTGATTCATCTAAAGACAAAAACTTGACAAAAGAGATAGTTATTTTTGGGGAAAGAAAAGAATGAAATGAAATGAAATGAAAAAAGAAAAAAAAAAAGAAAAAAAGAAAAAGAAAAAAACTAGGAAAAAGGAAAATGAAGAAATATCTAAATATTGGGCTTGAGAAAATCCTTAGCCAAAGAAGGCTTAAGTTGCTCAAAAAACACTAGGCCTTGAATCGTATTCCCAGCTAAAAACACAAAACCTCATATTCATTCAGAATCATGTTCTCAACCACAAGCCAAAAACTCCACATTCAGTTCAAAATCACACTCTAAATCACGAACATAAACCCTTTCTATCCACTCGATTCTCAAACACAAGACCTTCTTACCCACATTAGCTCCCTACTCAAAGCTCTTCCAATTTTGAAGAATAATTTATCTAAGATAAAAATTATTTGTGAAATTGGGGCAAGCGTATATCTAGTTCATTCCTAAAGGTTCTTAACTTGTACCCCTTGGGTTGGACGAAAGCACTTCTTTCAAATAGGCCCTCTCAATTAACTTCTTTTGAAACCATTTGACCAAAAGCCCCATTTACAATGGTGACCTTAAAAAGACCTAACAGATCGATTAGATCGTATCACTTACAAACTAGATTATAATTTCTAGAATAGTAATCAAGAGTGAAATCTAGACTGAGAGTGTGTAAGGAAGTCCTCTTCGACTAGACTAATGGTGAGTTGCCTTTTCCTTACGAAATGAATGTTTAAGGCCTATCCAAGAAGCTCATTATCTAGGTTACAAACTAGGGTGGATATAAGATACCCTATATGATTATAGCGTTTTCCTTTTAAATAGGAATTTGTATCCGTTAGTAAACTTTCAAGGAAAAAGAAGAAAAAAAGAAAATGAAAAGACATGAAAAGGAGAGAGAGAAAGTAGAGGCTTGTTACAAGTTTTTCCATTCATTTTCTAGTCCATTTCATCCATAGTAGCAAATTTTCAATTCATGTTATAAATAGTTTTCACCAAATTCCTCATTTGTAAATTTCTCAAATCAAGAGTTTTTTTTTTTAGTCTGCTATGTTCCTTAGTTTTACTTTCAACTGTCAATAGAGTTTAAGCGAGTCTGAAGGGTACTTACCCTTTATCCAATTTTTGAAGGATATAGCTAACTCATAGAGCGCTATTCCTATCTATATCTTTTTTAGCACTTCAACCAGCTCATAGAAGCACTATGTATATTCATTTAGGGATCTAGCCAACTCGTAGAGCGCAATCCCAATCCAAAGTTTCTTAAGCTTTTGACTAACTCTTAAAACACAATCCCAAATTATAATCTCTTAGGGAGCTAGCCAGCTCATAGAGCGTAGTCCCAATCCAGAGTTTCTTGGACTCTCAATCTTCGACTCACAGAACGTTACACGACTCAAAATTTCTTCGAGGGAATTAGCAAGCTTAGGAAGCACTATCCCAATTCATGTTTCCTCATGTTTTAGGTCTTAGTCAGCTCAAAGAGCGCTTTGATCGCCTTGGTTAGTCAGCTCATCAGGGCACGACCAAGTTTCCTTATCTTTAGGTCTTAGCCAGCTCAAAGGGCACTTTGACCGCCTTGGTTAGTCAGCTCATTAGGACACGACCAAGTTTTCTCATATTTTAGGTCTTAACCAGCTCAAAGGGTGCTTTGACCGCCTTGGTTAGTTAGCTCATTAGGGCACGACCAAGTTTTCCTTATTTTTAGGTCTTAGCCAGCTCAAAGGGCGTTTTGACCACCTTAGTTAGTCAACTCATTAGGGTACAACCAAGTTTCCTAATGTTTTAGGTCTTAGCCAGCTCAAAGGGCGCTTTGACCACCTTAGTTAGTCAGCTCATCAGGGCACAACCAAGTTTCCTTATCTTTAGGTCTTAGCCAGCTCAAAGGGCACTTTGACTGCCTTAGTTAGTCAGCTCACTAGGGTACGACCAAGTTTCCTCATGTTTTAGGTCTTAACCAACTTATAGGGTGTTTTGACTGCTTTGGTTAGCCAGCTCATTAAGGCACTACCAAGTTTTCCTTATTTTTAGGTCTTAGCCAGCTCAAAGGACGCTTTGACCACCTTAGATAGTCAGCTCATTAGGGTACGACCAAGTTTCCTCTGTTTTAGGTCTTAGTTAGCTCAAAGGGCGCTTTGACTACCTTAATTAGTCAGCTCATTAGCACACGACCAAGTTTTTCTTATTTTTAGGTCTTAGCCAGCTCAAAGGGCGCTTTGATTGCCTTGGTTAGTCAACTCATTAAGGCACGACCAAGTTTCCTCATATTTTAGGTCTTAATTAGCTCAAAGGGTGCTTTGACCACTTTGGTTAGTTAGCTTATTAGGGTACGACCAAGTTTTCCCTATTTTTAGGTTTTAGCCAGCTCAAAAGGCGCTTTGACCACCTTGGTTAGTTAGCTCATTAGGGCATGACTAAGTTTCCTCATGTTTTAGGTCTTAACCAGCTCAAAGGGTACTTTGACCGCCTTGGTTAGTTAGCTCATTAGGGCACGACTAAGTTTTCCTTATTTTTAGGTTTTAGCTAGCTCAAAGGGCGCTTTAACCGCCTTGGTTAGTTAGCTCATTAGAGCACAACCAAGTTTCCTCATGTTTTAGGTCTTAGCCAGCTTAAAGGGCTCTTTAACAGCCTTAGTTAGTCAGCTAATTAGGTACGACCAAGTTTCCTCATCTTTAGGTCTTAGCCAGCTCAAAGGGCATTTAACTACCTTAGTTAGTCAACTCATTAGGGCACGACCAAGTTTTCCTTATTTTTAGGTTTTAGTCAGCTCAAAGAGTGCTTAGGGTACAACCAAGTTTCCTCTTCTTCAGGTCTTAACTAGCTTAAAGAGCACTTTGACCGCTTTGACCGCTTTGGTTAGTTAACTCATTTGGGCACGACCAAGTTTCCTCATCTTTAGGTCTTAGCCAGCTTAAGGACTACTTTGATTGCCTTGGTTAGTTAGCTCATTAAGGCACGACCAAGTTTCCTCATTTTTAGGTCTTAACCAGCTCAAAGGGCGCTTTGACCACCTTGGTTAGTCAGCTCATTAGCGCATGACCAAGTTTCCTCATTTTTAGGTCTTAGTCAGCTCAAAGAGTACTTTGACCGCCTTGGTTAGTTAGCTCATTAGGGCACGACAAAGTTTTCCTTATTTTTAGGTCTTAGCCAGCTCAAAGGGCGCTTTAACCACCTTAGTTAGCCAACTCATTAGGGTACGACTAAGTTTCCTCATGTTTTAGGTCTTAGCCAGCTCAAAGGGTGCTTTAACCGCCTTAGTTAGTCAGCTCATCAGGGCACAACCAAGTTTCCTTATATTTAGGTCTTAGCTAGCTCAAAGGGCACTTTGACTGCCTTGGTTAGTCAGCTCATTAGGACACGACCAAGTTTCCTCATGTTTTAGGTCTTAACCAACACAAAGGGCGCTTTGACTGCCTTAGTTAGTCAGCTCATTAGGGTACTACCAAGTTTTCCTTATTTTTAGGTCTTAGCCAGCTCAAAGGGCGCTTTGACCACCTTAGTTAGTCAGCTTATTAGCACACGACCTAGTTTTTCTTATTTTTAGGTCTTAGCCAGCTCAAAGGGCACTTTGATTGCCTTGGTTAGTTAACTCATTAAGGTATAACCAAGTTTCCTCATGTTTTAGGTCTTAGTTAGCTTAAAGGGCGCTTTGACCACCTTGGTTAGTTAGCTTATTAGAGTACGACCAAGTTTTCCTTATTTTTAGGTTTTAGCCAACTCAAAGGGCGCATTGACCACCTTGGTTAGTCAGCTCATTGGGGTACGACCAAGTTTCTTGATGTTTTAGGTCTTAGCCAGCTTAAAGGGCACTTGGACCACCTTTGTTAGTCAGCTCATTAGGGCACGACTAAATTTTCCTTATTTTTAGGTCTTAGCCAGCTCAAAGGGCGCTTTAACCGCCTTAGTTAGTAAGCTCATTAGGGCACAACCAAGTTTCCTCATGTTTTAGGTCTTAGCCAGCTCAAAGGGCTCTTTGACTGCCTTGGTTAGTCAGCTAATTAGAGCACGACCAAGTTTCCTCATCTTTAGGTCTTAGCCAGCTCAAAGGGCATTTAACCACCTTGGTTAGTCAGCTCATTAGGGCATGACCAAGTTTTCCTTATTTTTAGGTTTTAGTTAGCTTAAAGAGCGCTTAGGGTACAACCAAGTTTCCTCTTCTTCAAGTCTTAACTAGCTTAAAGAGCGCTTTGACCGCCTTAGTTAGTTAGCTCATTAGGGCACGACCAAGTTTCCTCATCTTTAGGTCTTAGCCAGCTTAAGGAGTACTTTGATCACCTTGGGTAGTCAGCTTATTAAGGCACGACTAAGTTTCCTCATTTTTAGGTTTTAGCTAGCTCAAAGGGCGCTTTGACCGCCTTGGTTAGTCAGCTCATTAGGGCATGACCAAGTTTTCTCATTTTTAGGTTTTAGCCAGCTCAAAGGGCGCTTTGACTGCCTTGGTTAGTCAACTCATTAGGGCACAACCAAGTTTCCTCTTCTTCAGGTCTTAGCTAGCTCAAAGAGCGCTTTAACCACCTTGGTGAGTCAGTTTATTAGGGCATGACTAAGTTTCTTCATTCTTCAAGTCTTAGCTAACTCAAGGGGTGCTTTGATCGCCTTGGTTAGTCAGCTTATAGGGGGCACGACCAAGTTCTTATTATTCTTTTTAAGGATTTTTGCCAACCCACAGGGGTGTTACCCTCACTATTCTTTATTTTGAACTTATCGTCGTTAAATGTCTTAACGTTCCTTAGGATAGAGTCATCCTGAGACAAAAACGGTGTGTCTTTTGTCTTTATAGTAAAGTTTTATTCAAACTTCATCACAAAGAAGGGCAGTTGTAGACACCTAATTTTTACCCCTTCGTAATTCTAATTTTTGATTTTTTTTTTATTTTTTACAAAAAGGGTCTTAATTCAAATAATAATAATAATAAAATTTTGAGAAAATGATGAAAATACAAAAAAATGAGAAAAGAAAAAATATATAAAGATTTTTATATTTTTTTTAGGGAGAAAATTATTTTAGAGTCAATTGTTTTAGTTTAGTTTAGTTTAGTTCAAAAAATTATTTTAGGGAGTCGTATGGTTTAAGTACAATTTAATTGTATTGAATGTCAAGGTACAGGCCAACGACATAACGGATAAGCATTAGAGTATTGGATTAGATTTAATTTGAGGTCTTGGGTTCGAGTCTCGTTAGGCACCTATGTTTTTTATTTTTCTATCTTTTACAAGAGTGAGAGAAATAAACGGGATTCATATCAAATTAAAACCATTTGAATCTAGTTTGATTTTTATTAGATTTGGATTTATATAAAGGATTCAAATCTAATTTTCATCAAATTAGATATAATAGATATGATTTAATGTGATTTGTTTTGGGTTTATAAATATACATCACACTAAAAAGGAAGGGAGTTTTTTTCAACTTCAACATAACCTGATGCTGCATCTAATCTCCAATCACCAAAGATCCTCGTTTGACCACTGACGCAGCATCAAACAACAGTAGTACTACGACATCCATCCACCGATCAGCATTGTCAAGTACTCAACCTTGTAGCAGCCACACTTCATCATCGCCAACAGACACAGCTCTCATACGATCATGAACTCCCTCCATCTACAAATAGACGCAATTAGTTTCAACCTTCGCTTAGCTACGTGCAGCACCAAGCAACACCAATCAGTAGCTAACAGCAATGTCTGATCAGTACGTCACTACAATATACTTGAATAGCAACACGCCATAATCCTCCAAGCGTAGCAACTCCAATCGAAAAACATTGAAGCTTCAGTCTACGGTTAGCTAACTCTCAATGTCCATAATAGGCAACACATTCTCATGACAACAATCCACAATGCCACTACGCGTCCTCTTCACGTAGCTGCAATACACTCACGGCCCACAATGATGCGACCATTGTCCTCGCTCCTATCGAATATCACACGAACAGGAAGCCTCAACTCCACCGTCAACTCGCCAAGATACTAACCAACATGGATAGCTGTAGTAGCTACTGTCTTCTTCATCTACAATCACTGCCACACGCTCGCCCAGCTAACTACAACCACGTGCACTACATCCTTAACCTGAAGTTCCATTACGGCCTTTTCATCTTCACAACAAGGATTAGCTCACTCTATCAATCATCCAATGAACATACTGAGGAAACTATGGTAGTGTCTTCAATCACCTACGCCGATGACCACATAGGCTGTTCAATACTGAATAGCAAGCATTGTCACTATCGCGGACAACAAGCTCAGGTTTGGCCATGATTGTTCTCTTTCAAAAGAATTTTTTTTTTGTTTATTATATTATATTACATCATATTGTTATTTTATTAGAACTTTAAGTGATTTAGTATAGTTTATATATAATAGTTTAAGATACTTCTTTAGCATTAGTTTTCTAATATTATGTAGATTAGATAATAATTTAAGTGGATAGTTGATTAGTAGTACTTATATGAATATAAATATATATATTAGTTTGGGGATCATTAAAATTAGTTTTTTATTATATATATATACATTATTATATTTTATTAGTTAAC
This sequence comes from Lumnitzera littorea, assembly GCA_024138015.1. Lineage (NCBI taxonomy): Eukaryota > Viridiplantae > Streptophyta > Magnoliopsida > Myrtales > Combretaceae > Lumnitzera > Lumnitzera littorea. Next base: position 50,167,865 of record JAMXBB010000007.1, on the reverse strand, counting down.
ATAGTATATAATATGTGTATATNTAACCAACATGGATAGCTGTAGTAGCTACTGTCTTCTTCATCTACAATCACTGCCACACGCTCGCCCAGCTAACTACAACCACGTGCACTACATCCTTAACCTGAAGTTCCATTACGGCCTTTTCATCTTCACAACAAGGATTAGCTCACTCTATCAATCATCCAATGAACATACTGAGGAAACTATGGTAGTGTCTTCAATCACCTACGCCGATGACCACATAGGCTGTTCAATACTGAATAGCAAGCATTGTCACTATCGCGGACAACAAGCTCAGGTTTGGCCATGATTGTTCTCTTTCAAAAGAATTTTTTTTTTGTTTATTATATTATATTACATCATATTGTTATTTTATTAGAACTTTAAGTGATTTAGTATAGTTTATATATAATAGTTTAAGATACTTCTTTAGCATTAGTTTTCTAATATTATGTAGATTAGATAATAATTTAAGTGGATAGTTGATTAGTAGTACTTATATGAATATAAATATATATATTAGTTTGGGGATCATTAAAATTAGTTTTTTATTATATATATATACATTATTATATTTTATTAGTTAACATAGTATATAATATGTGTATATGTTAGTTTAGGAGTTTTGGTATTAGTTCTTATACAAGTATATTATATAAAATTATTTTGTCTCGGTAGATAGCTGTATATATTAGTCTAAGGATTTTTTTTTTTTAAGATTAGTTTTGTAGGGTTTCCTCATATAGAAACTATTTTATTTTATTTTATTTTTTTTAGCTTAGGTATATTTTTTAGCATTATGATTTTAGGATTTTCTCACTTAGAAATTTTTTTTTTGAAATAAAAATAATAAAAATCCCGTTTTAAAAAATAGATCTTTTAAAGAGTTTTTATAAAATAAAAGCTTAGTGAATTAGGACTATTTAGTTTTCTTTTGAATAAACTGAATCAATTAAAACGTAAATCTGATTGGTTTTTAAAATTAAAATTGATCAATACACTAAAGTTTTATAAGAAAGAACTGCAATTATTTGATCCCAACTAGCAGGTATATAGGCACCTTCGGGGTGACGATAAAATCTGTAAAAACTTAGGTTCTTTTTTTTTTTAATTTTATTTACTTATTTATTCCTTAAAAATATTATAATTAGAAGAATAATCCTAATTTCAGTAAATAGATAGTGGTATTCGTTAGAGTTTAATAGGTTAGCCCCTGAACTCAGAACCTTTTGGTCTTCATTCAAATTGAAATCAAAGACCAGTAGCCAAATCGTAATCAATCCACCCAATTGGTTACGGTTTCTTTTTCTTTTCTCGACTTCGGCCAGGTAGCAACTCCAAAAAATTATTTTTAATAAAAAACCGGAATTTCTCAATTTCTTTAGTCGAAGATTAATATTAAATGGATTAGGGTTTAGTATTAATCGGAAATGGGAAATTAATTTTAAATAAAAGAAACTGAAAAATTAGGCTCGACAATTATCATATCTTATTCCATATTATCTAATAGTTAGATGAATAGGTAGGTTAGTTTAAGAGGTTTATGTATTGTGTACATATATGTTGATTAAGGCTTAAAGATTCAATTTTTTTGTTTAGAAGTGTAGGATAGCTTTGGTAAATGGAAGAAGAGCATGTGTACATGTATCTAAGTATGTGTATATAAGTGTATACTAGATAAATACATGTATAAAGACCTTTTTACATAAGAATCCGATATGTACATAACTCAAAATAAGGCATATACCAACTATACATATATATACCATGCTAAATACACCCTTAAAATACAAAAAGAATGAAATTAAAGAATGTTTCTTAAGAGGAAATTTAGGCATACGAAATTCATATAAAAATACAAATGTAACTGTACATATATAGGTATATGTATAAGTATATATACGGTATAAGTATAAGTATATGTATGAGTATATTAGTATACATACAAGTAGAGTAATGGTGTAAGTATAAACTTAACATATGTATAAATGTACATAAGTGTACATAATATACTTAAGCATTAGGTAAGGTTTATGTAAGCAAAGGATAATGTAAGCAATGAGGTAATTATATGATAACATAAGTTATGATATAAACAAATGATGACATAAGCAATGACATAAGCGATTGATGACATAAGCGATAATATAAGTATAAGCTTATAAAATAAGAACATAAGTATGTATATGTACATAGGATCCAAAACTTTAAACCCTAATATACTTCATAAATTGAATCAAACTTAATTAAGGACATAAATTAGTAGTACTAATGTAAAATTCCCTAAGTATAAGAATAAATGGCTAATTAAATCATTAACAACTAAAATGGGACATAAAACTAGCCAATAGGAATAATTAAGCTTCAATAGTTAAAATTTTAATAAATTTAGTCTATATCATAAAACACGGGTCTTAATGCCCAAAACAGACATCACCGTGTGAACGTGCGTATGAAAACGAAGAAAAATGATTATAAATTCGTAAATATTGAAAATAAAATGAAAAAGTTATGTACGATTAGCAATTATGTTTAATCAAATAAAGGCTGATAGTAATCTAAGTAGAATTAGGTAAATAGATATCTAGAACCATTAATTGAGTCAACTACTTATTATCCCTGTTATCTCGTAATGATCAGGTGATCTTGACGAGGGCGAGGATCTTCTAATCGATTATTACGACTAGAGCGAGTCGTCATAGTCAAATGAGTACTCCCGATGACTTTATACTTATTTGTGCTCGTAGTTAATGTACTTAAATTGAATATTAATAACTTGATACATAGGGTTTCGGGATATGCATGTATTTGATACTGATTGGTTACTATGAGAACTATAGTTAAATACAGTAATTGATGATTGGATTGTGTAATTGATTGTTATGTGATTTAAATGGTTTGTTGATATTGATTGATTGCCTCATAATTTGACTTAATTATATTTGGCTTATTTTATATTAAAAGGGTCATGCATTATCTATGCATTGCATTGCTTATTCTAGCCATCACTTCATATGGAGATAAAGAGAGGTCTTGTAGGGGTTGTTTATATTTATTAAAGTGTTTCTGTACGGTACACTCGTACAACATGACTTTACCCAAACCTACGGGCTTACTAGGTGATGGAGACGCTAATCGTATGGCTGAGGGTCGAGTCTAGAGATCTTTGCTGTAGGGTGTAAGTGTAGATTACAAAGGCTACCTCATGGCTAGGCTTGGGATTTTGTGTACTATTAGACGACTTAGAAATGGAAATATATTTTACTAAATATGATATTCAAAGTTATGGGTAAAAACTTAGGTACTAGAATCCGATTGTGATTAGTGTCGATGAATCTCTAACCCTTATCTCGGAGGGTGTTGAAATCTGAAATTATATACAGTACCGATCAATTGCATATATTGTTTGGCATACTGCGTGTGCATGCATTCATATGGTTGTAACAATTTGTTTGATAACTTGTTTGCCAGTATGGTATGAGGGATAGCTCACTAAGCTCTTGTAGCTTATTCTTAAATAGTCTTTCTTTTGTAGGTTTATTTACAATAGGATTGAGATAAGTCTCGAGTGTTGAGTGCAAGATGAAGATATGTACATTAGTGTCAGAGTTAGTTAAGATCTATATAGGTGATACATAAACATTCTTTGGAGAAAATATTTATATGTTAGAATTTAATATAATTTAATTTTTCTTGCAGTTTTCTAATGTTGGTATATCCTGTCTTATTATTTGGTAGGGATTCCGATTTTCTACGGTTTTGAGGAACTGTGGGATATTGGATATCTATAGTTATTTATATTTATATATTATGTTATGTTACGTTACGTTACGTTATGTTACGTTACAATAAATTAATTACTTGAAAATCAATAATCTTAGTGATTTATTATTTAGAGTCTTGCAATTTCTGACTTGTAAAGCAATTTTCATATCATGGGTACACACATGTTATGGAAATTTTAGGTAATTCTACTACGCCCTCTTTAGGGTCAAGACAAATATAATCTAAAGCACTTGTGAGTTGTAGTTACAAGTCAAAATTGGATTCACTCATTACTTATGCAAAGATTGCACATCATAGGACTCTTGTTGGGTCATAAGACTCCAAAGTTTATAGCCTTAGCAAAGATCATTTATGTCTAAGTTGTTTTATTAAACCTAAAAAGGGAATGTATTAATAGTTATGCAGTCATGTACAAATTAATCCCAACAAAACATATAGAGATAAGAATTAAGAGCACATAAGTTCATTGTAGTTCTAAAAGATTCTTCCCAAAGTATTGATAGTTTAAAGAACATGGCTAGATGTGTTGATAGTCCATTTCTAATTGTGGCCCAATTATTGTAAAAGGACTAAGAAAATCACATAGAATAATGAGCAACTTATAGACTGAGTATGAAAATTGATACAATCCACTAAGGACTAATAAGGACCACCGTATTAAGGTGGGTCTAAGCTTGCAAAATGCTTAAGGTGAAAGGTGAAAACTAGAATAAGAAAACAAGATAAACAAGCAAACCACAAAAGATTCCAAGGATGTGATGCACTAAGGAAACTCCATAGACTTACAAAACTAGCTTGCTATGACACATAAGTAGCTCAGTGAGGTTACTTGATACCTCACCTTACTTGATACATCTAATATATTCAATATTAGATGTATGATGATGTGACTATATTTACAATAGGTATTTATATTCGAAATGTTAGAGCAAAAAATATAAATGGAAATGACTAAAAAGGGAAAAGTCTTAAATAAGTAATGTACAAAAATGGAAAAGGGCATAAAGAGGAAATCAAGAAAAGCATCCATCTTGTATAGAAGATTCTATCATATGATTGCTTGGATACATGGTTATCGGTTGGTGGGTGAATTTCTAGTTGAAATAGACAAACTATATGGTAAGGCTTGTGACTATCGAGTAGAGGTGTCAAATAGGAATGGGGGTTATTCTGAGGTAATTTCAACTCAGACATGCTTAGAGTAGTTCATATTCAGGTCGGTCGAACTAATGATCAAGCAGGTTAAGTTGTTGATTGAGCATATCACAATCAATAGTCAGAAACTAGTGATAAGCATGGAAGGGTTCAATTTGAACAAGGCAATAGACTAGTGGATTAAAGTAGCTTGGACTCATCAAGTGTGGGTTGGCATAGAAGAACATACTTAGCCATACTATCAAGCCTTCGAGCTCAGGCTTGGGTTAGGGGTTCAGTGGCCTGATTCCTATAAACCCTATTGGGTTGATTAGGATTTAGGATCAGATTCGATTGGTCCTCATCTAAGTTCTCCTCAAGTTGGTAAGGGTTGAGGTTAACAACATTAAACATGTCAGATACTCCAAAGTATTTTGGTAGTTCTAACAAGTATGCATTGTCATTTATCTTTTAGAGGATCTTAAATGGTTCATTAGCTCTAGCAAATAGCTTGCTCTTCCTTTTATTAAGGAATCTCTCTTTGCTTAGGTGCAACTATACATGATCTCCAAGCTAAAACCACTTGGTCTTTCTCCCTTTGCCTTTCTCTTTTAACTCCTAAGTAGCTCGAACAATGTGTTGGGTGACTCGTTAGTAGATTTGTTGGAGGGACTAAGCTCTAGTTATTGCTTTTGAATCTTCTTAGTCAATTGAGGGCATTAGGGCGTAATTAAGGGGCGACTTAGGGTTAAGTCATAGATGACTTCAAATAAGGTATGTTTAGTAGTAGCGTATATGGTTCTGTTATAAGTAAACTCTAGGGAGGCAGATATCTTAGTTCTCTCCACTATAGCTCAAAGCAATGACCCTAGAGTGCAATTGACAACTTCTATTTGTTTGTTGGTTTGGGGATGGTAAGAAGTATTGAATAGTAGCTTAGCTCCAATCTAATGCCAAAGAATATGCCAGAAATGGCTTAAGAATTTTGGATCACAGTCTAATCCCACACTCCTTGGCATTCTGTGCAAGTGAACAAGTTCTTACAAAAACAAAGAAGCAATAGCTAAAGCATCATTAGTTTTTGTGTAAGGCGTAAAGTGTGCCATCTTACTAAACCTATCAATGACAACCATTATAGAGTCTTTACCTTGAGCAGTTTCGGCTAATCTAAGGACACAATCTATACTCAAGTTAGCTCATATTATGGTTAGACTAGGTGGAGACATAGCCTTTCCTTATTCAACTCTACTTTTTGCTTTCTTACAGATGGCGCATCCCTCAATTATACGATGCACATCATGTTTCATTTTTGGCGAGAAGAACCTATCATTTAGTAGCTCACATGTCCTTCATTCTCCAAAATGTCCAAAGAGTCCTCTACTGTGGGCTTTTCTTACCAACAGTTCCCTAACTAAATAAGTTAGTGCACACAATTTTCCACTTCAGAACATATAACTATCTTCTACATGATATTCATCCACTATTCTCCCCTCTTCACAATGTTTATCTATCATACTAAAGTGAGAATCATGTTGATATTGTTCTTTAATGCTTGCAAACCTTAATAGTCTAGTTTGCAACTCAGTAAGAAGAACATGTCTTCTTGATAGAGCATCGTCAACTACGTTATTTCTACCTTGCTTGTGTTTGATGATGAAATTAAATCCTTCCAGAAATTCAATCCATTAAGCTTAGTATTTGGAAAGCTTTGATTGGCTCTACAAATATTTTAAGGACTTATGATTTGTGTATATGATAAAATTCTTTTGGCAAATGATAATATGATCATACGTAAAGAGCTCAGATTAATGTCAAGAGTTCTTTTTTATACCTAAAATAGTTTAATTGTGCTCCTTTGAGTTTTTCATTATGACAAGCGACAGGTTGACCTTCTTGCATCAACACAACTCTGATGTCAATACTTGACGTATTGTATTCAAGCTCAAATACTTTATCAGAGTCTAGCAAAGCTAAGACTGGGGCAAAGGTCAACCTTACTTTCACCTTAGTGAAACTCCTCTCTTCTCTCTCTCTCCACTTGAACTCTATATTCTTCTTCATTAACTCAGTCAAAGGTGCTACTATAGTACTAAATCCTTAGATAAAGTGTCAGCAGAATTATGCCAATCTATGGAAACTTCTCAACTCGGCACATAAAGTTGGATTAGCCACTCAACAATGGTTTTGAACCTTCTCTTCATCAACTCTCAATCTTCCTCCACCAATTATGTAACCTAAGAAGATTACCTCTTCTTGATAGAAACAACATTGCTTCATGTTCCCGAACAATTTCTTTACTTAGAGAACATCAAAAAAGCTCGGAGATGGTTAATATGACTTGCTAGGTTGGTACTATTGATAAGGATATCATTAAAGTAGACAACAACAAACTTCCTAATTAGATTCCTCAATACATGATTCATCAATCTCATAAAAGTGTTGGAGGCATTTGATAGCCCAAATAGCATGATGATCCACTCATACAGGCTATGTTGAGTCTTAAAAGTAGTTTGCCACTCATCTCCTTACCTCATCTGAATTTGGTGGTGTCCTGATTTCAGGTTAATCTTGCTAAACACCTTAGCACCATTCAGTTCATCTAATATATCATCTACATCTAATATATCATCTAGCCTTGGAATAGGGTATCTATACTTGATTACAATCTTATTGACAGCTCTACTATCCATACACATATGCCGAGTGCCATCCTTCTTCGACACAAGTGGTATAGGCATAGCATAGGGGTTAAGACTTTCTCTCACATATTCCCTCTCTAATAGCTCATTGACTTATCTTTAGATCTCTGCTGCTTGCTCTAAATTCATTCTATAAGCAAGCTTGTTCAGCGGTGTAACATTAGGTATCAAGTTAATGCAATGCTTAACACCTTGAAATGGGGGTAATCTCATGAGCAACTGCCTAGGAAATAAGTCAGAATATTCATCAAGCAACTTCTTGATCTCTTCTGGCAGCTTTACTTACTCCTTTAATTCCAGTAGTCTCCTTACCAATAGGAAGGTCGACATGTCAGACTTAATGGTTGTTCAGAGCTCGGCTTTACTCAATACTATACCTTCTTTGATCCTCGAGCTAATTTGGCTTGTAATTTACCTACTTGACTTGGGATCATAGGGTTTAGGGTAATTTTCCTCTCATCCTTTTCAAACACATACTTGTTCTTAAAATTATCATGAACAATCCTCTGATTAGAAAGTTAAGGTCTACCTAGCAACACATAAGATGTATACATTCACAACGCATCATAAAGAATTTCATGAGAATAATTTTCAATAGAGATTGGTAGTAACACTTGTTGAGTAACATGTAGTGCTCCCTTTTCATTTAGCTAATGTAATTTATGTGGCTTCAAGTATGAGATAGTCGACAACTTGACCTTCTTAACCAAGTCAACCAATACTATATTGGTGTAGCTTCCAGTATCTATTATAAGTGCACAAACCTACTCATTTACCTTACATGTGATGTGGAATGGGTTTCTCTCTACTCCTCTTTAGTAGATGGTTCTATACTTATTATGCGTTGGACAAACAAAGTTAGTTTGTCTAAATCTTAAGCAAACACATCTTCTTCAATAAGCTCATCCTTCGAGGTTATATCCTTCTTAGGAACAATCCCATCTTCAGGCTCCTCATTAGTACTATCTACGTTGAGTTTCAAAACGTCTCCTTTGATAATCATAGTTCTTTTATTCAGACATTGGGCTACCATGTGTCTAAACCCTTGACACTTAAAATACTTGATTTAGCTCATCTTCCTCTTGGATCCTTATCCCTTCTTATAAGTTATTGGTAGCACTTTGCCTTTACTTAGTCAGCTCTTCCATTCAAATCTAACATTTGCTTTGCTACTCAGTTTGGCACTTTATTGAGCTTAGTAGCTTCCTTTAGCAGGTTGGCTTGATTGTACAGGTTAGTTCATTGGAGGTTAGCTTGGCTTGTTCCTCTTACGTCTTTCCATTCACTGCGTTATTCTTATAGCCTTATCTTATGCACTAAACTATTGAAGTTCCATGATATCTTTGATGTCACTTCTCAATCTAGCAAGAGATCTAAATACAATTCGAGTTGATGGTTCATCTACTTTACATCGAATCATGAGTATTTGGAACACTTAAACATACTCATCAACAGTTAAGCTTCCTTATCTCTACTCTTGAAGTCGAGCTAAAGTATCTTGTAAATAAGTATCTAGCACGAATCTATTTCTAAGTATCTTTTTCATCTTAGGCTAAGTATTTACTTCCCTATATCATTCTCATCTCCTCATAATTTGGAAGTTCTTTCACCACATTGTGTCATAACTTGAGAACTTTACAGTAGTAGTCTTCACTTTCTTATGATCTTCATACTATTATTAATAAAAAACATGCTCAACCTTCTCCTCCCAATCTAAATAATCATTTACATTCCTAGAACTACTAAAGTTAGGAATCTAAAGCTTCACATAGTTGGTAGCTTAGGGTGCTTGAACTCACTCCTCTTTCTAATCGTATTCTTCTTCTCCTTCTTAACCCATATCACTTAAGTTAGTTCTTCTCCGTCTACGTCCTCTTACTCCTACTCCTTGATCTTATTGAATTGGGATCTATCTTCTCATAGGTTAAGTGGCTTAGGGAGTATTTTGCATAGCATCGACAAGTTGAAAGGCCAATGCATGAACAACTCTAGTTAGATCGATTATAAGGTTAGCTACCTCATTGATTCGCTCATTTGTACTTCTAAGGGTGTTTTGGCGTTATCGTCCATGGTGGACAACACTACAATTATTATCTCTAATACCAGCGTTGACATTTGGATCTGTCATAGTCTTAACAAAACTTAGTAAACAAACTTAGAATCTACAAAATAACAAACATTATCCTCTCAACATACACACTTCTCTACCTAAACATTTAGGTAAACTGTCAATATAATAACCACTCTGAAGAATAATAAACCCAATTGGAAATTTGCTCTATTTTTGTACGCTTGAAACAAGTATAATAGAGCATACAATAATCAACAATCTACTACACTTACTACTTACTCAAAGACTTACGACTAATCTCTACGTAACTACAACACACTACCATTACTCACAAGAAAGTTCTAACATAACTTACCTAAATGAATCTCTATTTCGGTACCAAGATGATACGATCTGTGTTAAGGACTGACAAGGTCGATCGTATTAGGGTGGGCTTAAGCTTGTAGAAAGCTTGAGGTGAAAGGTTATAAAAGGTGAAAACTAGAACAAGAAAATAAGCAAACCATAAACAATTCTAAGGATGTGATGCATGAAGGAAACTTCATGGACTCACAAAACTAGCTCGATATGACACACGAGCAACTCAATCAGGTCGATCACCACCTAGCCTTATTTAAGGGTTAGGATAAGAGTAAGAAGAAAAAGGGGGTAAGCATACTAGCTCACAAAAGAGAAGTATATTTAATATTAGATGTATGATAATATGGCTACATTTACAATGGGTATTTATACTCGAAATCTTAGGACAACAACTATAAATGGAAATGACTAAAAAGGATAAAGTCATAAATAAGTAATGTAGAAAGAATCGAAAATGGCATAAAACAAAATCAAGAAAAGCATCCATCTTATATGGGGGATTTTGTCATATGATTGGTTGGACACATGGCTATTAGTAGGTAAGTGAATTTTTGGTTGAAATAGACAAACTGTATGGTTAGGCTCGCGATTGTCGAGTAAAGGTATCAAACAGGATTAGGGATTATTCCTAGGTGAGTTTAACTCGTACATTCTCAAAGCAGTTCATATTCAGGTCGGTCGAACTAGCAATCAAGTAGGCTGGGCTATTGTTCAAGCATATCATGGTTAGTAGTTAGAGACTATTGATAAGTACAAGAGGGTTCAATTCAAATAAGGTGGTAGACTGGTGGATTAAAGCAACTCGAACTCATCAGGTGTAAGTTAACATGGAAGAAGATGCTTAGCCATACTCTCAAGCCTTCAAGCTTGAGCTCGGGTCAGGGGTCTAATGGCCATATTCCTATGAAAAATACAAGATGTAAGGCATCTTAAGTTGATCTATTTGGAACCAATATGATCTAGAGTTAGAATTAATTAAATGATTTAGTTTCTAAAAATAAACTAATTGATTTTGGTTTTTGAGTTATAATTGATAGAAAGATCAAGCTGCTTCTCAAAGATGGGAAATAATTTTAATAAAATAAGAATGGATTAAAAGAATTAGACAAAATCCATCTAAGCCAAATCTTAGAAAGTGGTGCTAAGGCCATAAGCATTAAGAGAGAACAACTTATCAACTTAGAACCTTACTTTCAAGCTAATGTAATTGAAGCCTACATGTGGGATTGCCAACTGGCTTAACACCTTAGTTACATAGGAATAAATCAATGGGTGGCCAATATATGATTGATATGAAATATCCTTAAATTACTTTAAAAACAATGGTATAAATATAATTATACCTCAAGTTTCTCTTTTAAATAAAAGCCTAAAGTTAAATCTCTTATACAAATTCTAGTGTACCTTCATTCAAAAACTTAAGCTCTCTCTCTCTCTCTAGTGTCATAGCCCCTTTTTAATCTTAGGTATCGTTACCTTTTACTACTTTTTTGAAAGACACTCTCAACAAGTTTGTTCCATACATAATAATAAGTTTTGTGCTAGTTTAGCTAAAGTAAAGCCATTAAACTCTTTTTCATCTTGTTATCAATTGGGAAATCATAATTATCTTAGTTCCAATCCTTCATTTTATGTTTAAGATGGTTAATAACAAAGCAATCCTAAAGGTGCCATTAAGTTGGTAAGAATCTGTAAAAAGACTTATTCTTTTCCCTTCTTTATAGTCTATAAATTATAAAGATACTAAAGGTACCATTAAGATGGTCATACTATTTTTTTTTTTTTAGGATGTATGTTAATTGGTTAGATTTAGATTATGAGTAGACCAATCTTTACAAAGATAGATAATTTCAACTTTGATAAACTTTAGTAAGTTTAGTCTTCTAATTGAAATAATTCTACATAAAATTCAAGTTTACCTTTTACCATTTGTTAATAAACTATTAAGAGATGTATGAAGATCTTTAGGAAAGTTTATTTTGTGGATATTGTTTTTTTTATGTTGTTGTTAAGTACTTTAAGTCTCCCATAACTCTTTTCACAAGTGATGAGCTAATCATTTACGTTTCATATAATTGAAGTATCATGGGAAGCTAAGCTTGCTACAATAAACATGATGGACTTTGTTTAACATTAAAAGGAAGGCTTAGGTAAGCTTAAGGAAAGCTCCTAAGAGAGATATTGACAACTTTAAACTGGTGTATAGGTAACTGACAAAGGCAAGAGGCTACCTTAAAAGAGATGGTCGTTTTCCTAAAGAAGAAGTGATAAATGTGTAATTTTGCACACTTATCCTATCTAATTTATAGTGATTTATATTTAATTTTTCTTGATATTTCACCGACATAAGTTTAAAATTGTCAAAAATCATATATATGAATCAACATTATGAGACTCTAGCCTTTAAGCAACTATGATGTGACTAGGAGCCATAATCCCTTAAACTTTCAAGATTTGCAATGGATATTTAATCCAATTAGATGATAATTTTCTAAGGATTCCATAAGTTTTCTCTTATATAGTTAATGGATAAACAAATAAGCGCAAAGGATCATGAATAATTGATAAATTATGGATTGATATGAAATACATCATATGATCAAGAATATTAAATACTGATATAGCTCGCAGTATTTTTGTAATTTAAAAAGAAAAAATGATTTTGACACAATTTATCACCAACTAATAGATTGATAAGACAAGTGACAAGAAAATAATAATCTATTCAACACTCTCACAAGAGTTCAATGAAAAAGGTAGACAAAGTCTAAACTACCTTTATAAGAATGGTACAAGAATATATATATATATATTCTTGTACCATTCTTATAAAGGTAGTTTAGACTTT